>JAOTQZ010000629.1:19644669-19663332 GCA_026546895.1 Pogonocichla stellata
AGTTTTGTTTTGTTCTGATGGGAATTTAAACAATGCCTCACACACACAGATCTGGGGCTTTTACACATCTCAGGCTCGAGTTCATCACTGTTTAGGCTGAGCACAAAACAAATAGAGAGAAGTGACTTCATTACTTGCACTGGGGAACGACCTGACAGCCATTTAGAAAAATCCTTAACATTCACCACTTCCTTGGTTCCTGCTGTCCCCCAGGAGCAGGCTGGGGACAGATCCATCCATCTCCATCCCAGGCAGCATCCCAGAGGCAGCTGGGATTGGATTCTGCAATCAATAATGCCAGGGCTCTGCGGGGAGGATGGGCAGAGGTGAGGGCTGGCAGTGCAGAGTGCCTGGGCTGCACTTGGTGCTGTCAGGTGCAGCCTCCAGAGTGCAGCCAGCTGATAGAACCACTCCCATTTTGCATTTCTTCAATCTGTGCTTTAAAGCTGACCTTATTCTCAGCAGGAAATCTGGTCTGGTGCTGTGTGAACAGAAATAGGAGTAGGTTTAAGCTGTGATTCATTTGGGTCTTTTTGCCTCCTTCAGAGAGGAGTTTGTGTTTGTTGTTCATCCATTCCCTGGCTGTTGGTTGGTGGAGGTCTGGTACAGCCATGGGATTCCTCCAGCCAGCAGTGGCTCCAGGGAACCCTGGTGCCCTAAAGCACCCCAGGATGGCTTGGATTGGAAGGACCTTAATATACCATGTATTACAATATTCAATTTATATCTTTTGTGCTGGCATATCCCATTTTACAGCTCTAAGATAACACTGCAAGATGATTTTGCACCATAATTTGAAGTCTTGGTAATTTTAAACACCTTTGCAGCCATGTAGTTTATAGGATAAAAAAAAAAAAAAAAAGAAAAAAAAAAAAGAGGTTTTTGGTGCCTTGCACTCTCTGTTCATGACAGCTTTGAAGAAGCTCCAGATGCTGGTGCAGAGCTGCTCCCAGGCTGGGCCAGGGCTGTTGGCAGCTGGTGCCCAGGGCTCTGTCCCTGCAGCCACCCTCAGGTAAGTGCTGACAGATTGAATTCCTTCCTGGCAGCTGCTGCCTTGTGCTGCTCTCACAAGCAGTCCCTGGGAGCACTGGAGGGCCCTTACACTTCTGTTTACACTGGGGTGGTGGTGAGATAAATCATTTGTGGCTGCTGGCAGTGCAGAGCGAGGGATGCTCTGCTCTGATGGAGTTCTGCTGCTGCTGGGACCCCACAGGTCTCTTCCAGCACAAATTGCTCTGTGATTCCATCAACTGTGCCCTCACCTCCGAGGAGAAGAGGGGATTTCCTCTCTTGGGCAGCTGAACAAAGCGTGTCAGGCACTGCCTGAGGTGAGACAGCTGGGCTGTGAAACGTGGGGATGGCTCTGCCAGGAGCATCCCAGTGCTCCCAGTGCTCCCAGTGCCCTGCCCCAGCTCCTCCTGTGCACGAACACCCCACTGAAGGCATCATTAAGATGTTCCCGGTGAGGTTTCTCTGTGTCCCTGGCTTGGTGAGCGTTGCTTTATGTGGCACTAAAACCCTGAGCATCCCAAGCCCTTCCTGGGCAGGGAGTGCAGGGCTCCCTTTGTGGGAGAACCAGAGCAGCTGCACCCTGCAGGGGTTAACTGCAAACCCAAACAAAGGGGAATTGCCACGTTTTCCTGTTTCCTTTTGTCATTAAGTGTTGAGCCTTCGGTGCTTTTCACTACAACTCCCGACAGCTGAAGTTTAATCTTTTTAATCACGGCAGGAGCTGCAGGACAGATCCCACACAAAGCACAAGGTTTTCTTCTCTGGAGTGTGTGTGAAGGCAGGAAAAGCTGCAGCAGTGTGTTTGGAGGAGATGCAGCCTAAAAACAGCCGTTTTCATTTTGGTTTCTGTGAGATTTGGTTAAAAGTTCTGGGGATGGAGGGTGATTCCAGCTGAGGCTGTGGTTCCATCCCAAGCTGCACAGAAATTGTGCTCTCGGGGATTTCATTATCATGGCCTGCTCTGTTTGCTGCTGCTTCTCTCTGTTCCACGTCTTTATTGCACTAAGAAATTTCCTCATTCCTCCTTCATGCAACAAAAACTCTATCAGAGCTACGCCAGTGAAAGAAATTGGGTTTTTCAGACTCTCCTGGGTGGGGACAGCAAAAACTCTTCTGAGAGTTGGGGGTAGAGGGGCCACAGGGCACTGCCCACCTCAGCAGCTCCATCCTGCCCAGCCAGACAGCAAATCACTGCCAGGACTTCACTGGGGTGGATCACACATTAGCACAGTGAGAACACGCCTTGTTGTGTTCACAAATAACTGTAAAGTTTAAGAAATGAATTCACACGGAAGGATTTATTGCTTTATACAATTAGAGCAAGAAAAATGACAAATTTGTTCCTTAGAGTGCCTTGAAATAATTTCTATCTCATCTGATTAGGAGAAAAGGCTGCTTTGTCTTCTTAAATTATTTTTTCTCTATTTAAATAAATCTGAACTGCTTGCATGCCTGCAAGAATTACAAACGGCTGCTCAGACCTAAATCAAGTGTTCCAGAGCTGCTGCATGAATCTTCCAAGGCAATAAACTTTGGGTACCTCTGACAAGTTTTATGATCCCAGATAGGTGCACTGTGCTAAGGGCCATATTTCACAGCAACGCCTCTGAATAGATCAGATCAGTTTTTATATGCTAATAATTTGTTTTGGTAGTTTAATACCAAGAGCTGTAATTCATATCGATGGCTTGCCTTAGACTGGGGATAATTTGAGTAACAGTTTGGGAAAAATCACTTTAGGAACAATTTCAGGATTGCACTTTCCTATGGAGCAATTAAGGCAAGAATAAGCCAGGCTGGAAATTAAAAAAAATAAAAGGAATTGAAGCTCATCAGCTCCAGCTCAGGGCCATTCCCTCCGAAGTTTCCCTCTCCTCAGTCACTGCATTTTCAGTTTGCTGAGTGTCTGGGCTCTTCTCCATTTCCTCTTGGGCTGGCAAATCAATCTTGTTATTTAGTCACTCTTTTTGCCTAGAACTAAAACCTAAATGTTTTTTTCCTTAAATTCCCCTCCAACTCCCGCTGACATTGGTGGTGCATTGCAAATTTCACCTGTTCTAGTCCGTGATGTGTCGGGGGAGCAGCTGAAACTCAATTTGGGTGTTGCAAACCCACCAGTGCAGGCAGCAGGAGCAGTGGGGGAACAGGGGCAATGCTGTGGCAGTGCTGGGTAGGGGCAAAGCCAATTAATGAAATTAATGTTTGGGAATGTTTTTGGAGGGCAGGCACTCCCCAAACCCAGTCTAAGCTGGGGTTTTGCAGCTACTCAAAGTTTCTTTTTAAACAGATGTGCACATGGAAGGGCAGCAGGGACCCCCCCATCCTCCTCCTGGAGCCAGCAGGATTTGTGGAGACTTTCTTGCTTTGGGGTAAATGTTCCAGCCCTGCAGTTAAGGCAGGCCATGAAATGGTGTAAATTTGCTATTATTTGCTTTTCTGCAGCTCGATAATTGAAACTAATAGAAGTAAATAGCTAATATTTTCTGGTGGGATGACCTTGGGAGCAGGAGAGCAGCTCCTTGTGTCTTCCTCCAGGGAAGAAAGTTAGAGGAATTACTGCCAAATAATAATAATAGCAGCAGCAGCAGCAGCACGGGCTGTAATTCTCCACTCTCCTAGTCCAGCGACACCTGAGCAGCAGCAGGAGGAAAACAAGTCATTTATCAGGGATAATTCCTTGGAAGCACCGGGTGTGCAGAGCAGGGCTGGGGAGAAATGGGCAGAGCAATCTCCCCCTCATCCCAGCCATTAAGGATCTGGGATCTAATTTTTCCCATTTTGGCAACTGGTGCTTGCTCAGGCCCAGTGTGGGCTGATCTGACTGGTGAAGGGAAATGTTCCTGTTCCCTTCCTGGGGTGCTCTGAGGTGGCAGATCTGCTGCACCCACCTCCAGTTCCTCGGGAGGGATGTGACCCGTGCTCCCTGTGCCTCTGCTCCCCCACATCACCACCCCAGCTCCCACTCTGCCCTATTTCCCCTGGCAAGCCAGGCTCCTGTACACCCTGCTTTCTGCAGCTGTTTGGGTCTCTGCAAAAATCAAGGAGATTTCACAGGGAAAATCACGGAGATTCGACAGAGGGAGAGAGAACTCGGAGGTGATGAAATACTAAAAACTGCCAGTGAAATGGAGCTGGTTAAAGGAAAGGGCTGTCCTAAAGCAAAGCAGGAGGGAACCTGGGGCAGCAGCACCTGCTGGGCAGCAGCACCTGGCCAGGAAAGCAGCGGGGAGAGGAATCAGGGCATCAGGAAATAAACACACTTGGGGTGAGGTGAGTGTAGGGCTTATGGAAAAACTGGTTTGGACTCAGTTCCACACAAAGAGTGATGGGGGAGAGGAGTGGCCTGAGGAGCTGGGCAGAAACAGCTCAGCACAGGAGAGAAGCCAGTGGGAGAGAGGCACTGGGGGATTTCTGGGTGATGAGAGACCAGCTCTAGCTGAAAGAAGTGATTGTGCCACAAACGAGGCGAATTTGGAGTGTTCGTGTCTGAGAAGGGGGCGACGAGCCGAGTGCCAGGAGGTCATGCTGGTTTTTGGGGACAGAAAGCAGTGACACCCTGGGGGATTCTGTGACTCCAGCTGGGGCACCCCAGCCTGGCCTGGGAGGGGGAGCAGGGTGAGCAGGACCGTCCGTCCCTCCAGGGACGGGAGCCCCGAACCTCCCTGGGCAGCCCCTTCCAACGCTGAGCACCTTTCCGTGGAGAAATTCCTGCTGCTGCCCGGCCTGAGCCCGTGTGCAGGGCTGGTGCCTCACCTGCGTCCCCAGGGCTCGGGGCTCCTGTCCCCATCCCGGGGCTCCTGTCCCCATCCCGGGGCTCCTGTCCCCAGGGCTCGGGGCTCCTGTCCCCATCCCGGGGCTCCTGTCCCCATCCCGGGGTTCCTGTCCCCATCCCGGGGCTCCTGTCCCCCTCCCGGGGCTCCTGTCCCCATCCCGGGGTTTCTGTCCCCCTCCCGGGGCTCCTGTCCCCATCCCGGGGTTCCTGTCCCCATCCCGGGGTTCCTGTCCCCATCCACTCGCCGAGCTGAGCGATTGGAATAAATCCTTTAGCGGGGGCTGGGGGGGTCAGTCAGCTGGCACTGAGCGCTGGGCTGTTTGTCACCTCCCCTCTGCTCCTCCCGGACAAACACCAGGCTCTCACCTTCGCCGAGTGCTGTCTGTTAAAATCTAGAGCCGAGTGATCACACGAAGGAGCGCAGGTCCTACAGGGATGAAATAAATGGCTGGAGAAGCCAGCTGGTGACCTTTCCCTCACAGCTTCCCTGGTGATTCACAGGTTTTATTTTTTGCTAAGCACAAAAGCATTTTCTCCGGCAAACACTCCTTTGCTGAAGGTGAAAATGAATAAAATAAGCCCACAAAGCCCTGAGGGGAGGGTTAGGTCTTTTCACAGTTCTATTTCTGACAGCCCAGCTGAGGTGTGCCGAGCTGTCTGGAGCAATGCAGGCATTCCCTGCTCCAGCCCCAGTCCCAGGTGATCCCTGGGTTAACCATTGCTCGGGCAATTTGGGAGCTTCACACCCTGAGAGAGGAAAGGGATCCCTTTAAATGGTAGCTCTGCTTGCTGGAGGGCATTCGGCGTTTGACTCTATTAAAAAATTCATCCAGAATTGATACACTGCATTTTTCATTTCAAAAATTGCAATCAGGTAGCAAAGTCTGAGTATTCAGACAAGAGTAATATCTTTTCAACGTTCATTAATCTGAGTCAGTAATGAACTGCAGGTAGAATGGAGGGATAATTCAGAACAAGTCATTTATTTGGTTATTTTTCTTATCTCCCCTATTATTAAATATCCATGAACAGCTTAATTGACCTTCCTGAATTTTTCATGTCGCGTTCCAGGCCGCTGTTGGTCGGTGGTTTGCAGGGTGTTGGGGTGGGGGGCAGCTCCTGGCAGGGTGGGCAGTGGTGGGGGGTCCCTGTGTCCAGCACTCACAGCCCTGCCCACGGCCGGGGGTCCCTGGGATTTATCCCTCATCTTCCTCAGCTCATTGTTTTGTCTCTGCTGTCGCCTCGACTGTATTTTCAGTTTCTAAGCTCTCTCCTCAGTCTCTGTCTGGTTTAAGGCACAATTTCCCAACTTTGCTTCATCCACTGGGGATATTTTCCAGTCCTCTGATCTCGTCCCTTGTCCTGCTTTGATTCCCTTCATTTTGCTCCCATTTTCACTAACACAGAGTGTACAAGCAGATGCCATTTCTGCAGGTGGCACTGAGCCCAGCAGAAGGATCATTTCCCATATTTTGATGGCCACAGTTCTGTTTGCTGTCCCAGAGCCATGGCCTCTCATGCTCAGCTCCCTCCCTCACCCTGCAATGACACCATTGATTATTTCTGCCCAGGTTGTCGGGTTTGCTTTGTCTCTCTTGAATAACAGGAGTTCTTTAATGGTGATTTCTGCAATGCCAAGACCTTTTTGGATTTTAATCCCGTGCTCTCCTGTGCTCACAGTCCCTCCCTGCACAGTGCCAGCAGCCAATTTAACCAGCACACCCCTCCTCTGTCACGCAAGTCAATAATGAAGAAATTAATAATGCTCAGTTCAAGGCAGGTCTCTCAGCAGCTTGATTCATCTCTTCATTTCCAGCAGAGCTGTTTCTGGCAAGGAATGGTCTCCCAGCAGCTCTGTGACCACAGGCCAGGCTGGTACAGAGGCTAAAGCCAGCCTGAATCTTTAGTGTCCCACGGGAGGGGTGCAGCTGGGATGGTGCAGACCAGCAGGGCTGTTTGCTGCTGCCCACACTGCTGGTGTCCTGCACCTTTTTTGGATAGCTTGTTTTTCTGGGAATGGGATGTAAAGCAGTGTCCTTTCATCCTTCTGGAGAGAGACTGCTAACAAGGGCATGGGGTGCCAGGACAGGGCACAGGGAATGGCTTCAACGTGACAGAGAGGTTTGGGTTAGAGGTTGGGCAGGAATTGTTCCTGGCAGGGTGGGCAGCCCTGGCACAGGGTGCCCAGAGCAGCTGTGGCTGCCCCTGGGTCCCTGGCAGTGTCCCAGGCCAGGCTGGAGCAGCCTGGGACAGGGGAAGGTGTCCCTGCCATGGATGGGGACAAAATGAGCTTTAAGGTCCTTCCAAGCCCAACCATTTGTGATTCCACAGATGTGGTTCCTCTGTCTCTCCCTCTCCAGCCTCACCCAAGAGCAGTTAAAACTCTGATATTGATTCAGACAGTCCTTTAAGCATGCAAAGATAAAGTTCATCAGCATAACCAATTTGCAAACATCTAAATTAGCCAGACACTCTCCCCGTTGCCTTTGTGGGGGATTATAAACTTCCCTCTTTGTTCCAGCTTTATTGTGCCGACCATCTGCTCTCAGTTAGCCTTTTCATGAAGACTGAGGCAAGGAAAGCTTATTAAACACTCAACTTCCTTGGTTAATGGCTTTCCTGCTCCTTTTGCAGTTTCCCTTTATTACTGATGCACTTATGGAATGATCTCCTGTTAATTGCCCCCTGCTTTGTCCCTGACCCCTCTGCCCCTGTGGCTGCACTGGGGAGGAGGCACTTGCTGAAGGTTTTAAATGCTGTGTCTGAAATTCCTGCACTGGAAATCCACGGAGAGTCCAGAGCCATGGCACTGGTGGGCCAGGTCTCCCCTGTGCCAGAGCAGGGGGTGGCAGGGCCCTGACCCCACTCCCAGCTGGGACCCAGAGGTGAGAGAAGGCAAAGGCAAGGCAAGGAAGTTGTGGAGACACAGAAATTCTTTAACATGCAATTTGTCCAATTTCATTAACTTTCTTCCCAGGTTCTCCTCTCCTGGCTCACTCTTCTCTTAGTGCATCATCTACATTATTTCTTAGCTCTTTACCATCCTCTGGGGATTCCCCCTTCCTGATCCCCAGGCCACAAATAATTGTTCTCCCTCCCTGATCCTTTTAAAGCAGCTGCTGCAGCAAGTTTCACCTTTGGACGTGTGTGACCTCGAAGGCACAAGAAAAATCCTTCTCAATTACACTGGACAGCTTGTAAACAGATTTCCAAACGCTTCCAGCCCCATGTACACACACCAGGGCTTGAAAAACCCAGCAGTCCTGGTCCCTGAGCTATAGATCAAGAGAGGCTTCTGGGCTGGATCTGCTCATGGCACAGCAATTTAGATAATAAGATGGGGAACATAATAGCATAACAGTTCAGCCTTGCAACTTCATTTTTTTTCTGCTCTCACACCAGAGACTGAAGCAATGAAGAGAGCTCTGATTTGCAAAGCTGAATAAAACAAAAGCACAGAGGAACCTGGCTGGGCGTGCTGACCTTCTTTTCAGTTTTCAAGCAACTGGAAACTGAATCTTGCTCAGAACTGGCCGTGATCCTTGTTTTCTCATGCAGAGCCATTAACCTCTAACTTACTGAAGCAAGCAAACTGTAATTTGCCAGTATAAAAAAAAAAAACCTCTGGCCTTTCTTATGTTCTCCTGAGACATCTGAAAATGGGTAAGCTTTGGCAGATCTTAATAGTTCCAACCTGCACAGGATACTGGGAGAAAATAAAATGCACACTGGGGGTTGCATAATGCAAAAATCGCTGAAAGGCAGCAGGAATTTGGAATCTGCCTAAATCTTTGGGAGCTGAAAACAGGAGTGTTGCTTGCAGGGTGCTGCCTTTTTGGGGGGTGGGTTTTTGGCTTCATCCCAGCCTTCAGGTAACAATGTCTGGTGGCAGCTCTGGGCAGCCCTGAGGAAAAAAAAACCAGGGTTGTCATTACTTCCACCAGATTAAATGGAAATAATTGTCACTTGCCAGCATTTCCCTGGGGTGAGGCAGTTCCTCACTGCCTGTGATGTGTGCATTGAGTGCAGCTCCTCCAGACACGGGGTGGGGTTTTGGGGGTGCCCTGTGCAGAACCAGGGGCTGGACCCAACCCTTGTGGGTCCCTCCTGCAGCAGGGCAGGGGCTGAGTCCCCATCCCTGGAGGGGTTTAAAGCCCTGTGGATGTGGCACCTGGGGACAGGGGCAGTGGTGGCCCTGGCAGGGCTGGTGGGACTCGATGTCTCTGGGGGCTTTTCCAGCCTGCAGCTCCTGGGGAGCCCCCTCCCTGCTCTCCAGAGCCAAGGAAGAGCAGCCCCAGCCTCCAGATCAGGGCTGTGTGGAGATGGACAGCAGGAAAGGAGGAACTGAGGACCAAAGGTGACGTTTTGAGAAATGTTCCCTTCCAACTATGCAGAGCTCCAGCCACTTGTAGCTTTTTCTTTTCCTGGCTCACTCTTTGTCACTCCTTGGTGGAGGAGAAGAAATGCAAAGCTGGGTCTGGGATCCCTCACTGTGAGCCAGGGGCAGGCAGAGAGCTCCTGCTCCACGCTGGGGAGACGATTTTGGATTTGCCAGGCTGTTCCAGAGGAGAGGTTGAGGTGAGAACTGCAGCCAGGGCACTGCAAACTTCTGCCCAGGGGCAGCAGCGTTTAGGGGGCTCTGAGGAATCCACGGAGAAATCAGGTGGTGTTTTATCAGCAAGTCTCTTTTTTGACAGAGAACTGAAATATTGAGCCAATTAAAATGCCAAGGACTTTTCAAAACATAGACTTAACAGGGAAAATAGGACTTTAGCAGGGGATGATGTAAGCAAATAAAAAATCCTGCTCGCTGGCATTAACTAAAAGTGGTTATAAATGAGCAGGGTTTTTTTTTCTTCTTATCCATTGCTTCAAGCAGTCACTCAATAAAAATGTAACTTCCAGCTCAGTGCTGAAGGGTTTAAGGTCTGTGTGTGGTGGTGGAAGGAGAGCACCAGTTCCTCGTGGTATTCTCTCATATATAAACCGAAGAGCCAAAAGACAGATGGTGGTCTAAAGGTCAGCACAATAAAACAGCAGAATTTACTGATTCCCCTCAGAGTTTATGATCCGAGGAAGATCTCTTGTTTCAATTGATAAGAGTTCCAAAAAGCTGCATTAAACTTTGAGGGACCAGGGGTCAGCTGGGGTGTGATCCACCCGCCGCTTCCTGCGAGCTCGGAGAAATAATGAACCCAAACCTGGTTTGGTTTTTATTTTTTTTTTGCCAGAACTCATTGAGGGTCAGGAGGAAAAGGAGTTTTTCTCCTCCCCACAGTGTGTCACTGGGGATATCTGCAGGCAGTGCAGCTTCCCTCCTCCAGCCCAGCAGTGTGGAAATGCCACCGTGGGCGCCCTGGCACGTCCTGTGCCAGACAAACGCTCCGGAGCCCTCCCGGCAGAAATGCTGCTGGGCTGTCGTTTGCCCTCCTCACCCCAGAAAAATAAAGACCTTTCAGTTATTTTAGTTAGTGAATTGGAAGCTGTTAAATTGTGCTGAGGCATTGCTTGAAGCAGGAGGGCTGAAAAAATGGGTGGGAGAGAGGTTTGCTCAGCAATCAGCCGAGCTGGAGCTGCCTGTTCTCTGCAGCCACCAGCCAGCCAGAAGGTCAATAAAAAATCCCTCACCTTTTTTCCAATTTTTAGTTTTATGTGATATTAGAAAAGCTGAATCATGGTTTAGTTCCAAAAAATCTTATTTAACAACTTTTGACGGGCACTTAAAGCTACTTTCCAGCCCTCTGCTCCAGGCCCTGGGTTTCCATCCCTTTTCTGCTGCCTCTGTTAAAGTCGTGTTCTCCAGGTGCAGGGGCTGCCTGGAACAGCAGAATGAGGTTTGTTTTCCTGTTTCCCTCGCTGCCAATGTTTTTACAGAGCTGTTGAACTACACTTGCTGGGTTTTACCTTGACACTTTCATTTGGAGGCAATCTAATCTGTTCTGACTGCAGCTTTGGAAGTGGAAGTCCCCGTGCACGGCAGAAACAAGGCACAAATTTCATCACTCGTGACCCATTATCAGGTTTTTTTTTTTAATCTGCCACTTCAGAAACCGTGTGTTGTTCCACTCCAGGTGCTTTAACAGCTCATTTTCCTCTGGCTGACACTGCTGTGTCACGGTTCATGTCTTTCCTGACATGAAGCTATCAGGTTCCTCCATTTACTCTTCCATTTTATCCCTGCTTACAAATGAGGTTTAGAGAAGCTAAAACCTCTCTGTGGCTGAGGTCTCTCATTTGAGCAGTGCTGCCCTTTGCATTTTATAATTGCTGCTGTACAGCTTCACTTGAAGGGCTGAACATCCTGTAAAACACTCGGAAGAATTTCTGCTTTAAATAAATACTGGAAAGCCAAAGCTGTTTCAGATGCATCAATGAGGCTTCTGTCGATTTATAAATTCCTGAAAAAAATGACAATATTTTGAAATTTTCAAGTGTTCCTGTTTTCTCCCAGTGCTCTTTGCCAGATTGGCTTCAGAATTGGCCTGCCTGTGGCTTTTTCTGGTGCTCCTGATGTTTCCAGTGTGTCCCCTGCCCTCCCCACCCTGTGCTGAAGCCAGGGCAGGAACCAGGTTGCCCAAAGGCCAGGCTGGCAG
This sequence comes from Pogonocichla stellata, assembly GCA_026546895.1. Lineage (NCBI taxonomy): Eukaryota > Metazoa > Chordata > Aves > Passeriformes > Muscicapidae > Pogonocichla > Pogonocichla stellata. The sequence goes on from JAOTQZ010000629.1 coordinate 19,656,046, forward strand.
CTCTGCTGGTGCCTTCCCCAGGCAGCCCAAAAACTGGAGGCGTCACTGTCTGCATTAATATCCCCTCATCCCTGCGTGCAGTCATCTGGTGTTTTTCACCAAGCTCACATACATTTTATTTTAAACCGTGGCAGGAGCGTGTTTTCCTCTGCCTGCACCCATAAATAGAGCGGGGGGCTGGGGCTGTGCCCCTCTCTGAGTGATGCACCGTGAGGAAATGCAGCACTTTGTCACCTCCGTGAGTCACCAGGGCCAGGCTCCCCTCCACGGGGGAGGTGTTGGGCAGCCCAGCCCACGGAGACGACTGGGAGCACTGGGGGAAAGGCTGACGTCACTGGCAGAGCCCTGCTGGGGAAATATCCCAGCACTGCATCCTTGTGAATGTGGCCCTGCCTGTGCCAGGGGCTGGGGGAGATGAGACACAGAGTGGTGGCTCTGAGTGGTCACCCCAGCTCTGCAGGGACGGCACTCAGCAGGGCTGGGCTGGGTCCAGCAGAGATGATCTGGGTCCCAGCAGGGCTGAGCTGGGTCCAGCAGAGATGAGCTGGGTCCAGCAGAGGTGAACTGGGTCCCAGCAGGGCTGAGCTGGGTCCAGCAGAGGTGAACTGGGTCCCAGCAGAGATGATCTGGGTCCTGCCAGATCAGAGCTGGTCCCAGCAGGGCAGATTTGGGTCCATCAGAGCTGATCTGGTCCCAGCAGAGCTGATTCAGATCCCACCAAAGCTGATTTGGGTCTATCTGAGCTGAGCTGGTCCCAGCAGGGCTGATATAGGTCCAGCAGAGTTGATCTGGGTCCATCAGAGCTGATCTAGGTCCATCAGAGCAGATTTGGATCCCACCAAAGCTGAGCTGGGTCCCACCAAAGCTGAGCTGGGTCCATCAGAGCTGATCTAGGTCCCACCAAAGCTGATCTGGGTCCCACCAAAGCTGAGCTGGGCCCCACCAAAGCTGATCTGGTCCCACCAAAGCTGATCTGGTCCCACCAAAGCTGAGCTGGGTCCCCATCCCTGCAGGTCAGCAGCCCTGGGCAGCTGGAGGAGCTCAGCTCTGGGTTCACAGCCCTGGCTTGGTTTTCTTCCCTCCCAGATGCTCACAATTATTCCTGGCCTTCCAGTCCTTGTGGGAACAGCTGGTTTTTCCTTCCTGTGCTCCAGAGAAGAGGTTTGTGAGACAAACAGGGAGTTTGCACCCCCTGTGGGTCTGGAGAAGCTCCCTCCCCTCAGGTCAGCAGGAGCTGCAGACACCAGGATTGCCCCCAGGTCTGGGGGGTGGGACAGTGCAGGGGCTGTGGGGATGCACGGTGTGTCAGAATTGGTAATTAGTGCCAAGGCTCTGATGGCACAGCTGGGCTGGGAGGGCTTTCCCAGCCCCGGGGGTTCCATGGTTCCATGTGCAGGGATTTCCTCTCTCAGGACACGTTTTCCATGGGATGCAGGTGCAGTACCCAGCCCCAGAGTGGGATCAGCTGAGTCTGGCCAGGCTGCAGCCAGGGCAGATTTCCCCAAAAGCCCAAGGTGAGAGAGCCTTGCTCCTGCTGAGCTCCTCACCTGACCCCCATTTCTGCTCCACCTCCACCTGCACCACGAGCTGCTCTGGCATTAAGGTAAAGACACTTTATTATGAATTATGAATATTATAGACATTCTCTTTTCCTGTTTCTTTTTTCCTTTTGGGTTCTGTGAATAATCTGGTTGTGACAGTGTTTGATGATGCTGTTTGCCTGCAGCTGGCTGTGCTCTCAGTGCTGTAGGTTTTCCCTGGGAATTAGATATCACTGAGATATACAAGTGCTGCTCCAACCAGTCCTGCCTCTGACAAAGGAACAGGAATGTAATGGAGTTTTTCAGTGTTCTATTATAACTCTACCATATATTACTTATACAGTACCTATCTGGGGGTAATATATTTATTTTATTCCCTGGCAATTCGAAATTGCCTGGGGGGAAAAAGAAAATAAAAAAGCTTTGTTAAAAGCAAAAATGATAACAAATTGTTATTTCAACCCAGAATCAACAAAGTGGCCAAACTGACCTCCTGTTAGATATTTCATTTTAGTTGCTAAGTGATTTACTGTTTTTTAACGTAGCATAACATTTAAAATGAAATACAAAGTATTTTGATGAGAAAGAAATGTTATTTAAGCACTAAAAAAATTAAGACAGCTTGTGGCAGTTGATGGGCAGCTGTGCAGGGTTTGTCAGCCTGCAATGGGTTTTTTTTTTTCCAAAAGGAGAAGTTTTTTAACAAACTTTTCCCCAGCTCAAGGTCAGCCCAGCCACACACATATACCATGCTGAGCGTTCAGTCAGACCTGCAGAGATTTATGGCCTTAAGAGAGGAAATTTATCCTCAGTGCCTGCCCTCCCTAAAATGTAGTAAATAGTAACCCCTGAGGGAGAGCTGCTGGGTGAAGCTCCAGAGGTGGGGACGTGATTTCCATCCCAGCACCACCCCCAGCCAGAGCTGCTCTTTATTTCATTTGTCATCAAAACCTTGCTGTGTTTCCTTGGGGGTTTTTTTTTATGATCACAGAATCCCAGAATAGTTGAGATCTTAAATCCCACCCATCCCACCCCTGCCATGGCAGGGGCACCTCCCAGAGCCCCAGTGTCCAGCCTGGTCTGGGCACTGCCAGGGACCCAGGGGCAGCCACAGCTGCTCTGGGCTCCTTGCCTCTCTCCCCACGTAGATTTGCTCCCTTTTTTCTCTCTTTCCAGCTGAGCCCTCTCCCCACAAACACGTCTGGGTGACCTCACCTATCAGGAGAGCTGCCCCAAATGGAAACAAATCCATTTTTGTGGCTGTGAATCCTCCCCCAAGGGCAGGTTGGGGGGAGGGATGCCCAACCCCCTGGATGGGATGTTTGGAGAGAGACATCATTAAAATTGCATTAAAAGTTGTGTTTCTGCCATAGCTGGGAGCTGGGACATGGTGGCACCTTTAAAAGGAAGGATTTTTCATTGTGTGGGTATTTTAATCCTTTCTTTACATTTCCTTTTAGAACCATATTTATAATTTAAAGCCCACCTCTGTGTGCCTTAATCTGAGTCTCTCGTTTGATTTTATTTTATATCTGTGATATAAATCTTTGATCCTTATTTTAGCTTTGTCTGGAATGCAACTACTAAGGAACACGCTAAAGATGTCTCTGATTTTCTGTCAGGACCAGGATTTTCACAGAATTCAGTGTAAGGTAATGCTTCTTCAGTCTAGTTCTCACATTTTAAGAATAAAAGTCAATGAAATGCCACTACAGATATATTTTTTTGGTGCTGCAAATTGCATTTTGATGAATCTTCGCTCCTGAACCAGCCCTCCTTCAGCACTGCCAGGAAGCCTCTCTTGTTGCTTCTAGCAAGAATTGTCATGGTGATGCATTCTGTTGACCACATTTTTGAAACACAGATTGTTTCTAATTTTGTTTCTCCAATTTACTCTGGGTACTACACCAGCTCTGTTTCAGTCCTCACCCTCTGTTCTCTGGGTGATTTTTGTCACGACACACCATGAAAATCCAGGCAGGAGGATCTGCCCTGTCCCCTCCACCTGTGCCAGACTGGGGAGGCTCTGCAGAACCCCCAGTGAGGAGCTGGGAAAGGGGCTCAGCCTGGAGAAAAAGGGGTTTTGGGGACCCTGTGGCTCTGCAGAAATCCCTGACAGGAGGGGACAGCCAGGGGGATCCTGTTCTCCCAGAGAAGCAGAGGGAATGGCCTCAAAATGTGATTCAGGAGGGACACAGCAGGAATTTCTACTTGGAAAGGGTGAGAGGCTTTGGAAGTGCCCTGGGAGGTTTGGATGTGGCACCCAGAGCTCTGGGTGGGGATGGGCACAGCTGGGGCTGGGTGATCCTGGAGAGCTTTTCCACCCTCAGTGAGGCTGGGATTGCAGAGGGTGCTCCCCTCACAGGAGGGGGACTCTGCAGCCACCACAGAATCGAGATGCTGAGCTGCTCTCTGAATGCAGAAGGGGAAGGGGACAGGTCTGCAGGGCTCCTCAGCCTTCCAGGGCTGGCTGGGCTGCAGGGCAGAGCCCAGAGCATGCCCTGAGCAGCCCCCAGCCCTCAGAGAGCCTGGCAAGCTTTTAAGTGAGCTGAGAGCTCCACGAACAAATTAAATTTGGCAGTGAAAGTGCAGTACTTAGGTTCCTCTCAAGTAGTCTTGAGATATAAAAGCGTTTCTGTGGGAGTTCTTGGCTGAGTGTGAGGGCTGAGAGGAGTCCAGCAGCCTGTGGAGTGCTGTGCTGGATTTGTTGTGTGGATGGCTCCAGGAGGAAGGGCTGGACTGAATCTGAGTGTGAATTTGGGGATTTCTTGTGCGTCCATGCAAGGGCAGAGCCGCTCCTGAGGGGCTGTTCTGGGAGCCTGGAGCTGCCAGCAAAGCCCTGAAAGCAGAGGCAGACTGGGGGCACTGGGTGCTGGGTCAGCAGAGCTGCCCTGGGTGCTTCTGGTTTCCTCCTGCACAGCCCTGAGACAGCCCAGAGCTCTGGGCTGGAGCATGTCCCACGGGATGGAGCCTGTCCCACGGGCTGGAGCCTGTCCCACGGGATGGAGCCTGTCCCACGGGCTGGAGCATGTCCCACGGGCTGGAGCCTGTCCCACGGGCTGGAGCCTGTCCCATGGGATGGAGCCTGTCCCACGGGATGGAGCCTGTCCCATGGGATGGAGCGTGTCCCACGGGCTGGAGCATGTCCCACGGGCTGGAGCCTGTCCCACGAGATGGAGCCTGTCCCACGGGATGGAGCCTGTCCCACGGGCTGGAGCATGTCCCACGGGATGGAGCCTGTCCCACGGGCTGGAGCCTGTGCCATGGGACGGAGCCGGTCCCACGCGGGTCACGGAGTCCCCGAGCTCTCTCCACCTCCAGGCCGGAGACACTTTCACCCACTGCCCCACTCCCGCAGCTCTTCCCGCTCCTTTGCCCCAGTGTCCCCGCTGAGCGCCCCACCGGGGCTGCCAAGGGTTCCCCGCTCGCCGAGAGGCTCCGCGCAGCTCGGGGGGCTCCACCTGTGCCCCCGCCCGCTCCTTCCCGTGCCCCCGGCAGTGCGGGGTCCCCGCTCCTCCCCGCACACTGGCTGATTTCCCGGGGGATGGAGCAGTGGCCGTGGGGATGCTGCCAACCCCAGATCCGTGGGCCAAGCGGGGTCACGGCATCCCGAGCCGCCGCCCGTTGCCCAGTCCCTGCCGCACCCCCGTGTCTCCAAAGGGGCTCTGCCACCCTCGTGCCACCCTCGGCAGGCAGGATCCGCCCGCGTTTCACCCCAAGACGATGATTATTCCTTAATTGCCAGCAAAACAAACGAATAAAGCCCGGGCTGGCCCTGGCTGAGCTGGAAGGAAGCGGCCCGGGTGCCATTCCCAGCGCGGGTTCGCTGCCGGCGGCTCTCGGGGATAATGGTTCGATGATGGAGGGTGACGAGAGGCTCGTTAGTCCCTTCCAGAGCGCCCAGGCTTCCACCTCTGTCCCCTTCGGCCCGGGCAGCTCAGAGTCCATCCCAGCTCATCCCAGGAGGATCTGCAGCACCTTGTCCGTGCGATCTCCATGTCTGGATCCTGCCCCACCGCCCGAGGCTGCCAGAGCTGGAGGTCCCCAGACCCCACATCCATGGGGTGCTCAGCCCCCGACCAACCCTTCCCCTCCTTCTGCTGAGACCTCTGTCTGGATGGATCCTGATCCCTAAAGCCGTTTGGCCCCTCTCAGCCTCTTAGGAAACATTTCCTCCTCCAGCTTTTCTGCCAGCAACATCAAAAGGATTTTGCAATGAGTGGCAGCTGCCTGAGTTTTTAATCAAGTTCCTTGGAAAATCACTTTGCAGCAGGGCTCCCCCTGTTCTGTGCCCCAGTTCAGAGCCTCACAGGGAGCACCCAGGAGCATTTTAATCCCGATGGAAAAGCCTGGAGGAGTCACAGGCAGAAGCCAGGGAGCAAAACACCACAGCAGGAGAAGCTTCCCACACAGGGACCCCGGCAGAGGGGAATCCAGCCCCCCTTGGGACCCCTCTGGCTGTCAGTGCATCAGGAAATGGGGAGGGTTTCAGAGAGAATCATGGCTCAGGACACCAGTGCCCTTCTCTCCTCTCCAGCCCCGGCTGTGGATGCTCCTGAATACCCCAATCCCCCCAGCTCCTCTTTCTGCAGCCAGCTCCAGCCCCCAGCAGAAAATCCCTGGGATGTGGCAGAGGCCTCGGCTTCCGAGACGGACTTTGCATCTCGGAAGAGCTCTGCAGTGCCTTCCCTGAGGTGGAAAGTCCCAGGGTGGATGTTCGGGAGTTTTCAGGGGAGTTCTTGCAATAGAACCCTGCCAGGGTCTAAAAACAAATCAGCACTGGCTCATCTCCCAGCGAGGCTCGTGGCTTCGAAGGATGGATCGCAGCTCCGAGCAGGAACCGGGGAAATGGGAGTGGCCGCTGCAGGTGTGGGGCTGGAGCTGTTCTGTCCATCCCTGGGACCGCGGGGCACCAGCTCAGCAGGGAGGGCCCTGCTGGAAATGTCTGCAGGGTGGAAAGCTGCACAGGAATGGGCACTGCAAAGGGATGGGAGCTGTTGGGATTAAAGCAAATGGGTGGCCAGAGGCCAGGGACACATCTGGCCCCAGGAGGAGGTGGTGGCTCAGCTGAGAGCTGGGCCACGCTCTGGGATTTAGGGGCTGGGTCTGATCTCCTGGAGCTCCATCACCCCAGGATGAGGCCCTGTGTCTCCTGGGTGCCAGAGCTGGCACAGGGGGCCTCCGGGGACTCTGCTGGCCAGGGACAGGGGCATGGGAGAGCTGGGAGTGTCAGGATGGGGACACTGAGCTGTGGAGTGACAGGCCATGAGCCATCTATGGGGTGTCAGTCCATTGGGCACCACTCTGGGGACAATCAATGGGGCGCCAGCCTGCAGAGTATCACTGGGCATGAGTGGGGGAACAGACCACAGGGCATCAGTGGGGCACCAGGATGTAAATGGGGCATCACTGGTGCATCACATCATGAGGCATTGGATCACGGGGCACCGGTGGGCATCGATGGGATACCGGTGGGATATCAGTGGGACATCAAGGGCGTGTCCAATGGCACTGATGGGGCACCAAAGCGAGCCAGCGAGACATCGGAGGGCACTGGTGTGGCACGAGCGTGCTCCAGTGACACCGAGGGACATCGCTGGTACCGCTGGGCACCGCGGGGACCCCGAGGCCGCCAATCACCGCCGGGATTCCCGCCAATCACCGCCGCGATTCCCGCCAATCACCGCCGGGATTCCCGCGCGCGGCGGGGGCGGTGCTGCCCCGGCCCCGCCCCGCCTCCTGCCCC
>JAOTQZ010000629.1:19701441-19711599 GCA_026546895.1 Pogonocichla stellata
GTGCCAGGAGATCAGGGTCACTGCCCCAGCTGGTTTAACAGATGGGGACAGAATCCACATTTCTGGCCACATCCTGAATTGCAGACCAGGACAGCTGTGTACCCCATATTTTGGCAGCTCAGGGGGTGCCCAGGGTGCTGTCCAGCTTAAATCACTTCAGGCCACTTTGATTCTGAGCAAGTTCACAGAGGAATTTTTGGATTAGTTTCCCCACAAAAATTCAGGCGAGCCCTAAAAAAACCCAGTAAACAGCATGACTTTAGGAAATGAGCTTCTTCTAGGGCTGCTTCTAGGAGCCCTTGTTGAGGAAAGCACCTGTAGAGAGATGAAATTCTGTGGCAAAGGGGAGTGGCTTGGGCTGTGTGTTGGAGCAGAGCTGGTGTCAGGTGCAGGACGGGCACCTGGGCACACCTGAGCTCCCAGAGGGATCCCAGCCCTCCTGCAGGGACAGAGTGCCCCTGGCAGCCCCACTCCCGTGGCTGTGCTGCTGAGGCTCTTCTGCTGTGTCATTTGGGGTGTGGAGAGCACTGAGATGCTGTGTGAGTGCTGGCCATTCTCCTGTCCCTCAGCTGGGGGATGCTGGCTGGTGCCTCCCTTCCCAGCCCTTCCAGATGAGCTTGGCAAATGTTCCCAAAGCCCAGGGGCGTGCTCCTGGCTGGAGATCACCTCTGTGCCCTGGGATCAGTGCAGCCCTTGGGCTGCCTGGCCTCTGACACTGGAGCCCTCCCTTGGCAATGCCCTCGCTGCCTGAGGTGCTGCAGGTCCAGTGTTTGCACATGCAGGGCACATCCAGCAGCTCTGTTTTGGTCTGGGTTTTTGGGAAAAGGATGGCCTGAGCTGTGGGGGTGGAGGGGAGGGTTTGGAGCAGTCACAGGTCACAAGATTTTATCCTGATGATGGTTCTGCTTAATGCCTCTGAGCATGGCTGTGCATGTGGGTGTTTTTATATACAGATGGATAGAGATGTACAGAGACATTATTGATGTACGTACTTCTGCTGTAAATGTGAGCTGGTTCTTTAAGGTCTTGCTCAGGGCTTGGGCTGGGAAGGGGACAGCTGTGCTGGGTGAGGAGAGGATGGAGCACCTGGTCCCTGTGTGAGCCCTTCACCTGTTTGGCATTTTGATCCTGCCTGTCTGGCATTAAGAGGCTGTTAGGGCTCAGAACAACCAGTCATGGGTGATAAATAGAGAAAAGATGTGGTGTAGGAATACTGAGCCACCTCAGAGGCTCCAGCAGCACCAGCACCAGGCTGTGTTTGGGCTTGGCTGCTCCTGTGTGGGGAGAGAGCGAAGGGAGGAGAGGCTGAGGCTGGGATGGAAACAGGGAAGAGCACAGAGAGGCTGGAGCGAGGCTCTGCAGGGTGCAGGGACAGAGCAGAGCTGAGCAGCCAGGGCCAGGTCAGTGCCAGCAGGGCCAGGGTGGCAGCAGTGGCAGGGAGGGCACAGCCCAGGCAGTGGCACATTGCCTTAGCCTGGGGCAGTGCCTTGCTGGAGCCCTGTGCCACTGCCAGGCCAAGCCTGGGGAGTCTGGAGTGATCCTGGAGTGATCCTGGAGTGATCCCAGAGCTCCCCTGCTGCCACAGCTCTCCCTCAGATCCTGCTCTCACACCCCTCCAGCTGTTGTAGCTCCTCACAGGCGGGTAAAACAACTCTTAACAAAGCCAGAACCTCGAGCTGGAGCTGTCCTGAGCACTGGCTGTGATCCAGGCTCCCCTCGGGGGGCTGACACAAACCCAGCTCAGCTCCTGGCAGAGCTGCTCTGTGGCTGCCAGAGGGATGCAGCAGCTCTGCTCCAGAGCCCTGGGCTCTGCCAGGGGCCTCTGCAGCCCTCAGGAGCTCTGGCAGCCCTGGGGATGTGGCACAGGGGCTCTCAGGGCCGCTGCAGCAGGTTCAGTTCCACAGGGCAGCTGTGGCAGGGATGCTGATCCCTCTGGAGCAGCCCCTCCTCCTGTGCTGCACAAGGAGCCCAGCCCCAGCTGTGCCCACGGGACAGGGAGGAAGGTGGGAGGTTGTACAGGATGCAAACTCACACCAGGGTGGTCTCTGCACCGTTCCCCAGCCTCTCTGGGCTGCTGCAGCAGTGAGCTGGGCAGGGAGCTCGTTCCCTCGGGCAGTTTCAGCATCTTTAGTGCAGGTACCATCCCTCAGGGACCCAGGGCAGCCACAGCTGCTCTGGGGACTGTGCCACCCTCCCAGGGAGCAGTTCCTTCTGCTGGCTGCCACCTGTGCTGCCAGGCTGGTCCCACCAGCCTCAGCTCTCCTGCAAACCTTCCTGAGGAATGTTCTACAGCCTTCAGGAAAGGCTGGTTATTTCTCCTCTTAACACTCAGCTTCTGTCCTCTTTGCTGGAAGTTTTCCTGGTTTGTTCTGGCTCTGTTTTCACAGCAGGCTTTGAGGCTTGAGTGCAACACAAAATGCAGGAGGGATGTTCCTACAGCAAGACTTTTGCTCTCCCTTTGATCCTGGAAGACAGCTCTGAAAAGCAGAGGTTTGGAGATGAATGCACTGTGGGGGGACGTGTGGAACTGCCTGAGCCAGGCTCAAGGTGTCAGCCCACGCTCCCAGTGCCCTGGGGACCAGAGCTGATTTTAAATTCTGGTTCATCCCCGGTGCTGCATTACCAGTCTGGACGACTTGTGTTCCAAACCAATCCAACAAAAATCCCACAAGAAGGTTGCTTCCACAACAACCCTCCTTTAACCCTTCCAATTGAAGAAAATAATAAAATCCCAGTTCTCCTAATTCAGTATTTTTGATGACAAGGACACAGGGATCTGTGTCCCTGTTGTCTCAGGTGGAAATGCCCAGGTGTGGTTCTTTGCAAGCTTGTTTTCTCTCCTGCCACTCTAGGGTTTGTGTACAGCAAAGCAAGCCCATCCACCACTAATTTCCTAATAAATTTCTTGTTCCATAAATATTTGAACACCGGTAATTAAGCATTCAGCAGAATGGAGATTTGTTTCATGCCATTAAATTCAGGCTGATAATGCCACGTGGTGTTTCTGCACCCAGAGCAGACTGAGAGCCAGGCTTTGTACAGCACTGGTGACACTTGGTGTGAGATCTCAGCTCATTTGTCCATTTATCAACATTTGTCCAAATATCAACATTCAGTTTTAATTTTTCTATGGTTCATTATTAAAAAAAAAAACAAACCAAAAAACCCAGCTTCTAAATATTTGCAATGCCCTCAATATAAATTAATAAGTTTTCAATTTCTTTTAAAAAGTAGCTTACAAATTCATGCCAAATTTATGCTGGGGGGGTGCAGCTTTGGGGGGCTCTGGGACCCCTCTGTGCTCCCCATGGCAGCCCCTGTTGATGGGGCCATCAGCATCACACCAATCTACCTCCCAGGTAAAGGATAAATACGTGTTGTGGCCCATCAGAACTTTTGAAATACAAATTTATTTTTAGCAATCTTGAGAGAAACACAGCTCAGCCAATGTCTGAAGTTTCATGGCTTGGCTGACTGCAGGTGCCAGAGGAGAGCCCCTGTCCCCACGGATGTCCTGGTGTCCTGCAGCATTTGCTGCTTTAGGAACACCCTCTTGCTGCCCAGAGCTCGGTATATAAAAATAGATAAATATATATAATTGAAATAATAAAATCCAGGTAAATCTAATGGAGGGCTGGAATTGAACACTGGGATTTAATGGCAGCTCCAGAGACAGCACTGAGTGCCCAGAGGTGTTTCCCATGTGGATCCCACCAAAAGTGAGTCCTAATGGATAGGATCAAGGCCAGATTCCATTTAATAAAAAGTGGCAGGAATAACTACAAAAATAAAGACAAGCTGTCAGCTCAGATTTGGCAGGAAGTTGTTATTTTTGCAGGAATAAAACCCAGCACTAATAGAGATGGTTTAGTGATTTTTAAAGCAGGTAATTTTGTGGCAGGGCTTGAATGCACAGAAATTATATTGACAATAAAAATTAATTAAATGGCTTTTTGTGGATTTGTAGTTTTTCTATCTGACAGCAGTACAGAAAATCTCTGAGAAACTGGATGATCCTTAAGGTCCCTTCCATGCCAAACCCTTCCAAGGACGGTGATGCAGAGGAAATTATCTTTTTGAGATGTGTCTGCTATGGCTACAGTGGAGGATTTCCAAAGGAGGAAAAGATGTTTTGATTCCCCAGCAAACCTTGGACAACTGGAAGTGCCCAGGGAGGTTTGGATCCCCATCCAGATGTGGAAATGAGGAATGGCCTGGGTTTTTCCAGCCCAGGGCAGCTGCACAAATCCTTCTGCAACACAGCAGGATCCCCAAAAGCTCAGTGTGAAACAGGAGCAGAGCAGAGGTAATGGAGCCCCTGGAAAAGCCACTTTCCTTCCTCAGGAATATTTCAGTGACGTGGTAAACTGTGAAGAGCGTTAAATCCATGAAGAAACGAAATAAATCCCAAATACAGTTTTTCCCACCTGTGCAAAATATATTTTTCTGGGGAATCAAATAGCGAAAAAAAGCCTCCCACCTCTGTGCTTATTTTCTCAGGAAGAATCTCCTTGCATTTCAGAAGAGCAGAAAATAACTCTGAGCACAAAAGCACCGAGGAATGGGGCTGAGAACTCGTCTGTGAAATGTCCTGCTCCAGCCCAGCCAAGCCTGTGCTGCTGCATCTGCCAGAGAATTCTGGTGGTGCCTCCTGAGCTGAGCCCCTGCTCTGAGCATGGAAACACAGCCTGGGGGTGGTTCTGGCTGGAACCCTCCATTTCAGATTTACACCTGTCCTGACCCTTTCCTGGGTACCAGGACTCAGGAGCTGAGCCTGGCTGCAAGCTCTGCTCAGCAGCCCGGGCAGAAATGGAGTGGGGCTGATCGTGGAATCACTGAGGGCTGGTCCTTGGAGTCATGGAATCACTGAGGGCTGTCCTTGGAATCATGGAATCACTGAGGGCTGATCATGGAGTCATTGAGGGCTGTCCTTGGAATCATGGAATCATTGAGGGCTGCTCCTTGGAATCATGGAATCATTGAGGGCTGGTCCTTGGAGTCATGGAATCATGGAATGACTGAGGTTGGAAAAGACCTCCAGGATGGAATCCAGCCCTTGGGGTGGAGCTGGGGCTGCTCTGACCCCCAACACAGCTGTGTGTCAGCAAGGCCAGACTGCAGGAGGAGCTGGGGGTTGCATCCCTGCTCTGAACTAGGAAGCAGTTGGAGGAATTTATTAAAAATCCCACCAGGGCCCTGGCTGATCTGTGGCACCTCTGTGGACAGACTGCAGGCAATGCTTTCCTGGAAAATCCTGCCTTGCCTTCTGCTGCCTCCTCACGAGGACTTTTTTGGCAATGAACGTGTGTGCTGTGCGTGCTGCTCCCTCCTGAGAGCAGCTGGGGCTGCCCCTGGATCCCTGGCACTGTCCCAGGCTGGGCACTGGGGCCGGAGCACCTGGGACACTGGGAGTGTCCCTGCCATGGGGGGGATTCAAGGTCCCTCCCCACCCAGACCATTCCAGGATGTGTTGCCCTGCAGGGAGCCTGCCAGGGAAGTGCCCAGGGCTGAATTCCCTGGGGTGCTGAGCACGGGGAAGGGCACGTTCGGGTAAGTGACAGCCTGTCACTGCACTGAGCAAAACACTCTCAGGAGCTGGAGCACTGTTAAAAATAGCAGGCAGAGAGCAAATGGCCTGGCAGGGAGAGGCAGCACTGGGAGAGGGAATTGGCCCTAATGGGCTCAGGCTGTGCTGGGGATGGAGGGGGAGCACAGGCACTGCTCCCTCCTGGCCCCTTTCAAAGTTCTTTTTAGTCCTGGTTTGGACAGAATGTCCCCAGACTCGTCTGGGTGCCGTGGGGGGCTGCTGGTGCTGGGCTGGGGAGCAATGGCAACGCCAGGGCTGCTCTGGCACCTGCTCTGTAGCGCAAAACCTTCTGTCCTAGGAAATCTGTCAGGCCTGGATTGGACAACAGCTGATTTCAAAAAGCAGAGCATGACCTGGCTCCTGCCTGCAGCAGGTGAGCACCAGCTGAAAGCCCAGGGAAGCAGAGGTGGGATTTTTATCTGATTTTTATCTGATTTTTATCCCACTCCTTGCTCTCGGTCCCATGAGCTTCCCACGGACCCTGCTGGTGCCCAGGCACCTCCCAGTGCCCAGGGATGTGTGGCACATCCACAGGAGCAGCTGTGGGGAGCTGCTGCAGCCTCTCAAACTTGGCAGGTTCATGGTCAGAACAGAAAAACAAGGTAAATTTTTTTTTTTTTTTTTTTTTTTGCTTTGCAGGTTATTTTTTTCCCCCCCTCATCTTTCTCCCAGCGCTCATCTAAATCAAGCAGAATGTGGTACAACTGGAATCTGTTTTCCTTAACAGTTGGCAAAGTGGTGTCTGTGCCATTGAACCTGAATCCTTCAGCAGATGCCAAACCCACAAAGCCCTTCCCGTTTTATCTTAGAGCCATGCTGCTCATCCTCATTTCAGGCACCACAGAGAGAACAGATATATCTGGAAGACATTGTTTGGGGTTTTTTGGACTATAAAATACAGCCTGTGATAGAAACGGGTGTGGAATTCGTGTGTGATGTATAAATCCTTCATAATGAGGTCTGGGCTAAGGATTTGTCTTGGGAAAGATGGCCAGGGAGGGTTTGGCCTCTCCCTGCCCCTGTAACAGTGAAAATATAAAATTATTGCAGTGACAGTGCAGAAAGAGCTGGGCTTTGCCTGGAGTGGATTTGTCAGCACAATGGTAGAGCCATCACCTTGGGGCTTGGCTCGTGCTCCTTCAGGGACAGACACAAAATCTGCCTGGAAATAACCAGCCCCACATTTCCCCCTGAGCCTTGGGAAGAGGAGCTCTGTTGGAATTCTGCCCAGGGTTTTGGTGAACGTGCTCAGGATTTTGGTGAACGTGCTCAGGGTTTTGGTGAATGTGCCCAGGGTTTTGGTGAACGTGCTCAGGATTTTGGTGATTGTGCTCAGGGTTCTGGTGAATGTGCTCAGGGTTTTGGTGAATGTGCTCAGGATTTTGGTGAATGTGCTCAGGGCTTTGGTGAATGTGCTCAGGATTTTGGTGAACGTGCTCAGGGTTCTGGTGAATGTGCTCAGGGCTTTGGTGAATGTGCTCAGGGTTCTGGTGAATGTGCTCAGGGCTTTGGTGAATGTGCTCAGGGTTTTGGTGAACGTGCTCAGGGTTTTGGTGATTGTGCCCAGGATTTTGGCAATCAGCTGGCGTTGGGTTTGCTCAGCTGGATGTGCTGGTGCTGCCAGGAGATGGAGGGAATGGTATCTAGGAGTGTTTGAGGTCTCAGGACAGAACAGAATCTCTGGGCTGGGCTGGGCTGGGCAGGAACCAGAGGAGCTGAGCAGAGCTGGGAGAATCCCACCCGTGCCTGAGGATCAGAGCCTGTCCCTGGCAGGGCAGAGGGATCCATGAGATCTGCAATATCTGCTGCCAAAGCTGATCCCCCTGTGGCAGCAGGAGAGCCCTGCTCCTGCAGCTTCACCAAACCTGGTGCTGGAGCCTCTCCAGCCCAGAGGGATTTGGGGCAGTGCTGGATCCATCCCAGAGCACACAAACACATCCATCCCAGTGTTTTTGGGCTGTCTTTGTGTTAGAATTGATTTCTCACGTTAATGAGTTGATTTTTTTTCCCACCACTTTGCACTTTTATCATTCTGTCTCTCCAAATGGGATTTTAAATTCACACCTTGTTGACAGGAACATGGTTCTGGGGATTAGAGGTCACAGCCTGGCTGGTGGCTGTGACCAGCAGCACCTCTGAGGTCTGTGAGACAGCAGCCAAAAGCCACAAATAGAGAGATCCAGGCAAAAGGAGGAGTTGGGACCATCTGCTTGATTTAAGATGTGATCACACTCTCTGCACTTCATGAACTGGCATTTTTTATAAAAAAGCCCTCTACCCTGAAAGCAAAAATACTTAAAAATTTCTTAAAACCTGGCAGACACAGACCTGCCTCAAACCCCAAAACACAAACCCATGGTAGAACAGTTGTTTTAATGAGAGTGGAGGGGTTCTCATGGTAACCCCTGGCTGCAGGAGCTGGGATATTAAAAGTCACACAAATACAATGGCTACAGCAGTGAAATGTGCTCTGCGGTGCTCAGCACATTTCCCACGCCTTTCTCCAGTCCAGGAAAGAGCCTAAGCTTGTGACCCATATATTTTATAGGCAATGTAAAGATTTTCATTCATTTTGGCACTTTGAGAAGTAAAGAGAGGCATGTTGAAAGTAAAGAGATCTCTCTGTGTAAAAATACTCATTGATACAAAAAGCTGACGAATAAAACTTTAAGTAGTAAAAAGTGAAGTGTGGAAGGATAATTCCCTGTGCTGGAGACACTCCCTGACCTCAGCTGGGGGATTTGGCACTTCCCAACCCTCTCCTGTGTTTGTTCCCTAATCCAGGGCCTGGGCTGGTTATTTTGGAATCCATCCATCCATCCATCCTGGGCTGGTTATTTTGGAATCCATCCATCCATCCATCCTGGGCTGGTTATTTTGGCATCCATCCATCCATCCATCCATCCTGGGCTGGTTATTTTGGCATGCCAAGTGCTGGTTTCTCTTCCCAGACTCTGTTGTGCATGAGCTCCTGCCTGGCACTGAGGTGATGAGATATTGATGAGAAATCTGGGAGGCTGGGGCTGGAGCTGAGGAGGAGCAGCCCCAGTGAATGAGTGCTGCTGTTCTGGGTGTCACTTCTCTGCTCTCCAAGGACTCAGGGACAGGGGATTCTGGACTTTAAAAAGCAGGGAGGAGCTGGGAGGCTCAGGGGTGCAGCAGTGCCAGCTCTGGAGAGGGATCTGCACCCCAGAATGGCCCCAGATCTCCCCCTGGGGTGAGGGAACCCTTCCTCCTTTTGCCATGTTAATGACTCTAATTGCCCTAATGACACTAACACTAATAACTCTGCAGTTAAGTTGTCTCATCTCTCCCACCCGTGATTTTTCCTCCAGCTGTTCTCCAGGTTGGTTTTTTTCCCCTGTGCTGTTCTCACGGGTGGCTCTGTACATTAACAACTGGGAGACCTCAGTTCTTCTGTATCTTTTTTAAAATGTTCCCTGGGGAATTATGCTTCAACCAGGGAAATTGTATGTTTCATTATCCAAAAGGTTTCAGGCTTTATCAGAGTCTTTTTGTTATAGTTGTCATGGAGGTTTTTATTATTATTGTTAAATTGAATAATGGGGAGGAACCTGTTCTTAAGCCTTTGCACAAGAACTAAAATTTAAATCCAGATAAATCTGCTCTGTTTGTAAAAGTGACTTTTTAAGGTTAACTGCATTTAGTTCCAATCATTGGAAGTGCAGCTTTGTTACTTTATCTGAATTAGATAGCGAGGGGTTTTGCAGCTGTAATAAGGGAAGATTGAACTTGACTTTTAAATGCAGATGGAAAGTCTGGAGTTATTTTTCAGAGCCCAATTTCTTGGCAATCACAAGAAACCCTGCACGAGGCCTCACAGAGCTGCTACAGAGCCCAGCAGGGCTGGAGCCTGGTGGAAGTGACAGGGAAAGAGAAACCATGGAATGGTTTGGGTTGGGAGGGACCTTAAATCCCACCACGGCAGGGACACCTTCACTGTCCCACTGCTCCAAGCCCAGTGTCCAGCCTGGATGGGGCACTGCCAGGGATCTTCTGAGCTCCTCTGAGCTGCTTCCAACAGGCTGCAGGTGGATTTTGTTCATAGCCAGCGCCAGATGTTCCCATTTGGGTGGGACTGAGGCGCTCCCGGCAGGGGCAGCTGGGCTGGGCACTGTCCTGCCTTGGGGACAGCCCTGCCTGGGGACAGGCTGCTGATTGTTACTCTGCATTAAACCAGAGCCACCCCGAGCCAGCACAGATTCCTGGGGCTGGGATGAAGCCTGAATGAGCAATAAGGAGCTGAAAAACGGGGCTGGGAGCGAGCTCCTGCAGCTGGGAGTCACCGCAGCGAGGAGTGGAGCCTCTCTGAAATGTGGGTCACATCCAGCAAAGGGGTTTCAAACCGTTTGGAAATGTCAATAAAATAATAATTCATCTCAGCATATTCAGGCTGGCAGACTTCAGGGAGCTCCTGGTTCAGAGAAAGCATGAAATGCAAATACTTTATGTAATGCTGGCTGTGACCATCGGTGTTAGAAACACGCGGGGCCGAAGCCTTTATTGAATTCAGCTCTTTATTATATGGGGGAATCGGGAAGGCCGCCGCC
>JAOTQZ010000629.1:19721343-19738590 GCA_026546895.1 Pogonocichla stellata
TGGTTTATACAAACCCCAATATTTATACAAACCCCAATACTTCTGTGATTAACACGAATCTCTTATCAATTATCACACTGTGCTCAGCAAACACACCTGGCTCCAGCTCAGCTCAGTCCCTTCCCACTCAGGATACCCATGGTTCCAGGAGGGGCTGGTGCAGGCTTTGCCTTGCAGATCTGTGGTTTACTTGGGATCCAGCCCTCAGCTGCTGCATCTGTTAATGTGGCTCAGCACAAAAACCCACTCAGTTTTGTTTAAAATCCTACTTTTTGGTTCAAAACCAAACGATACAGCGTGAAATGCACATGTGGGTTGGTCCCCTGATGATCCTTCAAGTAAATTAATCTGAAAAATAAGGAAAAAAAAAAACTTGAAAAGCCCCTTAAAACATCTACATCCCTAAGCACATTATAATGAGTCTTTCTCGAGCACAAACAACAGAAACCCAACTCCACCCTCTGCTCTTTTTACAAGAAAAGCAACATCAAAGCAGAGGAGAAGCTGTCACTGCAATAATTACTGATGGCAGCGTGGTGGCTGGGGGGAGCTGAGCTCCTGCAGGGGTTTGGATTTGGGGACAGGAGCCTGCTGAGGTTTGTGTGCCTCTGGCACCTCCCTGGAGGGGCTGCTGAGTTCCTAAACTGCTGAGCTTGAGCAGGAAAGGGATGGGTTTGGAGCAAGGATTTGTCCTTGGCTTGCTGTGCCTGACCTGGAATTCCTGCCAGGAGCATCCTGCCCGAAGGAGCTGCTGCTTTGGGCAGTGCTGGAAGTGAGACCCAAGGGAATGCTGCAGATCTGGGTTCTGCACTCCCCAGCAGTGTGTGGGGCTGGCAGTGGCCAGGAACATTTCTTAACTGTGTGGACATCAGGGGGTGTCTGCTGGTTCTCAGCCTGATCACTGGGGTGGAGTCCCCATCCCTGGAGGGGTTTCAGAGCTCTGTGGATGTGGCACTTGGGGACAGGGGGCCGTGGTGGCCTGGGCAGTGCTGGGATAATAATTGTACTCGGTGATCTTGAAGGATTTTTCCAGCCTCGAGGATTCCATGACTCTGCAGTGCTTAGGGCTGGAAAAAGGATGGTTTTGCCCCTGGTGTACCAGGAGGGTTGGTGAGCTCAGTGCCAGGAGCGTGTCTGCCTCCTCCCAGCCCTGGCCCTCCTTGATCAGGAGAAGCAGGGAAGGGATTTTGCACCCCTGAGCTGGAGCAGCCTCTGGGTTTGATGCCTGAGGCTGATTCTGAGTAGCCAGACTTGTGTAATTCCCGTGGAAGCACTCAAGAGCTCAACCCCCCAGGCTGTGTGTGCCCAGGGGCACAGGTGGTGACAAACCCCTGGGGACCAGGTGACCTGTGACCTCCCCAGTCCTGGCTCTGCCACCCATCATCCCCTGGCACAGAAGAAATCCTGGAGCAGTTGGCAGGATTATTTGGGAGTAAATAACTCCTGAAATCTGGCCTGATGTTATCAAAGAGGATATTTCCAAGTGGTATTTATAGATTCTCCCAGTATTATCTGAGCAAACGTGTCGTCTGCACCGCGCTCACACCATGAGCCCCTGCAGGCAGGAAAGGTGCCAGGCTAAAATCCCCAGGTAAATGAGGATGTGCTGATGGAAGTGTGGGTTTTCAACAGGCCTTTTCTGTGTGCTGGAAATGTGCAACTAGTGCTGGGATTGACGTGACCCCCAGGGAGAGAAAGCTGATTTTTAATGGGACAGAAATTACACGGTGAAACCTTTTTCTTGCCATGTTTCTGCAGTGGCCAGCAGCAGGATTCCCCTCATTTCAGTGCCCATGGCCCTGCCCTCCTCCTCCTCGTGTGGAGAGCTCTCAACCTAAGCACAAGTGCCAGCACAGGGGTGGGTCGCTCTCCCCAGAGTGAATAAATCAGGTGTTAGATCTGTGTTTCTCAGATCTTTTCTCTAAAGAAGCCTAATTAATCAGCTGGGCAGAATGACTGAAAGGCAATTTCCCAGGCTGAATAACTGAATTTGTGTGGCACAGGCCTCCAGAGGAAAACACTGACAGACCTGGTGACTTTAAGTGAGACTGTCACACCAAGCACGGTGATATTTTAGCCTCAGTCCCTCTCCTGCCTGCGGAATAGAGATGCTTGTGCATCCTCATCCATCAGCTGCCAGCCTGCTGCTTACAGAAATGGTGATGATTTGACATCAGACCACTTAAATTTCCTTAGTGGCTGGGCTGGAAGCCTCTCACATTTTTCACCACTCTCTTGCATCTTTCTCACCTTTTTTTTTTTTTTTTTTTTTTTGCCCCCTGACGAGGCTGATACTGGATCTCACTGCAGTGATAAAAGTGTGCCAAGCTGGACCTCACATGAGAGAGAACGTGCACTGATGCTTCCTAAATGGGGGAGGGGGTGTGGGATGCAGGAAAAGAGGGGAGCTGTGAGTAGAAGTTGCTGTAATCCCTGAATAACTCACGTGGGAAGGTCTGGAGTCTGCTCCACATTGCTCAGGGAGTTTATCCATTTCAGTCCCAAAACCTTCCCAGGATGGTGTCTGGAGAAAAGGTTTTCCTTAATGGCTCTATGGCTTTGCCCATGAGCTCACACCCAGCCTGCATTTCTGGTTTCTGGGGCATGTTGTGGTGGAAGCTGCTCCCTTTGGGAGCTGAGGGAAGGGGCATTTCTGGACTGAGCTGGGTTTTGGAATCAAGCCTTTGGCATGAGGCAGCTCCTTTGCTGTGTGCCAGCACCCAGGGGACAGCAGGGGTGCAGGGCCACCCGAGCACCCTGAGAGAGCTGGGAAGGGCAGGCTGGCACTGAAACCCTTCCTGGCAAAGGGCTGAGCTGGGGGGAACGCTGCATGGCTGTGGGAAACATAAAAGTTAATGGAAAGTAATTTGGCAACTTCATCTGCAGGCTGGCAGGGATCCAAGTGGATCATAATTGGATTTCAGCTGCTTTTGTGTACTCAGTGGTTGAGATGCCCTGCAGAAAGTCACCCCTGGCTGGCACCAGCTCCATGTGGGGCTGGGGGCAGCAGGGGAGCAGGTGAAGGTTGGCTGGAGCTGGCAGTGGTGAGGGTATAAATGTGCTTTGCAGGGATGCTGGATGTCCTGTCCTCCCCTGAGCTGGGTTCCAGCCCAGTTTGGCAGAGCCTGTGCTGGTTCCAGAGTGCTGTCCCCACTGAGATACAGACACGAGGCTGACCCAGCACCCACCATTTCTGCACAGAGCACAGATTTACCAGACTCCCAGCATCTCCAGCCTTGGGAACACACTCAGCTCTCTCACAGTGTAATTAAATTTTGAGTGCACTGTTGTTTTGTCCTTTTTGAGCTCGTGTCAGCATCCTTGCTCCAGAGCTCAGTGCTCTATCCCATGGCTCTGCCTTCATGGTGCTGTTACATTTTCCCCAGGGATGGGGATTGCCTGGGTGAGGATGTGAACATCACCAGGGCTGGACATTGTGTCCATCCCTCGTGCTGAGGTGCTTCTCTTGCCTGTTCAGTGTGGGACACTGGCAGTGAAGGAAAATGCTAATTTTAGATATAATTTTGTCTTTAAAAGTATTTCCCAAGTACTGTTGTAATTAAGGCTCTTCCCAGGTAATTTGAAGAGGTTCTTGCCCACATGTGGGCAGTTTATGTCTGGGTTTATTTTCCTTATGTAATTGTTCATTTGAGTGAGTCCTGTGTATGTGGAGCTTGAAGAATCCAGTTAAATAAATAAATGGCTGGAGATCCCTGTTCAGCTCCTAGCATAGGTTTTCTAAGTCAGATTGAATTTTGATATTGGGAGGGAGTTCCTGAGTGAGGGTGGGGTTCCCAGAGCACCTGGATCCCTGGCAGTGTCCAGGGCCAGGCTGGACATTGGGGTTGGAGCAGCCTGGGACAGTTCCACAGAGACATTCCACCCAGCACAGAGCTGCAGACAAATGGCTGAGAGAGGCTTTGCTGCTCCTAATTGTTTATTAGATGTTTTATGGAGCCCTCTTCCTGCCCAAGCTAATGTCATTGGCGAGATAAGAAGGAAGGAAATATTAAGAAATAGTCTCTCCCTGCTCCTAATGTGCCTCTTTGTGCTTTATGTGCCTCTCTCACTCCTGATTTCCTTGGCATCAAATTGCCCTTCACCGTGCTGAGTGATGCTGGCACTGAGGGAAGTGTGGCTGTGCAGAGGGAGAATGGAGTGTCAGGAGTGAAATAGTGCCCTCATTGAAATGTGTTATCTAATTAGTGGAACTGGCTGCAAAATTCCCAGGCTGGGCTGCAGCGAGCTCAGATCAGCTCCCATGGCAGGGCCGGGGTCACTGGGGACCCCTCCCCAGCAGCCCTGGGGTCACTGGGGACCCATCCCCAGCGGGGCCGGGGTCACTGGGGACCCCTCCCCAGCAGGGCCGGGGTCACTGGGGACCCGTCCCCAGCAGGGCCGGGGTCACTGGGGACCCGTCCCCGGCAGCCCTGGGGTCACTGGGGACCCGTCCCCAGCAGCCCTGGGGTCACTGGGGACCCATCCCCAGCAGCGCTGGGGTCACTGGGGACCCATCCCCAGCAGGGCCGGGGTCACTGGGGACCCATCCCCAGCAGGGCTGGGGTCACTGGGGACCCATCCCCAGCAGCCCTGGGGTCACTGGGGACCCATCCCCAGCAGGGCTGGGGTTATGGGGCACAGTAGCAGGGTGGACATTGCTGTGTGCCCCAGGGGCCAGGATGATGCCCAGGCTCGGCCAAGTGCAGTTCCTTTATTCACCAGTGTTCCCCCTTCTGAAGCAAGGGGCAGGGCCAGTGGCACTGCCTTTCTCAGTGGTCTGAGGATTAAACCTTTCTCTGAGACCTGCAGCAGCTCTTGCAGAATGCAGGGCAGTGAAAAGCTCCCTGTAAGGAGCTTAGGCTGTAATTCCAGCCGGGGGCTGATAAGGGAAGCAGTGATCAAAGCACCACCACTCTTTCAGGCCTGTATTTACCAAGCTCCTCTGGCACCTGGCACAGCTTCCCTCGGATTTTGTATTTCTGTGGAATGACAAAAAAAAGCAGGATGCACCTTTAATTGTGAAATTTTAAAGCTCCCCACACCCATCAGTGGGACTTGGAATTTTAGGGAGGTATTTGTCTCATCCCAAAACGCCAGCAAGGTTTTCCCTGCCCTTTAATGCTGTGGTGGCATCCCTGACACACCAAGGAGGGGCCAGGGTGGCTCCCAGCACTCCTGGGATGGAGCCAAACAAACAATCCAGCAATTCCTGTAAACTTCTTCAATCCATTCCTCCAGGCAACAGAGGGAGCATAATCATTCAGATTAAAACTCTTTCCTTCTCTCTTGCAGTCATTAGTGGCAGCAGTGCATTCCCAAGGTTAAGTGTTAGAGAGAAAGAAATAAATTTAGTTATTGAAGCTCCTGCAGTGTAGGCACACTTATTTTTGCATCTTTTATAGCTAAAGCTTGGAATGACTTTCATTAGGAGAATGCTGATCACCCATGTAGATTATCTCTGCTTTGTTGGCTATAAAACCTCTGGAAGTTTTGGAGACAGTGATAGGAATGTGGACTCTGATGTGGCAGAAATAAAGCTGTGACAGTGTTTGACATCAGTGTTTGAGGTGTTGGTCCTGCAGCCCAGGAGCTGCTGGGACTCAGCTCTGGCAGCAGCACAAGTACCCTGGAGTCACAGCAATTTGTGAGGAAAAGCAGCCAAGAGCTCTGGTCAGATGTTGCTGCCAATATTATTTTTATAGATGGAGGAAAAAAAAAATCAGTTATACTTAAAAATGAGGGGCAAGTCAGGTGGAGCAGGGGACAAAGCAAAACTGCAGCTCTTGCAGGTGGAGTTTGTGAGGAAGGTGTTTGTGATCCAGAAATCAAAAAGAATAAGGAGCCATTCTTCCTTTGGGCTGAGGAGCTGCATGAGAGTCAATGAACATCAAAAATCATTGTGCTGCTCTGGCTCCTGGAGCACCCCTGATGAATGGCAGATTATTTTTTGGCCATCCCGAGTTTCTGGCTGTGTGGAATCCATACTGATGATGAAGTGTCACATAACTCTGCCTGCCATCGAGTGCTTGAGGCAACAGCTGTAGATTGACCCCATCCTTCACCCCTGGGCCCTGCAGGGGCTGGAGCTGCTCAGGCAGCACTAAACCTCCTCCCTGGGATGGGATCCTCGCCCCAGCCCCTGGCAGAGCCAGGGCCAGCCTGGCAGCCCAGCTTGAGCTGTGCAGGAGGCATCCCGTGCACGCAGAGCCAGAGCAGACCCAGCAGGGCTGGGTTTGGGTTTGGGTCTGGGTCTGGGTCTGGGTTTGGGTCTGGGTCTGGGTTTGGGTTTGGGTCTGGGTCTGGGTTTGGGTCTGGGTTTGGGTTTGGGTCTGGGTCTGGGTTTGGGTCTGGGTCTGGGTCTGGGTTTGGGTTTGGGTTTGGGGTCTGCCTGTCCCCAGCTCACCCAGCCACTGCCCCCTCCCCCTGCAGGGCTCTCAGCTGGGGCAGCTCCTGCTGCTTTTGGCGTCCCCGTGTGTCCTGAGTGCTGTGGGTGTGAAATAAACTGGGCCAAGAGACCAGTTCCTGTGCCAGGCCTGTACTGGAAACCAGCTGTGGGTGGGGAGCTGGAGGGTCGCTGCTCCCGAGGAGGAGGAGGAGGAGTCTAGCTTTGTCCTAGGCAGAGCTGGGGCTTCCATCCTCACAAGAATCCCAAAAAAACCAAAACTGGCTCGTTGTCAGGGGGTGACATTTTAACCCAGTGCTGCGTGATTGTGGTGACAGGACAAAGCAGCTCAGGATGATAAATTCATTTTTTTCGATATTTTCTCGACCTGGGAATGCTACTCTCAGTTCTAGATGTTGTTTGGGCTCGTTGTTTTAGGGGTTTTTAACTCTGAGTAGTGTCCCAAGGTCCTTTGCAGCCTTCATTTGTATAGTTTGCTGCCATCACTCCTCTCCCAGTCACAGGCACTATTTTAGGGAAGCAGAGGAGGCATTACCTGATGGGAGGGGAAGGGCATATGGGTGAGACAACTGGGGACCAAAACAGAGTGAGGCCAATAATTCAGCATTAACAATTAACGTTAGTTAAGAACCAGAACAGAGTAAGGCTTGAACCATTAACATGGAAACCGAACAAACTGAGGAACTGGTTCCTAACATGGAGCAGGAGATGTTCCAGCCCTGGTGCTGGGGGGTTTCCCATTTCCACAGCAAACCAGCAGAGCCAGGGAGGCTTCTAGAGGCCAGGCTTTGCTGTAACCTCTCACCCATCCCAGGAGTCACTCAGGGCTGCTCTTGAGGGGTGCCTGTGTTTGCTGGGGTCTCAGCTCCCTGCAGAGTTTCCCTGTGGGTTTTGGTGGGGGTGGCAGGTGGGAGCTGTTCCCTCTGCTGAGGGGACTGTGCTGTCTCAGTTTGGGGAGCAGTCCGAGTGTCTCCTACCCTGCACTGGAGCTCTTTAGTGTTGGCAAAGCACTCCGAGGTGCCTCTGCTGGGGAGACTATTAGATCTAAAATGCATTATTGCTCACTTCTGTAACCAACACAAATCCAAAGTGCTGCTTTGGCAGGAAGAGCGCTTGGAAATATTAGATTTATTGAGAGTTGTGTCCTCCCAGTCAGTCAGTTGTAGCAGTGAAGTCTGTTTGCATTACCCTTCCTGCAGGCTGAGTGCTAAATGGGGCTGTGCTGCCTGGAAAAGCAATTCCCTGGCGGCAGCAGAGTGACGAGGGGCCCTCTGCTGTGGGGGCAGCTCTGAGGAAAGCTTCTGTTGTTGGTGATAAACCAACTTCAGGAGCTCTGTCCAGCACTGAGTCTCTCCTCCTGTCCCTCCTCTTCCTGCCTTTTGCCTGCTTGCTGTGCCTCACTGGATAAATCTGATTTTTCCAGAGGGGAATTGCTGTCTCTGCTCAGGGTGGGCAGCCAGGGATGGGTGGCTGGGTGCTGCCAGCTGGGTTTGCATCCTGGGAGCAATTTCAACACGTGGAGCAATTTCGCTGTGATGCTGGCAGGATTTTGCGAGCAGGACTTAAGGCAAGCAATTTTAATTTCAATCAGGAAGTTTATAATTTCCATTTTGTGCTGGAGTTCCATCTGAGAGCCGTGGTATCAGATGCACAAAGCACTCGTGTGTTGCATTCATCAGATCTCAGGGCAGACGTGGTTCAGACTATCCGCCCTGGAAGGATAATTTTTGAGAAGAACTTTATTGATTTCGAGTAATGTTACGGAAAAGTGACTCGTCTCTTCCCAGAGTGACTTCCACTCTAACTGACTCCAGCACTGGGCACTCCATCACCTCCTCTTTGCCCATGAAATCAGAGACTGGGAGATGAGGAGTGCTGGGGAGAGTGCTCTGGCTGCTCCCCCCGGAGCTGTGTGAATCTCAGGCACCCAATTAAACGAGCTGCTGTTAATGAGGAGGGTGTGGGGGCTGGGGTGCTCCCCTGGCTGTGCAGCTGCAGCCAGGGCAGGGCTGGCAGGAGCTGTTGTGTCACAGTCCCAGTGTCAGCTCTGCTCTCCCTCAGGGCTTCCCACGGGGAATTGAAGTGCACAGGGCTTTGGGCTGATGGAATGTTCCTCCCTGGGCTCCTGGCTGGGAGCTTTGCCTCTGCTGGACCTGGGCTGGGCACGTCTGCTTGGCTCTGCCAGGGTCTCAGTGCGTGCAGCCAGGTGTTGGTGGCTCAAAGCTGACCTGGGCCAGGCTGATTTTGGGCAGGATTGCTGACAAACACTCACATTCCTGGCACTTTCACCCAGGGCAGGGGGTGAGGGCTGCAGGGCTGCCCCAGGGCTCCCCCAGCCCCAAATGTCACTGCTGTGCCCAGCTGAGCTGGCTCCTCTGGGAGCTGCCACCAGCGTCCCCAGGGCACCAGGAGGCTGTGGGACGCCAGCTCTGGATGAAAACCTCCTGTGGCCCTGCAGGGATCACCCCAGACTGTGTCCAGGGACAAAAGGGACCAGCAGACTGTGGGGCAGCCACTGCAGCTCCTCCTTGCCTGGCTCTCAGGTCAGGGCCTCTGGTGTTCCAGCTGGGTTGCTGCCCTCTGTTTCTGGCTGTGACCCCCCTCAGCAGGAGCCAGGGCTGCAGGGGCTCGCTGCTGGAGGCTGGGCAGCACTGCAGCTGCCCAGGCAGATTTGGGGTGCCCAGGGCAGGGCTGCAGTGGCACTGAGTGCCCAGGGTGGGCACAGGGCACAGCTGGGACATTCCAGATGTCACATTCCGGATGGACTGGGGCTGTGCTGGCATGGCGGGACTGTGCTCACTCTGGTTTGAGCAGGACTTGCCTGGCTCAGTCTCCAGGTGTCCCTTGAAGATTTTGGGATTTCACTGTTTCAGTGACAGCAGGGCAGGCCTGATCCCACATGTGTCTGATTTACTGATGGCATTCCACGTCTGGTAGAGACCTTCCATGTTGAAGTTCATCTTCCTCTGCCTCTCAGGACTTGTGGCAGCTCCTTCTGCTAAAGCTGAAGGAATAAAATGAAATTTATTGCACATTTCATTGACATTTCACTGCTCCTGTCCACCTGACGAGGAATCTGTTTTCAGCACAGGGACAAGCTAAAATGAGAAGAGGTTCCCTTGCAGAAGGCAGTTGTTGCTGGGGGTAATTCCAGGCTGTATTTCAGCTAATGGGAGCTGGAGCTGTGTTGGGGAGCTCACAGCTTGAGAGACGCGTTTTGCACACTCAGGGAGAATTCTGGCCTTAAAGGCTGCTGGGCTTTTAGCCAGAAAATCGTGGTCAGTGCCTGGAGGTGCCACAGGCAGCCGTGGTGTGCAAGCCCTGAGTGCCAGGGGTTGAATATTCCAGCAACATCTGGAACAAAAGCTTGGCTGATATTAATGTGAGCTCCAAATCCCCCTGCGTGGCAGTGCCAGTGATCTCTGTAGCAATAACCTGATTGTCCCACAGCTTGTGGGGGCTGCATTTGTCCCCTCTCCCTGCTGGCCCTGTCCTGGGGCACAGGGACATCCTGGCACGTGCAGCTGATGTGCTCTGCTTGTGCTGGATGATAGAACCACGCTGAACTAAAGCTGGGCCAGGTGGGATTGGGGCACTTTTCAGGCATTTTTAGAGCTGTGTGGGTATTTGTGTGGCACGGGCTGGGAGTCCACTCCCAGCAGCAGAGGGTGGTGGCTTCATGTGGCACTGACAAATGCAGGATTGGTGACAGTCTTCTGGCTCTGTGAGGGAGATTTTTCAGGCTAAGCCCGTAGCTTTTCATCATCTTTCCTGAAATTTAGATCCTCTCTAGTCACAGAACAAGGGAAAGAGCCATTATGATCAAGTCAGGGGGTTAGTTTTGTTCATCCTTGTTGAATTATATCAGGCAAACATCTCTTAGGAAGCAGCTGCCCAGCAATAACCCAGAGCAGGATAAAATCTCCTGGGATTATTCTGACAGAGCAGAGGATGTGAAGAGCTGGGAAGTGTTTTCCTGCTGTGGCTAATGCTGAGTCCTTTCAGGTGCTCACTGTGGGGTCAGCCTGGAGCTGCATGAGATGCTCTGTGCAGTGGCCTGGGCTCCTGGGGCTGCCCCACGGGGGAATTTGGTGGGGTCTCAGGCTGAATGCTGTCCCTGGAATGAGTGACAGGCACAGAGTGTCATCGAGGCCAGCACAGAGCCACTGGCACCTGCAGAAGGTGAATTTCTGCCTCTGCCTTGCCCTTCCCATCCGCCTGAGCCACAGAAAAATAAGTGTCAGGACAGGTCAGGCTCCATCTAATTAAATCCCATTTGCTGTGCCAGGCAGGAGCTGGGTCTGAATTTCCAGTGTCAGAGCTGGCAGAGGGATGAGCTGTGGCAGGGCTGGGTGCTGAGATCACTCCATCGAAGGCAGCGCCTTCAGCTTGAAAAATTCACACCAATCCTGCCCTGTGACTCATCAATTTAAATCAATTTCCAGAGCAACATCCACGAGAATTAAAGGATTATAAAAATGAATGAGTAATTTCTCTCAACCTTTTGTTGGTGTGTCTGGAAAAGGGGGATGATTTAGTCCCTGGCAATCTGTAATTCTGCAGGTTAATAGGCTGGGTGAAATCCTTCATATTTATGACAAGGGATTACAGGGCTCTGCAGTGAATTAGCACAAACCCCAGATGAATCTATGGCAGCACAGACGAGGATTTATAAGGATCTGATCAAGGAATTTTCTGCCGAGCTTTGCGATGACGCACTTGAGTTTGTGCCTGTTTCCCTAAACTTCTGTTTATAAAGTAATGCTGATATCAACGAACTGACAGTTGTTAATTCATGGGACAGGGGTGGAAATACTGATCCTGAGAGTGGGGCAGGAAATTTATGAGACCAATGTATTAATTGAGGGCAGCTTTAATCGCTGTTAGTTGTTGGGCAGACTCAAAGAGGAGTTTGTGGAAGGCTGCTCCAGCCCCAATGTCCAACCTGGAGCCAGGGCTGCTCTGGGCACCTGTGCCAGCCCTGCCCACCCTGCCAGGGAGCAATTCCTGCCCAAAATCCCAGTGTCTCTTCAGAAATGTGCCTGTGCCTCCCGTCCACATTGCCTGCAAAGGGTAATTTAATTTTCCAGCTGTAGAACATGGAGGATGGAGAGTCCCTTCATAAAATAACAATGGTTCTGGAAAGCAATTAGAGAATTTGCTGATGTCTTAAACTGCAGAAGCACAATTTAAGATTTTTTTTTAATGAGTTGTAGGAAAAAGAAGAACAGATTAAATTGTACACTGCTTGTATTTAATTTGGGACCCTTTAGCTTTAGTTACAATGCACTCAGCTTATTTTGTAGCTTCATTGCCATCTTTATCATTGGGAGACAAGGCTGAGCAGAATGCAGAGAGCTTTCTGTGAAGGGAGTAGCACAGAAAATATCCCACATCTGGCTTGGTTCTGCTCAGAAATGGTGTGTAACAATTTCCCAGGATGGGGCAATATCCTGAACAGAGCTTGCTGTGTCTCCCACACACTTTGTGTGAGGATAAAGGGAGGAGGTGGTGACATCTGCCTGGGGTTTGAGCACAGAGGGATAAATACAGTGAGCATTTAAACACGGGGAGAATTTAGGTTGGGTAGGGGGAGGATTTGTTCCCTGGGAGGGTGGGGAGGCCTTGGGTCACCCTGTGGTGTGAGGAGCTGCAGCCACTTGGTTTGCAAAGAAAAGCTTTTCCAGAATACAGCAGGGCTCGGGGATGATCAGCCCTGGCACCCACAGAGGGCAGGTGGGGGAAGGAATTCCTGTGGCTGGAGCAGAGCAGGAGCAGGAGCAGGGTGGATCCTGCCCAGCACAGGTGTGCAGGTTTGCTCTTGGTTCCCTTGGGATCCAAATAAAGATGGGAAGGCAGATCCTGCAGTGATGGGTAATGCTGGAAAACTCTGCTGAATTAGACCAAGTGTGAACACTCATCTTTCTGCTGGAAAAACATCCCAGTCGAGCCTCGTGTTGTTGCTTTTTATGGAAAAAGAAGTGCAGAAATGGAATGTATTCCTGGAGCAGCAGCCTCACCTGCTCTGCTGGATTTGGTTTGGTGCCAAGGGAAGCTGCTTGGCAGGAGAGGAGCTGAGTGCTGAGGGGACAAAGGCACATCCCTGCCGTGCCCAGCTGAGCCCAGGGGACACCCCATCCACCTCTGGGGAATGCAGGGAGGGCTCTTCTCAGGGACAGTGCCCTGGCTGGCACCAGGAGTGGCACCAAAGCCATCATGGCTTGTTGTTTGTTTTTGTTTTGTTTTTTTTTTTTGGCTTTTAGTGTTAGTTTGGGTTTTCAGGATTTGCTGAGCAATAGCCCAACTTGGAGGTTTTGCAATCAAACTCAGGTTTCTGTGGCTGCCCCTGGGTCCCTGGCAGTGCCCAAGGATGGGGCTGGGAGCACCTGGGGCAGAGGAAGGTGTCCCTGCCATGGCAGGGGTGACATGGGATGAACTCTGGGGTCCCTTCCGACCCCAGTCAGTGGAGAATTCCATGGCAGGAGGCTCAGGGTCCTCAGAGGGACACCAGAAACTGCAGCCACAGCACCAAGTTACTTCCTGCAGTAAAATCCAGGTGCTGGGGCACTTCCCACTGCTCTTAGCAACAGAACAAGTTTGTTGTTGGTTTCCTGTTGGTTGCTTTGGGCTTTGTGACCTGATTTGCTTGTCAGCATCTCCAGCCTGGAGCATTCCAGGCCCTTCCAGGGGTTTTAGCTCAAATGAAGTCTGAGGCATTTCATAACCTCTGCGCTCTCCCAAATTGATAGAGCATCACTTTATCTCCTGTTGGATGTTCCTTGAGGCTTTAGGATGATGCAGAGTGCAGTTAATGCCTTCCCCAGGTTTGGGAGAGACTTGGGCTCCTTATCAGCAGAGAAACCCTCAGGGCTAAAATGGGGCACTGCAGCAGAATAGTCACTTTAGGAGAAGACACGAAGCAGTTTTCTTGTACATCCATTGTGTGAACTGCAATCCATTAGAAGAATGGGGGGTCATAAAACACCCGTGGTAATCACTGTGTGTAAATTCGCTGCCTTAATTCCGTGCATAATGGGCAATAGCAGGCAGTGCCAATTATCCTGTACTCTCCATTTGCAGAGGTGGCACTAAAGATAATGTCCCTCATTGCAAGTTCTGTTATCTCGAAAAAGAAACAGTTAATTAACCCCATAAAGCCATCAGCAGATCGTTCTTGGTGTTTGAGAGACATCTGGGTCCTGGGGGAGAGACTTCTGCCAGCAGAGGCAGCGAGCTGAGCTCCAGGTGGCTCAGAGGACGTGGATTCCTGAGGGCAAGTGGTAAATAACAAATAAATAACGTGTTAATGATCAGTGTCAGGTGGGAAGGGAGCTCTGGGAAGGTGCAGTTGTGACCAAGAACCTCAGAAAGTGGGACTGGTGTGGCACTGGATCTCTGCTGCAGTATTGCTGTGGGACAGGGAATTTCCATGCAAGATTCCCCTTTGGGAAAACACATTCCTGTGGCAGGAAAACATCTTGGAGCCAACATGAATGACACCAGCTCTCAGTGCTGGGTGGCTTTTCAAAGTGTGGAGTTCTTGTGTTCTGTCATTCCCTAAAAGAAGCATTTTCTGTTCAGTGTCACTTTAATGTTGCATAAACAGGTGCTTTGCCTCAAGGGTTAATTCACACCAGGCAGCCAGAGAGGATTTCAATTATTTCTTTTTGCTGAGGACCAGAACTGCCCAGGAAAGGTCTGTGCCAGGGCAGGGGAGGCAGGCTGGGCAGTAACAATGGGAAATCAGAATAAGGCAGCTCCTCTTTGGACCCAGGCTGGGCTTGGGCTCCCAGAGAGGAGCCCCTGGATTCTCACTGGGTGCCTCTGTGATCCCAGAGGATTTGGGGGATCCCCCACAAAGGTTGGACTGGATGATCTTGGGGATCTTTCCCCACTGAAACGATTCCATGAGAGCACCCTCAGCTCATGCTCTCATCCCATTAAGTTTCTCTCCATGGGCAGTGAGGCTTTGAGATGTCAATTTGAACAGATTTTTCTTTTCTTTTTATTTTCTAAAGCTGCCATCAGCTATTTATAAATGATTACAGAGATGCTGGAGGAAATTAATCTGCTAACCAGATAAAGAGAGTAATATGTGCCTCATTTACTCTGCTCTTTCCTGGCTTTCTCCAAAATCAATTGGGCTCTGCCTACTGATGCCTGCTTAATTCCCAGACATTTCTGAGTGGATCAGATATGTCACTCAGAAGTTATTACAATCCATCCAAAAAAAGATGCAATTTCTCAAGGTTAGATGATCACTAAGGCCTGAGTTGGCTGAAACTTTCTGTAGCAGAAAGTGATGTTTTTTCTAAAGGATTTTAAAAGTTTCTGGGGTTAGTGCATTGTGGGAAAAGATGTTGGAGTTCTGTAGAATAGAGATCTCAAATCTGTAAATGGATGTCCCATCTTGTGTGTAGAGCCTGCTCCCCCAGGAATTCCAGATCTGGGGGTTTTAGGGTAATACACAGAACAGGTCCAGGGGGTTCTGTTTCTCAGCTGCAGCTCGTTAAATTGTTGAGGTTTTGCCTTAGTTCTGCTCTCCCTCCTCGTGGCTCCTCCCTGTGCACTGAGCCCTCGTCCCTGGGGCTCTGCTGCTTTATTCTTCCCCATCACTGGGGATTTCACTCCGTTTACTGTCAGTCCCATCTCCCTGGGGAGCAGTCTGGGCTTGGTGTGTTCAGCCCTGACCTCTCCACATGGGTTCAAGTTTTATTTCCATGAACAGTGTGCCAGGCTCAGCAGAGCAAGGATCACCCATCCAGAGCCAGCTGCTCCATTCCAGCAAACCTGACTGACTCAGAGCAGCCCAACAGCCCTCACTTATTTATTAATTATTTTATTTATCGTCTTTCCTTTGGCTTTTTGCCTTCCAAGTGCTTCTCAGTGTAGCTGTGACCTGTTCTTGGCTCCTTTCCCTTCAGTGCCCCAATTCTCAGTGTCCCCTCCAGTTTGCCAGGCTTGGTCAGATTGAGGGAAATGCAAATTGAGATCTCCAGGTTCACCAAACCATGATCCCAAATGATGGCTAGCTGTCCAAAGGCACAAAAAGTGTGGAGCTCAGGGACTGATGAGTTCACAGAGTGGCTCTGGGCTGGGAGAGCAGGGCTGGCAGCAGTGGGAAGAGGGGCAGGAGCAGAAATCCCTGTCCTGCAGCCTCCCCTCCTCCCTGCCTGCACAGCCACAGCCCAGGGAGCTGGGCTGGAACAGGACATGCAGATCCCACCATCTGCTCCAGGATATTATAAACCTCTTCTTCCTACACAGGGAGAGGGAATAAATTGCTCGAGGGCTGCTGAAAGGGGGAGCAGCAGAGTGTGAGCAGTGAAAGGGCTCTGGGCAGGAATGGGGCTGGTCCCACCCATGGATGCAACCCCTGGGGGGAGGAGATCTCACCTGGAGCCTCTCTGAGGACAAAAACTCCCCCTGAACAGAGCTGTGGCTTTTATGGATGCTCTCAGAGTGTCTGGAGTCACAGGGACTGGCTGAGCTGGAGATAGCATCACACCTTTATCAGCAATAATAACGTTTATTTATTGAAAAGCTGCCTGCTCTAGCCAGATTGCAGATTCCTGCCACTGCATTTTGGGGGAGTATCTCACTTTATTTGGGCTTTAATCTATTAACTGTGTCTTTGGGGTGCTGGCCTGTAGGTTCAATCCAATTTGTGTTGAAAGAGCCCTTCAAAAATTAAAATAATGCTTCAAAATGAGAATCACAAGCAGTAGGGAGGAAAAAAGGAATCTTACCAAAAAAGAATAACCATCTGGATATTTCTGCTGTACCACCTGTGTGTGATTTATGTGGCCTGCTGGGTAGAAAAAGGCTCTGTTTGTGTCTCTTCCCACTTCAAGACGATGGAAAAAACCTGTTTACATCCAATGTTTACTTTCCTGCAGAAAGTTTAGAAATAAATGACTATTTTAGTGTTTAGCAGCATGCTCTGTTCTAGCCTCAGAGCAGCAATATCCATGCAGGGAGTGAGTGAGTTGTGTTGGGCACCTGTTGGAATATCTGTGATGAGAAAACCCTTTGGAAAGGCCCTGAAGAGGCTTTTTTTCCCCTCTTTTTTTCTGTTAAGGAACCCAGAATGTCGATTTTTATGGGCCAGGTTTTGGGGAAGGGATCTTGCGTGGGGTCAGAGATGATGGGAGCTGCTGTGCAGGGGCTGTGCTGGTGGAAAAGGGTTTTTGGTGGAGCTGGGAGCCCAGAATGGGGCCAGGCCATGGGGCCAGCCCAGGGCAGCTGGGGACTCGTGGGGATGGGTGAGTGCAGTGATCAGTGTTTTTCACAGTGCTGCAGGTCACTGCCTTCAACAGAGACATCATGTGCTCAGTTCCCACGTTCCTGATGGGAACTGATGGGCCTTGCTCTGGGTTTAATGGAATTCCTGCAGTCCCACTGCAGTGCAATAGAAAATAATATTCTGTAATTGCGAATCAATTCAGGTAATTCCTATTAATAATTAACACTCCTCTCCCAGAGCTGTCTAACGTCTCTAATTTAGTGCAGGGGGAAGAAGTGATCTGACAGGGAGGGGGGGCTCAGCTCTGGGTTTCAGATGCTCAGTTTGCTGAGAAAACAGCAAGTCTGGGAGCAGCTCTGTGCTGCAGTCACTGACTCTGGAGTGTTTCCTGGTTCTCCTGGAGTTCCATCCCACCTCTTGCCCTGTGACATGAATAAAACCAGCAGTGTTTGGATGGGATGTGCACTGATCAAGGAAAGCCTGTTGGAGTCAGTGAGTTGGGGGATTCTCTGAATTCTTCAGAGAGAAATCAGAGTGCAGGGCTTGAATTAAAGCCTATGGATGCATTGAAGTGTATCAAGCCACTCACACATAAGGT
>JAOTQZ010000629.1:19834229-19844897 GCA_026546895.1 Pogonocichla stellata
TCCCAGGGAATATTCTTCCCAGGGATTGTTGTTCCTAGATCAGGGATTGCTGTTCCCAGGGAATATTCTTCCCAGGGGTTGCTGTTCCCAGGGATTGTTGTTCCCAGGGAATATTCTTCCCAGGGATTGTTGTTCCTAGATCAGGGATTGTTGTTCCCAGGGAATATTCTTCCCAGGGGTTGGTGTTCCCAGATCAGGGAATGTTCTTCCCAGGGGTTGCTGTTCCCAGGGAATGTTCTTCCCAGGGGTTGCTGTTCCCAGATCAGGGAATATTCTTCCCAGGGGTTGCTGTTCCCAGATCAGGGAATATTCTTCCCAGGGGTTGCTGTTCCCAGGCTGCTCCGTTCCCTCCCGCCCCAGCCCACGGTGATGACGAGAGCAGCAGATTGTGGAGGAGGAGGAGGAAGCTATTTCTGGATGCTAGTCAAGACTCACCAGACCTGGGCTGGCTTCTGTCAGCAGCGTGTCTGAAGCAGATGGAACATTTTCTGGAGAGGGGAAGCAGCATTTAGAGGCTGCATTCACAGGAGTGGTTTTCACTGGAGAACTCCCTGGGGACAGGGAGATGGGGGGGAGGCTGCAGGGCAGGAGGGAAAAGCCTTCTGACATTTCTGGCACTGAGAGAGGGTGAGGTAAGGCTCACCTGGGCTTGCTGGGTTTGTTTTCAGCCAGAGGAAGGGATCAGTGGGAAGGGGCTGGGTGGTGGCAGTGTCCCCAGGTGTCCTCTTTGGATGGCCCTGGCCTGGGATGTGTTTCCAGCGTGACAGCCCTCGCCACACTAAAGATCTGGCAGAGGTTTGGTGCTGGGTGGTTGGATTTTGTCCTGTTTGCTTTCCCAGGCAGTGCTGGCACCCCAGTGATGTTCAACAAGAACGGGGACGCCCCGGGGCGCTACGACATCTTCCAGTTCCACAGCAGCAACACCAGCTCGCCCGGCTACCGCCTCGTGGGCCAGTGGGCAGACGACCTGCAGCTCAACGTGAGTCCCTGCTCCTCCAGTGCTGCCCAGCTTCACTGGGATAGTGGGCTTGGCACATCCTCTCCTCCCCTCTGCCCTGCAACCTCCTCCCTGTGCCCAGAGAGCAGAGAGAGAGGCTGAGAGTCTCCTCAGACTAAGAGACACGTGCAAATTTTATTGCTTCTGCAGCTTGGGAAATGAAGCTGTGATTTGCTGCAGTTTGAAGCCACTGGGCTTTCATTTGCAGATGCTTTTTGGTTTCTCTTGTCTCTGGAAGGCTGGGCTGGAGTGGTTTTGGAGTGAGTCACTTTTCCGGCGGTGCTTTAATCCGTGGGGATGAGGTGGCTGTTCTGGGATGATGCCCAAAGGAAAACAGGCTCAGAGCAGCAGGTGCTCAAATACACTTCCAGGGTTCCCAGAAAAAAAAAAAAACCACCCCAGGACTGGTGGGTGGGAAATCTGGAGAGCATGTCAGCCCTGCTGGCCCAGGACCCTGCCTGGCTTTGTGCCCTCAGCCTCGGGGTCCTGCAGAAGGGTTGGCTCCCTGGGCAGTGTTAGCAACACCCAGAGACAGATTCCGGTCCCTTGGGCTCCTCAGCGTGGCCTGAGGGACATTCAGGCTCTTCTGGAGGGAAATGGGTGTCTGTGCAAAAAGGGTTTCCTCCCTCAGCCCAGGAGCTCTGGGAATTCTTGGTGTGTGTGTGGCTCCTGCTCTGCCTCTGCTGCCAGGTGTCCTTTGGGAGCAGCAGGAGAGGACAGGTGTGTGACACGGGCCTGCCCTGACACCCCTCCACAGCTGGCCAGGTCACACTGGGGTGACACTGGGGTGACACTGGGGTGACACTGGGATGACCCAGGTGTGACCCAGGAGGTGACACAGGTGTGACACAGGTGTGACCCAGGAGGTGACACAGGTGTGACCCAGGAGGTGACCCAGGGTGTGACACAGGTGTGACCCAGGAGGTGACACAGGTGTGACACAGGTGTGACCCAGGGGTGCTCCCAGCCTGGGGCTCTCTCTGGCCCTGGTGTCACTTGGGGCTGGCCCTGTGACCTGTGGGGACATCTGAGCCCCCATTAGTGCCTGGGACACAGTCCAGGGGCTGCCCACAGGCTCACAGCATCCCTGGGCTGCAGCCAAAGGCCCAACACTTCTATTTTTAATATTTTCATGGCTTCTGTTAAACCCAGTAAATGAGGTGAGTCACCAGGGCTCCACTCCTGGAGGCTGATCACAAACAATATTTTACTGTCCTTGAATTTTGGCTCATTTTCATTTTCTGTGTTTGATTTGCTCTTTCAGTGCTTTTCAACTTTTGATGTTCTATATAAGGCAACCTATATTAACTTGCAATTTACAGTTCTTTTAGCAAAAAATATTAATATTTTATTAAGCAAATCCTTCTATATGTAAACTGCACATCCTGATTCATTAAAATTTAAAGCTAAATTAATGGAGCTTGATTTGTATTCCTGATGTTGTGTCAAATGTTTCCATAAAAAGACCTCTTTCCTCACCCTCATGGCCACAGGGTCATATCAGTAGCTGAGATTCTCTCACTAACTTCCCTTCTAATCACTCAAGTGTCCTAGTTTCTCATATAAGAGAGTCCCTTTTGTATTATTGGATTGTTTCTTACAATAACAAAGGCAGTTGTGGAGTTTAGAGAAGTCAAGGATTCCTGGAAATAACCAAAATAAATACTATTAAATGCATCCCAGGGAAAACTAGCAGAGCATGTGCTTTGTCTTCAGTAATTATTGTGGCAATAACTCCTCAGGGGATGTTTCCCCAGTTCTTATTTCATAAACACAGCCCAGGAGGGGGGAGCAGGGGGTGTTGGGTGCTGGTTTGGATTTGGCACTGCTGCAGTGGTGCTTTGTCACTCTGGGCCAGTTCTGAAGTTCCCTGGGAGCAGCAGAAGCTGCTCACACAGGTAAGGACACTCCAGACAGGGGCAGGAGGGAGATAACTGCAGGACACCACTAGGTGAGTGAATATTTTCTTCTTTGCCATCATCCTCGTTCCCAGAAGGAACAGAAATGTTTCCCTGCTGGATTCCTCTGGCAGGGCTGCTGCTGCTCAGTCTGTTGTGGTGCCTTCAGCAAAGGGCATCTTCCCACTCCTGGTACTTTGGGAACACGCTGGGCACAGGCTGGAGAGCTGAACCAGATCTTTCCATGTTAGATTGCAGAGTAGCTTCTCTTGCAGTTTTCTCTCTCTTGCTTGTGTTAGCAGAAAGAGCAGAGCTCTAAAAAAACTAAAAAACTCTTCAAATCCACTCTGTTTTATTGTTAGCCTGGGTTGATTAACCTGTGTTTATGAGTTACCTGGGACTGTCTGTATCTCAGGTCAGATAAGCAGTACAGTAAACATTTGTAAATATTTGTAAATATTTGACGACAAGTAAATATTTGATGACTTTTCACTGCAGCAGACTTGGGGCCCAGCAGTTTCTGTGAGGGCAGTGCAGCCACCCCGTTCTCACTCTCCTGCTCGGTGTAGCAGCCAGTGGAGCACAGCTTTGCAGGGTTTAGTGGCAGCCCTGGCTGTGTTTCAGGTGTCTGTGCAAGGATGAAAGGAGCAGATGTCTGATTGGGAAGGCCCTGGCCAGGATTCCATGCAGAATTCTGTTGTTCTCCCTGCAGCAGGGGTGTGATGCTGAGTGCCCAGCATGGCCAGGCAGGGCCACGTCCCACCCTGTGCTTGGGGAGGATTCCAGCAAAATTCAGATTGCTTTATTTTACACAGACAGAGCAATGCAGGGGATTGCTGGGGATACATGAGGGGTCACTGCCCACTCCATTTCTCGATGCAATCAATAATTGTTATTTTTTCTTGTTGTCATAATTTTGCCAGGTAAGCAGTGGTGGTCAAAAAACATCCATGAAGTCTCCAGACAATTTGTCCAGTCTCACAGATACCCATCTGCTCTTGGCAGATAAGGAATGGCAGAAGTTGGGGAGTCTGGTCTCAGTGGATAGGCTGCAGTTGATTACACAAAGGCAGGAAATCTGATTTTGCAAAATCTATCAGGCTGTGGTTTTGCAAACTGGTATTAGATACAACTTACTTAGAAAACATAATATTCATAACAGAGGTTTAAAACAGAATGATTTAATCATGTATTTCCCTTTATCTAGGTCCATGCCTCATCTAAGTATTCTGGTTCAAGTATTCTCCTTCTCCAGGTACAGTTAGCTCAGCAGGTCCCAGGTTTGTTGTGGTTTCCCATCCCAGAGCCAGAATCAACAAGTGAAGCAAACAGTCCCTGTGAAATTGTTGAAGCTGCTTTTTCCAGGTGCTGGCCCTGTGCTGGGGAGAGGACAGGAGCTGCTGCTGGCACCAGTGGCACTGGGCTCTGGGGTGCTGCCTGCTGGGCTGGGGGTGCCTGGACACCAGCAGCAGCTGTCCCTGGCAAGGAGAGCCCTTCCTGTGCCCTGGGCTCACCAGCTGAGCCCTGGGCTCACCTTGGCCATCCCTCCACACCCCACAGGGGCAGGAGCCTGCCCTGGGCTTGGAGGAGTCAGATGCTTCAGGGGACCTGCTTCTGTGCCACTGGGGAGGGAGATCTTCCCGCAGCAAGCTGCTGGGGGGCTCCTTTTCAGTGTGATTGTCTGAGTGATGCTGCCATAAGGCCATTAGTGTCTGCCCAGGGTGCATCCTGCCACGTTTTTAATTGCTGCTGTGTTCCAGCCTGGAGCTCTGGCTCCTGCAGTGCCCTGGGCCCTGGGGCTGTGCAGCACGTTCAGCACGGCTGAGGAGCTGAGTCCTGGGCTGGGCAGGGACACCACAGCTCCTGTCCCCTGCTGCACTGCAGGGATCTCAGACAGCTCGTGCTGGAGACGTGCCTCCCTCCCAGGCGTGGGGCAGGGAGCTCCAGACACAGCTGACCACTGCTCTGACTGATCTGTTTGCAAACAGAAGCAAATACGTGTTGGAGATGCCTGAACACTGCCTGCAGGGCGAGCAGGAGATGTTTTCTGGGTGTGTTCTGGCACTGTGGTGCCTCAGGGGTTGGGACAGGGCTGGGCTCCTCAGAGCCCTGCTGGGGCTGTGCCAGTGCCTCCCCTTTGGCTGATGTCCCCCAGCAATGCCAGCTCTGTGCCAAGCCAGAGCCTGGGACGTGGGTGCTGTTGATAATGCTCAGGGTGGTCCCACGGACACAGCTGCCCGTGGATCCAGCTCCCCTCATCACCCCCAGGACGTGGTGTGGGCTCCTGAATAATTCCCTGCTCCTCCCTGCCCCTGTAGCTCAGGGTTTGGGGACTGGGGCGAGCTGGGGGACAGCCCCCAGGGCAGGGGGAGCCTGTGCTGGCAGGACAGGGCCACCAGGGTCACTGACAGACAGGATGGATCTTCCACACTGCAATCCTATTTTCCCCACGCACAGAAGAACATGGAGTAACTCTGTAATCCTCTGTGCAATTGATGCAGAACCTGCTCACTTCAACACCTCCTGAATCTGTTTGGGCTCAGGCTAATCAATTTACATGCCATAAACATCTCTGTTAGGGAATTTGGAAATAAATGTTATGAATAGTGAGCTGGTGAAGAAAGTAATTAACTGTCTAACCTGCTGGCAAGAGACCTGGCTGTACCTGCCTTTTTCTGATAAAATATTCGGGTTGGAATTGGATCCAAGCACCTCTTCTGTTTGTTGCTCAGGAATATTCTGCCAACAGATGGTATTTTTCTAAAATAACATGTTCAAATTGATTTCTGTTCATTGTTTTCCTGGGTTTGTTGCTGGGGTTTTGGGTTTTTCCTTTGGAGCAGAATGTGTTTGAAGTAGATGGAGTTTCTGGCACTGTTAGGGACACCCAGCACCTTCTGCTGCCCTGCTGCTGTCCCTGCAGGTGTCACATCAGTCCCTGGGTGACAGTCCCACTGACAGGGGTGGGGTGTCTGCATTTGTGGGAGTTATTCCCAGCACTACTGCTGCTCAATGCAGAGTCCTTGCAGGAGGAGCTGCAGCCTGTTTGCACAGATTTGGCCACGGCTGGGCCCCTCAGTGAGGATGGGAAGGGCAACCCCATCCCCGGGCTCCCAAACCCCTCCCAGGCCACGGTCTGGCCACCACGCCCAGCCCTGGTGCGTGCTGCAATAATGGATGTTGTTTATTTTGTTCCCTCGTTAAATCCTGCAGTCTCTCATGGCTCCTGTCAGCCGTGACCAGCACAAACACCTTTAATTATCTCGACTTGCAGAGCTAACTTGCAGCCCAGTGGAAGGGAGTTTTTCAAGCCACTGGCCCGCTGAATGGCCATATGCTGGTTGCTCCCTGCTCCAGCAGGGATGGGCAGGCAGCAGTCACACAGCCCTGCACAGGCTGTGGCTGCAGCTGGGCTGGGAGTGCCTTGGGAGGAGAGAGGGGCTGTGGGACTGCACAGGGCTTTGCTGCAGGGGGTTTAGCAGCCAGAACAGCTGCTGGCAGCCACGAGAGCCAGGCAGGAGCTGAGCTCTCACCAGCTCTCCAGGCAGCTTTGTGCTGTACCAGCACGGCCAGGCAATGGTTAAATCCCACCCCTCGCTCTGCAGGGCAGCTCAGGCTCGGGGCTGGAGATGTGAAATGTCATTTTCTGTGGTACTGACCTGCCTGGCCCAGTGAGGGAGGGAGCTCAGCTCAGCTTGGCAGGGCAGAGCACGGCTGGGGTTCTGAGAACGTCATGGGAAAGTGTTTGTGGGGACAGAAGGGGAAAGCAGCTGAGAGCTGGAGATGGATTACATGTGTGCTCAAGGACAGGAGAAAACTGGAGCTCATAAAAGCTGTAATGGCAGAAAAAATGATGTAGCAGAAGACTTGGCTTGAGATTTTGCTTTGTCTTGTGTTGTTCCCTCCCATGCCCATGAGCCTGCAGGCAGACACGCTCTGAGGATGAGTTATGTAAGAAATGGGAGTTAAAAAATAAATCACCCAGGCTCCAGAAGAGGTGCTGGTTCTGCACCTACACATCCCTCTGTAAAGCCTTCCTGCGAGGCTAATGTGGTTTTGTCAGCAAATATATTCAAGAGCAAATGCTTTGCTGGGATATTTTATGGCTAATGAACATGTTTGGTTGCTTTTGGCAGGAGTAACGATGTCAGTTGGTGCGTTATTGAGGGTGCAATATTCTTTATTTAATATCTGGCAGTGGGAAGAGGCTCTTCAGTGACAGATGTGCTTTGTTGTGTCGGGAGCAGTTCACCCAGCTGTGGGGAGCAGAGCTGTCCTGCTGCCCAGGGCACTGTGGGGTGCAGTGTGGGCACTGCAATGCCCCCAGCTCACCCAGCAGGGATTCAGGCTCCCCTCACACCCACTGGGTTCTTTAGCTCAGTTCTGCCCAGTGTTTCCATCCCTCATTCCCTGCCCAGCCTGGGGCACCCTCAATTTACCCTTGCCCTGGCAAAGGAGGTTGGATGGAAAATATTCCCTATTATTCTGTTTGTCCATGAGCTCCCCAGTGAAGCTCTGTGGGGACAGTGCTGCAGGCAGGGCTCTGCAGGAGAGGGAGAATCAGGAACCATCAGCAGAATCATGCTTGGGTTTGTGCCTCTGGATCAAAGACACTTCTGTCTGTGTCCTGGCAAGGCAGGTGTGATTTCTGGCTGGGAGGAGTGGTCAGCAGTGGGGTTTGGGGTCTCCTTTCCCACCCTCCTTGTCTGCCTGCTGTGGGAGGAGGTGTTTGCTGAACACCCCTGTCCCTGCCAGCAGTGACTGCCATCCCAGCAGGATCACAGCTTTGGGCTTCACTGCCTGCCCAAATCCCAAATCCCAAATCCCAGCAGGATTTTGGGGTGTCACTGCCTGCCTGCCATTCCAGCAGGATCAGTCTTTGGGGTGTCACTGCCTGCCATCCCAGCAGGATTTTGGGGTGTCAGTGCCTGCCTGCCATCCCAGCAGGATTTTGGGGTGTCACTGCCTGCCTGCCATCCCAGCAGGATCAGGACTCTGGGGCTTCACCTGCCCCAGGTTTTAGTTCCAGA
Source organism: Pogonocichla stellata (assembly GCA_026546895.1). NCBI lineage: Eukaryota > Metazoa > Chordata > Aves > Passeriformes > Muscicapidae > Pogonocichla > Pogonocichla stellata. The sequence goes on from JAOTQZ010000629.1 coordinate 19,842,155, forward strand.
TCAGGGCCTTGCACCTTCCAAGACTCTTGTGACAATTAACAGCCAAAACTTGCTGCTGCTGCTTTGTCTCCATTTCTGTTGATCAGATTTGCAATAATAACTGTATGAAGAGCCATGGGAACTCTTGGCTTAGAGCTGCATCTGCAGATCCCAAACTGACCCAGCTGTGTTTTGCAAAATGGAATTTTGGTCCCACACTGAGGGCAGTGCCAAGGGTGCTGGAGTAGAAATGGTGACAGATGTGTCACAGTGTGCCTGTTTGCTTCAGGGAGGAGAGAGGAATCCCACAAAGGATGACTGAAAGCTCTGCTCACATCAGGCCCATGTGAGCACCCCTCGGAGTTTCCAGCATTTAAGCAAAGCATGAAGGTTCCTGACAGGGCACATGTATTGAGTGGGTCAGAAATAATCACTGTTGGAATGTCCCTGAGTGCTGATTTTGGAAGGAAATCGCTGTGGCTGTGGCAGGGCTGTAATATCAGATGTATAATGTGGAATTTAGTGTGTCTCCAGCTAATTGTGCACATGATGGACAATAATGGCCCCCAATAAACAGCTGCAGAGGGTCTTTAGCCTGCTCTGAAACAACTGGAGAGGAAGCTTTATTTGCTTTGTTTTCCTGTTTTATCTGGTTTTTCTTCCACTAAACTGAAAGCACACATTTTTGTGACAATGCTGTTGAAATGATTCCTGGAACATCCTTGTTTACTGGTTGATCCCACCTTGAACTGGCCAGGGGATCTGGGACTGACTGAGCAGCTGCTTCCCAGGGCTGACTGCAGGCAGGGATTTTATTCTGCTCTTGCAGTGCCTGTGCTTTCACGGACTGGGGAAGGGTTTTCAGACTCCAGCCTCCCTTTGCACCACCAGGTTCTGCCCTTCTCCTCCCAAAAGTGCAGCTGGAAGGGCTGGGGCAGGATGGTCTCCTCCCTGTGTGAGGTGGAGGGAGTCCCATGGCCCCAGGGCAGGGTTTCCTTGCACAGGGGTGCTCCGAGGGCTTTACCCTGGATGTGGGGAGAAAATTCCCTGCCCTGGGAGGCAGCTGCTCCCCTGGCAGTGTGTCCAGCCATTCCTCATTTTCTGTGTGCATCTGCAGTTCTTTTAGGGCCCAGTTGACTGAGCATAACCTGAGCAGGATAATTTAATATTATTAGTATTATTAATATCACTGCAGCAATCTAATTAGGGCCTAAATGAGCTGGGTACTGAATTTCCCTCTGAACTTTGTATTTCTTTCATCTTCCTTCCCTGCCCTGTGTTGCCTTGCACACAAGATGTGATGAGGAAATCAGTGTCCCATTGATGCTGAGGCTTCAGGAAGGGAAAGCCAGCACCAAATAATGTGACAGGAAAATGCTGGTTTTTAAATGAGCTGGGGAATCAGGAGGATAAATAAATGCCAGCACTTCTGAGCTGGCAGGCACTGGGAGAGGGATGCTCTCCAAATTACACGGTGGGCTTGGTTCCCTCTCACCTCTGCCCTTTCCTGACTGGGAGTGGTGTGCTGGCTTTGGCAGAAGCAGCACTTGTGCACAACTACAAATAACAGGAAAAAAAAAACCAAGTTATTGGCTCATAAGAGAGATAAACAGAGATAAAGGGCTAATCCTTTGCTCAGACCTTAGGTAAGGTCCACTCCTGGCTGTGCCATGGAAAACAGCTCTGAAAAGGAGTTTCCAGGAGAAAAACCAGAATTCCTGCATTTCCTTCTAGATGTGCCATTGTCATCCAGCCTTGTTCTTGAGGACTTAGACTTTCAGTGACTGTGAGCAGGTCAGGAACCAGTGTTTGATTTGTGCTGAGCTGCTCTGCCTTGGGCTGAGCTGGCCTTAGGGGCTGTGGGCTTTGGGTTGGGCTTTGCTGCCAGCCTCACCATAAAAATCTCTGCTGCCCAGAGCAGCTGTGGCTGCCCTGGATCCCTGGCAGTGCCAGGGCCAGGCTGGGCACTGGGGCTGGAGCAATGGGACAGTGGAGGTGTCCTTGCCATGGCAGGGGTGGCACTGGGTGGGCTTTGATTCCAAACCAGTTTGGGATTCTGTGATGATTCAGATTTTCCCTCATTTTAAGCCACTTTAGGATAAAAATTTGCCTTGTGTTGACTCTGCTTTCAGAAGATACTTTTGCCCTAACCCATCCACTTAAAGAGACATGAGCTGTGTGTTATAAATGCACATTTGGAAGCACATGCTCTTTTTTAATTAAAAGAATATTATGCAGGGGCTGCAGGATGAATACTGAAGATGCATGGTCCACCCCCTTCCATTAGTGAGGAGACAACACAAAGCTGTAGGCAGATATAAAAGCATTAAAATAATTAATTTTCCACTTTATTGTGTGTCAACAGAAATATATAATAATAAGCATTTTTGCAAAAACTGTGGATTAAGCATTTTTCTCTACATCAGTGGTGTGCTGGAAATGTCCTTGCTTTAATGTAGAACAAATGGCCCTTGGATCTCATTAAAGATGGTTTTCTGAGGGCTCAGAGGAGCTCTCAGTGCTGCTGGGGCAGAGCAGGTGGGGCTACTAAAAAAGGTGACAAATATGAAACCAAAGACAAAGGAAGAGAAGAAATAAAAGGGAAATAAATGAGGGTTAAGAATTGCTTGTGGGGACACCCAAGAGGAGCTGCAGTGTGGGGGCAGTGATGGTGTTGGGTGGGAGTTTCCAACCATAATTAATTGAATGTGTTAGATGGGATGATGGGATGGGATGGGATGGGATGATGGGATGGGATAATGGG
>JAOTQZ010000629.1:19844997-19856678 GCA_026546895.1 Pogonocichla stellata
AAATAATTTTTAAGAAAGCATATTATATATTTTATGATTCTGTTTGCATTTCTGGTCTCATCAATGTAGAAAAGGAGCTTTGTGTGAAACCCTCAGAGCTGGGAGGAGCATCCAGGGAAGTTCTTCCCCTGCAGGGGCTCAGGCAGCGGTTCCTGCTTGTTTTTATCCTGGACTGCAGGGGAAGGCCCCTGCAATGTGTGAATTCCCATTTCCCCTGCAATGTGTGAATTCCCATTTTCCCTACAATGTGTGAATTCCCATTTCCCCTGGGATGTGTGAATTCCCATTTCCCCTGGGATGTGTGAATTCCCATTTTCCCTGAGATGTGTGGATTCCCATTTCCCCTGCAATGTGTGAACTCCCATTTCCCCTGGAATGTGTGAATTCCCATTTCCCCTGGAATGTGTGAACTCCCATTTTCCCTGGAATGTGTGAATTCCCATTTCCCCTGCAATATGTGAATTCCCATTTCCCCTGCAATGTGTGAATTCCCATTTCCCCTGCGATATGTGAATTCCCATTTCCCCTGCGATATGTGAATTCCCATTTCCCCTGGGATGTGTGAATTCCCATTTCCCCTGCAATGTGTGAATTCCCGTTTCCCCCAGGTGAGGGCTCGCTGCCAGCACCTGCCCGTGAAGGAGGAGACCCTGCAGAGGGTGAGTCTCTACATCGACACCATCATCGGCTCCCTGCCCGAGGACCTGCAGACTGTGCTGCACCACCCCTGATCCCGGGGGGCTCCTGGAGCAGGAGGAGCTGGCCAGCCTGTCCCAGCCCGTCCCACCCCGCTGGGGCAGCCCTTACGGAGGAGATCCCGCCCTGATGCAGCCGGGATGGCACCGGGGGCACTGCTGGGACTGTCCCCTGGGCGGCAGCAGCAGGGCCCGAGGGACCCCGGCGTCCCTCCCTGTCCGTGCTGGGATCCTGGGCGTGCCCGCAGCCCCAGCCCGGCGGGAGGAGCAGGAGCAGCCCCGCAGGGCTCAGCGCAGCTCCTGAGCCCGGAGAGGAGGTGACAGTGCCACCCCTGTCCCTGGACAGCCCGTGGGAGCAGCAGGAGGAGCTGCTGGACGTGGAATGCTGCTCTGTTTGTCCAGGGCAGAGCCAGAGGAGGGGCTGGAGCATCCACAGGGATCTGAGCTCCCTGCAGTGCCTGGCAATGGCTGCTGGCCCCAAATCTCATTTATTCTGCTTGAACACCCAGCCTGAGCTCCAGGACACAGCGGGGCTGTGGCAGAGCTCCTGCCAGCCCCTTCCCAATAAAACCTGGAGAAGCTGATCCCACAGCCTGTGCCCAGCTGGAATGCCCAGGGATGGGCCCTGCTGCTCTGCCCCTGCCTCCAGAGGCAGCTCCTGTGCCTGGGATCCCCTCCTGCCCTGGGAGTGGCTTTGCTGGGAGCAGGGCAGTGGCACCCCGGAGCTGCCTTACACCACCAGGGGCTCCATGCAGGGATGGGATTTCAGCCTAAAGAAAGGGTTTGGGAGGGATGTGGCAGCCTGGAGGGGTGGAACCCTGCACCTCTGCACATGGTGGGATTGTTGGATTGTTCCTGCCCTGAGCTGGGGCAGCTCCCAGTGCTCCCAGTGGAACTGCACTGTCTCCATTGCCCGTTCTGGGGCTGGAGGAGGCTCAGAGGGGGCTGAACTCTTCCTGAATTTCCCCTCTGGATCCAGGCAGGAGCAGCAGGAGGCTGTATCAGTGCCCCTGGCCCTGCTGGAGTGAGGAATTCTGAGCAGTGTCCTTTGGGATGGTGTAAATCCTGTCCATACCCCGGATGTGTCCATGCAGGCCCCAAACCCTCCTGTAAAGCAGGAAATCTTAGTTTAAAAAAAACCCTGGAGCCAAACTGGGTCCTGGTTTGGAGGCTGGGGAGGTTTATTGGGTTGGGAATGGTTGTCCCTGCTCTTGGTCACTCGTGGCCATCCTGGTTTTCCAGAGGGTTCACAGTGCCCAGCCCAGCTCCTGTGGGTGGCTCTGTGTCCCTCTGTCCTTCCCAAGGCAGGGAATCATGGAATCACGGAGCCATTTGCATTGGAAAAACCTCAGAGCCCATGCAGTCCAACCCTTCCCAGCACTGCCAAGGCCACCACTGACCCTGTCCCCAAGTGCCACCTCCACAGGCCTGTGAAATCCCTCCTGGAGTGGGGGCTCCAGCACCTCTGTAGCTGTTCCTCAACAGCCCAAACTCCCTCCTTCAGGAATTCTCCCTCAGGGATGTGTTTTTAGCTTTGCATTCCTCCCGTCTCCTGAAACCGCAATATCCCAGAATCCTGGGGTGGTTTGGGATAGAAAGGACCCCAGAGCCCCCCAGTGCCACCCCTGCAGTGCCATGGCAGGGACACCTCCCACTGTCCCAGCTGCTCCCAGCCCCAGTGTCCAGCCTGGCCTTGGCCACTGCCAGGGATCCAGGGGCAGCCACAGCTGCTCCTTCCTGCCAGCTCCTCACCCACTGTCCCCGCAGGACCCCAGCCCCCAGCACACCCCCGGTCCTGGCCCAGCAGGAACGGGGACAAGGATCCACTGTCCCCTGTCCCAGGCAGGGAAGGGGATGGGATGGGATAATGGAATAATGGGATAATGGGATAATGGGATGGGATGGGATGGGATGGGATGGGATGGGATGGGATGGGATGATGGGATGGGATGGGATGGGATGGGATGGGATGGGATGGGATGATGGGATGGGATAATGGGATGGGATGGGATGGGATGGGATGGGATGGGATATGGGATGGGATGGGATATGGGATGGGATAATGGGGTGGGAGCAGTGTTAGTTCCCACAGCTGGGACAGGGACATGGCTGCTTCCCAGTGCTCGTGTGTTGCTGCAGCACAAACACTCCTCCTGTTTCAAGAGAGGGTTTGGAGTCTGGAATTCTGTGTTCTCCTGCAGAGGTGTTCAGGCTGCTCTGCTCAGGGCAGGGGTTTGTTTGGCACCGTGCAGACCTGGTGGGGTTTTGCTTCCACCACCCTGCAGGCTCAGTGCTGCCTCAAGGCTCCCCTGGAGCCAGGGAAGTGGAAAGCAGCTCCAGTGTGAGGTGAAACACCACTTCTGGGCCAGGCATCCTCTGCATCCTCCCTGGCACTCTGGCTTATCACCACTGTTATCTCCTGCAGGGATTTCAGTTGATATTTTGCAGAAGACTCTGCTGAGGATGTGTTATTGACATATTCTTAGCTTAAAACCATTATCGTGGTAAATCCCTGGATTTAAAACCTAATTACAAGACATTAATAGCTGAGCCTGAAGAGCTAAGTCATGCAAATATCGCTGTCTGCAAAGTGGAATATACACAAATGTGTGAACTGCTGAGTTAGGAGCTGCAGTCTGGAGGTGGCAATAAATCTGAGCCCAGTCCTCAGAGCCGCCGGGCTCTGTGTGTCCATGAAATTAATGGCACTGGCATTATGAAAGTGGTATCAGGGAACGTGGCTATTTTCTTCCCTGAGTAGGTTAATTACCACTAATGTAATTATTTTTGTACTGATTTTTATTTTAATCAAACATTGCACGAAACAATTAAGTTCAGAACAAATGGCTTATTATGGAAATGTTTGTGGCGGAGGGAAGCAAAGCAGCAATGTTTGAATTATACACAGAGATTGAGTTACTTTGTTCATTAAAATGAACAATTACATTAGGCCTTATGAGACAGACTAAGCATTTCTTGTTAATGTTTGTTCTATAGTGAACATAATGAGGATATTTATTGTGAGTGGATCCAATTCCTCTTGCTCGAGGCATTCAGGACTTGGGGGATGTGTGGAGCAGGGAGAACATCCCTCCCAAATCTGCCAGAGCTGAGGCAGGGGGGCTGCTGCTGTCCCTGGGCACTGACCTGGCAGTGCTGCTGGTTTGGGGAGAATACAATCCTTTTTACCTGGGCTGAAATGGAAGGTTCTACATAAACACCCCCAGTTTTTCAGTTAGTGCCAAGTGCACTTTCTCACAATGTATGAAATTTTTTGTGCCTGCTTTGCAGACTGTGTTGGGTATTTTCAGCTAATCCTTGGAGGTATCTAAAAGATGTGTAGATATGGGACAAATTTTCTTTTAAAAATGTGCTTTTCTGAGTGGGGAAGGTGTCTGTAGTTTGACTCAGGTTCTCACCCCCTGCTGCAGGTGTTGGTGCCCAGCATTCCCTCACAGGCACTTTGCATCCTGAATTTTCCCCAGAAGCAGCAGAAATCTGTCCAAGGCCAGTCCCAGGGCTGTTGTGGTGTCATCCCAGGAGCATGGCAGGATCCCAGGAAAAGGACTTTCCTCAATTCTGCCTCATCTCTTTCTCCCCTTCCACTGAGTATCTGTGCAGAATGAACCTTTAGGACCTTTAGGCTGTCCCAGGCACCAGCAGTGCCCTGGAACATGTGTGAGAATCTGAATTCATCCTTCTGTGGCCATAGGGGAAGCAGGGCTGTGATAACTCCTGCGAGCTGCACCTTCAGCTCAGCAGAGTAAAGGATCTCACGGATCTTTTCCCCAGGATGCTGAAGGTTAATGAGGTTTCCCAGGCAGTGGCAGACGTCTGGAATATCTCTTATTGAGGAATTCTTTTTACAGCATTCACAGAAAGACTCCTGGTACTCCAGTGTGTGAGCAGAGTTGAGACTTCAGGGTTTGGTGTTTTCACAAATATAAAATGAAGATGATACAGGATCCATTTTGATTTAAATGAGGAAAGTGCAACTTAATCCTTCAATTTAAGACCTGCCCATCCAAGTCTTCCTGTCTGTATGAATAATTAAGGCATCTGATTCAAGAAACTCATCTGAGAATTTTGACCTGTAGGGAAAATCATGGAGCTTGTTGGCATTTAAGTGACCTAAAGAAAAATAGGTGAAATTTCGTTTTTAATAACACTTGGTCACATCTATCCCAGGGGTTCAGGTTTTATGTTTGGAAAAGACACACACAGAGTGCTGTGGCCACCGAGGTGCTGCTGGGCTGGTGGCTGGTGCTGGGAATGCCAGGGCCTTCCCAGCTTCCAGTCTGGACCATTTCATGGGGCTCCAGGGCTGAACCTTCCTTCTCTTGGAAGCTGGTGAGTGGCTTTAGTCAGGCATAGTTTGGAATTATTTGAGTCTGATTGTCCACACTACTTGGGAGCCTTTGTCACACACCTTGGAGTTGAGGATTCTCCAGACTGCAGAGTAAGTGAGATTTTCCTTGTATTTAATAGAATCGTTTATCATTTGCATTCCCAGAAGCACGTGTGGTATTTCAAAAGCTGAATGTGACTTTGAAATGAAATATTATCTAATTAATGCATTTTTCAGTGATGACCATTTTCTTTGTCCTTCATATTTCTCACCTGGCTTGTATGAAAGACCTTCCCCCATTCCCACCAGCCCCATGCCCTATAGAAAACACATTTCCACCTCATTTCAAATCTTCCCCTGCTCAGTAGCAGCTCCAGGAAGGGAGATCTCTGTTCTGTCTCGGTAAGAATCCCCAAGGTTTGTGGACAGCAGCCTTGCAAATGTGAGTCCTGCCCTCCCTCAAGGTTTGCAATGTCCTTACCAATTCTCACGAAAAAGTAGGTTTTCACTCTGGTTTATCTGGGGTTGTACATCCTTCCATCAGACTTAACAACAAATAGAAATGAGAAATGGAGGCAGTGAACACGGTTAGGGGCCAGGGCCCCACACGGAGGCCCAGGGTGTGGTTCTGGGAACTTTGTCCAGCTGGGTTTTGTGTGCTGGGGCTCCCCTGTCCCCTCCCTTCATTCCCAGCTCGTGTCTGTGGCTGCCAGCCCTAACCCCGAGCCTGTTTGTGTCCCACAGATCGAGGAGATGCAGTGGGGAGGAGGAATATGTTCTGGGCCTGCCTCGGTGTGCAGCCAGCCTTAAACCAGCTCTAAGCCAGCCCCAAGCCAGGCCTAAGCCCATCCTGTGTCCCACAGATCGAGGAGATGCAGTGGGGCAGCGGCGTGTGGGCCGTGCCCCCCTCGGTGTGCAGCCAGCACTAAGCCAGCCCTAAAGTACCTCTAAACCAGCTCTAAAGCAGCCCTAAGCCAGGCCTAACCCCATCCTGTCTGGTCCTGTCCCACAGATCGAGGAGATGCAGTGGGGAGGAGGAATGCATTCTGGGCCTGCCTCGGTGTGCAGCCAGCCCTAAACCAGCTCTAAGCCAGCCCCAAGCCAGGCCTAAGCCAGGCCTAACCTCATCCTGTGTCCCACAGATCGAGGAGATGCAGTGGGGAGGAGGAATGCGTTCTGGGCCCCCCTTGGTGTGCAGCCAGCCCTAAACCAGCCTCAAGCCAGGCCTAAGCCAGGCCTAAGCCCACCCTGTCTGTGTCCCGCAGGTGGAGGAGATGCAGTGGGGCGGCGGCGTGCGGGCCGTGCCCCCCTCGGTGTGCAGCCAGCCGTGCCGGCCGGGCGAGAGGAAGAAGATGGTGAAGGGGATGCCGTGCTGCTGGCACTGCGAGCTCTGCGACGGCTACCAGTACCAGGCCGACGAGGTCACCTGCCTGCTGTGCTCCTACAGCGAGCGCCCCAACGAGAACCGCACCGGCTGCCGCTCCATCCCCATCGTCAAGCTGGAGTGGCACTCGCCCTGGGCCGTCATCCCCGTCTTCCTGGCCATGCTGGGCATCGTGGCCACCATCTTCGTGGTGGCCACCTTCATCCGCTACAACGACACGCCCATCGTGCGCGCCTCGGGCCGCGAGCTCAGCTACGTGCTGCTCACCGGCATCTTCCTCTGCTACATCATCACCTTCCTGATGATCGCCAAGCCCGACGTGGCCGTCTGCTCCTTCCGCCGCGTCTTCCTGGGGCTGGGCATGTGCATCAGCTACGCCGCGCTGCTCACCAAGACCAACCGCATCTACCGCATCTTCGAGCAGGGCAAGAAGTCGGTGACGGCGCCGCGGCTGATCAGCCCCACCTCGCAGCTGGCCATCGCCTCCAGCCTCATCTCCGTCCAGCTGCTGGGCGTCTTCGTCTGGTTCGCGGTCGACCCGCCCAACATCATCGTGGACTACGATGAGCAGAAAACCATGAACCCCGAGCAGGCGCGAGGAGTCCTCAAATGCGACATCACGGATCTACAGATCATTTGCTCCTTGGGGTATAGCATTCTGCTCATGGTGACGTGCACTGTCTATGCCATCAAGACTCGGGGGGTCCCGGAGAATTTTAATGAAGCCAAACCCATTGGATTCACTATGTACACTACCTGTATAGTATGGCTTGCCTTCATTCCAATATTTTTTGGCACTGCCCAGTCAGCAGAAAAGGTAGGTGAGAGTGCACAGGTACCTGAGGATTCTCTGTGGTTCTAACGACGTGCTGGTGCTCGGCTTCCCGCGGATTTCCAGCTGAGCTCTCCAGTCAGCTCCTTCCTGCCTCACGGGCAAGCCGTGGCACTGTTCTCGTGGGCCATTCATTTGATAAACTGGCAAATCATCAATAGCAATCACATTAGCCATTAGTTTTATTGTTGCATCTATTTCAATTGTTTCTTTGCAGCAGGATAAGTGGGAATTAGCTGTCATATTATCCACAAAGAGGCATCTCCTAACTAAATCATTTGGAATACAAGATGAAAACAAGAAGACTGTCAGAATGTACCGGGGTGGGCTCCTGTGCCTCTGGACCTGAGCCCTGAGGGCAGTGTGGAGTCTGGGGAGTGCAGAGAGCAGCCCCAGGACACATTCACACCTCGGGGTGAAGGGCCTGCCCTGAGCTCCTGTGGCTGAGTCCAGTGGCTCCAGTGATGCCCCATGATGCAGATTCACGTTTACTCCTCTCTAGAGAAAAGCTGTCATTTCAGAGGGATTTGGCAAATTCCTCCAAGTCCAGTATTTGGAGAGCAATGGCGATTCTGGGCTGTGCTGAGCTGCTGTCAGTCTGGCTTACCCCTCCAGCCCAGCCCAGCCTGGAGGAAACTGCTGCCACATCCTTCCCTGTGGTGTGCTCTGAATCCAGGCATCCCTCACCTGTCTCAGATGCTCCCCCCAGCCCTGTCCCTGTTATCCCCAGATCCTGAACCCGCCCTTCCTCATGCAGGAAACAGCTTTGGCTTCTTCTTTTTCCACCTCTTACTTTCATTTCGCATTTGTTCTCGAGCACAGAGCGAACAGGCTCAGTGCTGTGGCTGGAATCACTGTGTCTGCTCAGTGGCAGAGGCTGCTGGCAGCACCCAGAGCTGCTCAGCAGTGACAGTGTGGGGTTCCATGTGCTCCTGGAGCTGAGCTTGAACTCCTTAAAGCTGGGCTCTGGGAGCGCTGGGTTCGTGCTCAGCCCATGTGGGACAGCAGAAGGGATGATGGTGATGGTGATGATGGTGATGATGATGATGATGATGATGGTGAATCTCACCCAGAGATTTCCCCCAGAGCACAGAGGATGGGACAGGGCAGGCAGCCCCTCACTGTGCTGTGTCCCAGCCTGGGGACACTGGGGACACTGGGGACACTGGGGACAGCAGTGGCTGCTCTGTGCTGCTGGGGCTCAGCCCATTCCTTGGGCTGGAAGCTGTTCTGTCCTGTCCAGCAAAGCCCCCAGTGTGACCCCCTTGTGTGTGGAGGACCCAGGTCCTGTCCCCGTGTCCCTGTCCCCGTGTCCCTGCAGGGGAGCAGAGCTCAGTGCCAAACCCCAGTGCTGGCCCTGCTCCTGCCCCTGCCCTGCACAGAGCTGCTCTGCAGCAGCTTTGCTGCTTCCCTTTCCTTCCTGGCACTCCTTTTGGCTGGGGGTGCAGGGATTGTGCTTTTTGGTGCTTGCTACTGATTTCCTGTCAGATATTTCCTCTGGAAAATATTGTGCCTTAGCTTAGCCACGCACGTCTGTGCTGAAATGGAAATTGCACCTGCTGGAAAATCTCATGCAGCACGATCTTTTAAGCTGAGGAATGGGGTTATATATAACACTCTGGGTTTCAGTGTATGGATTTATTTTATTTTATCGATAAATACAAGCATAATGTTGTTCAGTAGAAGGCATATTGAAAACACCTGCCTTGTTCAGGGTAGAGAATAACACCTCCAACAACCACAAAAAAACCCGAGCAATGTGCTGCAGGTAATTCATAAAAGGTGAATAATTCAAGCAGAAGCTGCTGAGCAGGTGGAGGGAGGCCAGGTGTGAGGAAGGGCAGGAATCTGAGTTTCTCCAGGATGGAGATGAGCCATGAGGCACATGGGAGGTAGCATGTGGTAAAAGCAGATTTCAGTCCATTTTACAGCTTGAGTTCACTCAACCAGTTTCTTTGTCCACCACCAGAAATGGAGAGAACACAGGGGTGTGATTTATGGGTCAGCTGGGATTTCTGGGCTTTGTTTGGCAAAGCAGCACGTGGATCCCATGGGTGTGGAATGTGCTTGTCCTTGCCAGGTTCCAGCACTCCTGGAGTGCCCAGGGCTGGGGCACAGAGCTCTGAGCTCCTGCTCCATGCCTGGGCACTCTGCAGCTTTGGGGGTTGTGGTTTTCTGTATTGAGTACACATCCTAAAACTGCTGTCACCTTGGAGGAGCAGGACAGCTCTGGGGACAGGAATTGTGCTGTGCCTGCTCAGAACAATCCTCCATGGCTCTGAGCTGAAGGAGGGGAGATTTATTCTGGATATATGGAAGGAATTCCCCCCTGTGAGGAGGGAGACCCTGGCACAGGGTGCCCAGAGAAGCTGAATGTTCCCCTGAAATCTCATTTTCTCAGATTATGCCATTGGGCTGATGGAGAGAGAGATGTCATCGTTACATTTTCATGTTTCATAGAGGTTCTGCTGCCTCAGAGCTCTGATTGCTTTTATTTAGTAATTGTGCTAAGATTAATAATAGCTTGCTGGATGTGTTTACAAGCCAGTGAGAGCTGTCAGCGTGCTCCTGAATATATCCTGCCCGTGGGATTCGTTCCTTGAATGATCTTCAGGCTTTTTTCAAGTTAAAAAAGTTCTAACCAGGACTGAGTGAGGGGTGACTTGTTCAGCTTGGGAGCTTTATTCTTCCTGCAAGGATGAAAAAAGGGAAAAGCTGGAATAGGGAAAAGAGATCTGTCACCTTCCATCAGCTTATTTTTGCATGAGCTTTCAGCTGTAAACTGTTGGGGTTTTTGGGGGGAGTTTGTAGGTTTTGTAATGAAATTTGAAGTCCCTAATCCCATCAGCTCTTCCACCTTCCTTCTTGTTTCTCTAGTTTTTTTTTTCAATGCCCCTTTTATTCAAATCAATAAGCAGGGCAAGTCAGGCAATATTTGGCAGCAACACTTTTACTTATTGTGTTGAGTGTTCCATAAATACTATAATTTAAAGGCACATGCAAAATGGGTCCTTGTTCAGATTAAATAATGTCACATTAGCACAGGAGCACTTCAGTCTCTGTTCTATTTTTTGGTGGAACTAAATTACCCTTCAATTCCCTGTAACACAAATACCAATTAGCCAGGTAGGACACACTTTTATTTTCTCCCTTGGGAAGGCTTGGGCTGACAGTTGCTATAGCAACTCTACATATGTGGATTTGGGAGTTATGAGGAATTTAATGCAACGTTTGTTGGAGTTTGACGCTGTTGGACTGTGGAGAAAACCAGGCTTTGGGGCTTGCAGGGAATGTGGAGTCTGCAGTGAGCTGGGGCTCACACAGGGACAGTGTGCATGGCAGCTTTTGTTTAAATTCACAAATGAAAACCACAAACTCCTGATAACAGCAATTTCTCATTGATGCACTTTCACTTCACCCATCACTTCATTGTCTGCATGCCCAGATGCTGAAGTTCTTAAATTTTTCCAGCCTTGATTGTATCTCTGAGCACACCCTGGAATTTCAGGATCTGACATTAGAGCTGTCCTGAGTCCGGCCTGGACTGAAGAGCAGCTCAGACCCTCCAGGCTGCAGATCCTCACAGCACAGGGTACTCAAGAAAATCCCCTTTTGTGGAGTACTGGAGTTCTGCATTTTAACTGAGGAGAAATTCAGTGTTCTTTCAAATCTAGGAGTGAAATAATCAGTGGAATTTTTGGAAGGCTGATAACCTTCACTGCAAAAGTGATCCTGGCCTAGGTTTTGATCAGGTTGTATAACAACACTGCTGAAAAGTGTATAAATACCCTTGTGAGAACCTTTGAGTGTTTATAGAGATTCAATTCTAATTTCTGTGGAACTCAACACAAATTTTAAGCACAGCTTCTGGGCAAAGTTCTCAGTGAGGTTTCCTGTATTACCTTCTGCATTCATTTGGCCTCCCCAGTGGGAAGGGGGCTGTGAGCAGCCAAACCCCAGCCAGATTAAAAGGTTTTGGGGGTGTCACTGCTGCTAATGGTTTAACCCTAAATGGGAGCTCAGGGTTTCCACGTGTGTCCTTGAGGTGCTGCAGGATCCCAGGTTCTGGAGCTGCTGATCTCTGGCCTGGTTTCCTCTCCCTGATGCTCTGGGTAGAGCTTTGTTCCCTGAACAGACACTCACCGTGGCTCTGAGGCTCCTGGAGGAGAGAACATCCCAGGAAATTGGGGATATTCCTGACTGGGCTGGTTCCTGGAGTCCCTCTGCCACAAAGGCTGGAAAAGAGAAAGAAATTCAGCCAGGAAAACTTGGTGCCCAAGTGTCCCACAGCCCCACACTCAGTGCAGCAGAGAGAAGGGGGGATCTGTCACTGGGGGATCTGTCACTGGGGAATTTGTTACTGGGGGATTTGTTATTGGGGGATCTGCCACTGGGGGATTTGTCACTGGGGAATTTGTCACT
>JAOTQZ010000629.1:19875642-19888811 GCA_026546895.1 Pogonocichla stellata
TCAAAAGTTAATTCTGGCCACCAGCTCTGAGAACTAAGGCAGTGTTTTCTGAGTCACCCCCAGCACCTCCACCCCCAGGGCTGGGCAGCAAAGAGAGAACATTTGCCAAAGTGTGATGGTTAAAACTGTCAATGGTTCCAGAACTAGCAATGGCTCCAAAACTATCAATGGCTCCAAAACTACCAATGGCTCCAAAGCTATCAATGGTTCCAAAGCTATCAATGGTTCCAGAACTATCAATGGCTCCAAAACTATCAATGGTTCCAGAACTATCAATGGCTCCAAAACTATCAATGGTTCCAGAACTATCAATGGCTCCAAAACTACCAATGGCTCCAAAGCTATCAATGATTCCAAAACTACCAATGGTTCCAGAACTATCAATGGCTCCAAAACTATCAATGGTTCCAAAACTACCAATGATTCCAAAACTATCAATGGTTCCAAAACTACCAATGATTCCAAAACTATCAATGGTTCCAAAACTGTCAATGATTCCAAAACTATCAACGGTTCCAAAACCATCAGTGGTTCCAAAACTATCAATGACTCCAAAGTTATCAATGGCTCCAAAACTACCAATGGTTCCAATACTATCAATGATTCCAAAACTACCAATGACTCCAAAACTACCAATGGTTCCAAAACCGTCAATGGTTCCAAAACTATCAATGATTCCAAAACCATCAATGGCTCCAAAACTACCAATGGCTCCCAAGATCTGGAGCAGCTGCTTTCCCCACGGGCAGGGCAGTGGCCCCTGGCTCTGTGTAACCAGGAGTGAACAGTTTTTGAGGGCTGGCTTTTCCTGCGCGTGTGGCTCCTCGTGGTGACCTGGTGATGTGTGAGCTGCTCTGGTGTTTGTGGCTGCCTCAGCCAGGGGTTCCTGCTGTCCTGGGGCAGGGAGGGGCTGAGGAAGCCTCTGATTACCCACCTGTAATGAGTGTTTCTCACAGCTCCATGTGTGCTCAGGGGGCTTTGCTGCAGGATAAACAGGACTTCTGGACAGCACATTAATATAATTATGCAGAAGCTGTTTATTGTTTACTTTTAGCTTTAATTATATATTTTAAAACTACTGTTTGATTGGTGCTTTTATGCTGTTCTTGCACTTTTCAGGTACAATGATTGGTCGTTGTTTAGAATTTCGCTGCTTACTTTTATTTTGGGTTTTTTAATTTTGGTATTTTGCTTTTCAGCTCTTTTTTTTTATTTAGCACAATTTATGTTTTAGTGGTCTTGAAGGGTTTTAACAAGTTGCAGAAAAACATTTAAAAATGGCTTATTTTGTGCACCTGTTATAAACATTGGTCTAAACTAAGAAATATACAGAAAAGCAGCTAAGCGTGAAGGAACAGCAAAATATGCAGAAAAACAACTGGGCAGCAAAATATGGAGAAAATCAGCTAAATATGGTTTGGCTGGTGAATATGATCCAGAGCACAGCCTGCACTTGTTCAGACACATCCCTGTGTCAGTATTACTGCACTCTGCCCAGGTACAAAGGGTGGGACCTGACCTGGTTCCTGTGGTGCTGTGCACTGAGGGCTGGAAAATCACTGTATTGTGTTCAGCCTCCAGAATGTTTAGCTGGGCCCTAATGGGCAAGAACTATCAGCAAAGGTGGGAGTGTGGCTTGAATGGAGTCCCTGAGTCACAGAAAAAGAAATTACCAGTGTCTGTGGCTGGTGTAAATTGCCCCAGCTCCAGCATCAATCCAGCCCTCGCTGGGAGCTCAGGTTGGTTTTGATTGTATTGGAATCAGGGCCATGATGGCAGCTCCAGCCCAGGCAGAAGGGATGGGAGGGAGAAGCTCTCCAGGAGCCCCAGAGCATCCAGGGCTGGGCTGGGGGAAATGGGACAAAGCAGCCCAGGGGGAGAAGGGGCCTCTCAAAGCATTACTGCAAATGAAAGAGCAGAGAGGAAAGGGCAGCTCTGTGCAGAGGAGATTGCTGAAGGAAGGAGATGAGAAAGAGAGGGATGGAACACATCTAAATCTCAGGAGAATTCGGCTTTTTTAAAATAAAACAGAACTTTTTTTAAAATGGCACAAAAAATAATGAGGAGCTCAGATTCTATATTTTTTTTCCATGTAACAATGGAGATAATTAAGGGATTGCTATTTGCAAAGGCACACAAATAACTCTGCCACCCAAGTCCTATAAAAAGCAATTGGCCACTCAGATTCTTTAAGCAAATTTTAAAATTTGGTCCAGAAAAGCTTTGAAAATGCTCCAGCCAGGGCTGGTTTGGGCTTGTGCTGGTCCTGCCAGTGCTCCTCTGCTCCAGGCTGTTTTCCACCTCTGCCCCAGCGTTGCTGCTCCAGCTCCAGGAGCCCTGGTTGCTGGTTTGGTTTGTTCTCCCAGGAATACAAACCCAAAAGCAGCATGAAACAATGCAATGCATTAAAAACAAAGCTGGGCTAGCAGAACATCAGCCTGGTTGTAAACTGACACTTGTTTTGCTGCTAAGGTGGGAATGAGCAGAGCCAAGCCCTGACAGGACTGTATCAATTTCTGCCTGGGATGCACGGGCAGATGTGTTTGTAGTGCCTGAAATTGTGTCCTGGGAGTGACAAACAGGAGCTCTGCTCCTGAGGCTGATGGAAATACAAGGCTTGGAAAAATCCACGTGGTGCCTGTGTGAGGGGAGAGATTGTCCATCAGGGAGCAAGGCAAGGGAACATCTGAGTGAGGCTCTGCAGAGCTGCAGGAGAGAACAGCTGGCACTGCAGGAATGAACAGCTGGCACTGCAGGAGAGAACAGCTGGCACTGCAGGAGAGAACAGCTGGCACTGCAGGAATGTGCAGCTGGCACTGCAGGAATGAACAGCTGGCACTGCAGGAGAGAACAGCTGGCACTGCAGGAATGAACAGCTGGCACTCCAGGAATGTGCAGCTGGCACTGCAGGAGAGAACAGCTGGCACTGCAGGAGTGTGGGCCACTAGGACAGGTGGCCCTGGGGATGGCCTGGTGGCCCAGGGCACAGGGAGGTGGCCCTGGGCACAGCCTGGTGGCCCAGGGCACAGGGAGGTGGCCCTGGGCACAGCCTGGTGGCCCAGGGCACAGACAGGTGGCCCAGGGCACAGCCTGGTGGCCCAGGGCACAGACAGGTGGCCCAGGGCACAGCCTGGTGGCCCAGGGCACAGGGAGGTGACCCTGGGCACAGCCTGGTGGCCCTGGGGACAGCCTGGTGGCCCAGGACACAGCCTGGTGGCCCAGGGCACAGGGCTCTCTGAAGGCTCTGGCTCCCAGCTCTGGGGTGCTCTGTAGCTCACACCTCCAGCAGTGCTGTGCAGGAATTATTTGCTGGATGGAAGTGTCAGATCTGTTTTCAGTCTGGCCATTCTCATCCTGAGAACACACTCTGTGTTTTGCCCCACTTGGGGGATTTTGTGTTTGTGGAGGCTGCTAAGGAACGAGCATTTGCACTCAAAATTGATAACTGAAAGACACTGACAGCTCTTCACTGCATCTGTTTTGATTCTGGAATGGCTGACTGGAAAACTAAACATCACAAATTCCTTCTAATGGTGATGTTCTTATTTTAGAAATATTGCAAGGAGGTGCATCCTGCCCTGGGCACTGCCAGGGCTGCCCACCCTCCCAGGGAACAATTCCTGCCCAATATCCCATCTGGGCATGGTGTTACTTTCTTTTTTACATCTAAAAATAATTACTTTTGATGGTACATTCATAGAATTGCCTGCTCCCATATTAATTATCTGCAGACTGTCTCACACCTTTCATGACTTACACAATGCAGGACTTGTAACATGCAGGGAAGTGTCAGACTCTTTCCTTTTTTAAAAATTGAAATTCTGAGGGCACTTAAACCTTCACCTTTGAGTTTGATGTGTGAATAAAAACACACCCATGGCTAGAAGTGCCTGGGATATGAAAAGCTGTGCAGAGTGTGGATGTCTGTGAGCACAAATAAGGATTAATTAGTGTGTAAGTATTCATCATTCATTCCATATTTTCTGTCCTCTTATGTGAATTTTTTTCCTGGGAGATCTGGGTGAGGAGTGAGCAGGTACAGTCGTACCTCTTGGACCAGTCCCTCTCACTTTTTCACTTAACAAACCCTCAGTAGCTCTGAGTTCTCCCTTTGACTAATTTGTCACTCCTTATATCCTCTCAGGGAGACTCTGCCAAATCTATAAACTGTAATATCAGGGAAAAGACACGGCTTTTGGCTCTCTTATCTGCCCCAGATTCCTAATGACTCCCTCTCCCAGGCAGGGCAGATGTCAGGATAACCTCCCTCTGGCTGCCCTCACTCACACCCTCCTCCCTGCTGGGGCCATGGCTCAGGAGAGGATCAGAGCTCACATCCTCACCTCCATTCCCCCAAGTCCCTGAAATCATTGCAATCCAGTCTTTGGGGAGCAGCTCACAGCTGCAGAGCTCCCAGCAGCAGCAGAACCACTGGCTGGAAGGGCTGATTTTGTTCATAAATCTGCTGAAAATTTGGCAAGTGAGTCCAGAAAGGAAATTTTAATAATGATGGGGTAAAAGGGCCAGGAGAACGAACCCCAAGCAATATTGCAGCAAAAATAAATTCTCAAATACACGAATCCAGGCAGTTTTTGGTGGGCATGATTGCAAGTATGGAGAAAACTGCTCAGATTGTGGAAGAACAGCAGCAAATCTCTGTTCCTGCCTTGCTGTGTGTCTTTGGTGGAGAGAGGGAGTTAGGTTAAATTCATGTAAATTTGTTAAATACATGTAAAAATACATGTAAATGCATGTAAAAATACATGTAAATACATGAGAGACAGCATGGAGGCAGGGAAGAGGGAAGAAAGGCAGTCCCAGGATGTGAGGTTTGGCTGAGTCTCCCCTCAGTGACCCAGAGCTCTGGCTCCCAGCTGGGAGCAGCCTGGCACTGCATCCAGTGAGGTGCCTGTGCTCCTGTTCAGGGGAAAAAGAAACAGAAAAGATAGAGTTGCCATAGTTACACCACTTGTCACGATGCTTGTCATGTCCCTGGGATAAAGAGCCCTGCATTCAATCTGGGCTCTTATTAATATCAGCTGTTAAACATTGCCAGGGTATTTGAAATCAAGACTTTCTGCTAAAAAATTAAATGTTGATTGCAGCCAAATGGGGCTGTTTAACAGCGCAGCTCAGAGTGTCATTTTGTCAGGCACGGTGTAACAGAGTTGTACACCAGGAATACATTTTCCAGTGAATTGAGTCTCCTTGCACCTCATGAACATCCGTGATTTTCCTGTTAAGATGTTTGTTACTCACAACTCCTTGCCGAGGAGTTGGAGCAGGCCAGCTGGCAGGAAGGGAGAGGAGTTCTGGGTGTGAGGAGGAAAATATTGCTTGTGTGATTACTGGATCACCATGGAGAGGCTGGGAGAGCTGGCAGTGCTGGAGAGAAGCCTCAGGGTGGCCTGATTGTGGTCAGAGAGGGGAGAGAGAACATTCCCAGGGGCTGGAGGGACAGGACAGGGGAACAGCTTCCAGTGCCACAGGGCAGGGCTGGGGTTTGGGGAGGAATTCTTCCCTGGGAGGGTGAGGGAGGCACAGCACCTCCCAGGATGGCAGAGAAATAAAGGAGAGATGTGCTGGAACAGGGCAGGGCAGCCACACAGCCCTGGCTGTGCCCAGGCCTTGGGGACAGGGCACTGGGGACACCCTGGAGCCAGCTCAGCCACCCAGGCAGAGCAGAGGTGAATTGTTTCCAGCAGCTCTGACTCCAGGCCTCCTTGGGGATGGCTTAGCCATCACTCAGGTCATCATTTTAATTATGTTTCATGCAAACTGTTTTCACACTTGGCTCTAACAGCTCTCTGCAGAGCCTGGCTTTCCAGGTAAGATAACCAAAGTGCTGTTAATGACTTTGTTTTAAGCGGGTGAAAATAATTTGCTTCCATTTGTTATCTTTCCAGTCCACAGCATCCACACAGCAGCAGTAGAAATGGAGCTGGAATTAGCAGGTTTTCTGTACCACTGGCTCCAATTAAGGAATATGAGTTGGGTTTGTTTCTTCCCTGCCATAGTCTCATAAACATTTGGAAACACACTAAGATCCTGGGCACCTTTGCAGCTCCACATGACCTGGAGCAGGTGAGGCTCTGGGATGGGTTGGTGTGGGGGCTGTGCAGTGACTCCTTTGTCCCCTGGTTCCATCCTCAGCCCTCCTCCCCCTGGAGCAGGATTTGTGTCCCCACATCCCAGCACAGGCACAGCTCTGCCTGTGCCCCTCTGCAGTCCCTCCCTGCTGCAGGTGTTGATCCCCTGGTCCTGGTGGGGCAGATACTCTCAAGCTGCACCTGACACAGAAGTTTTTATCTGCAAAGCAGACAAGGAGGAGATGGGGAAAGATGCAGCCAAGCAGGAGATAGGGAGAGAGTGCAGCCAAAGGTGCTTGAGATGGGTGTTCTTCAGCAGGGCTGTACTTCATTGATTTTAGCTTTTGTTATTTCTTGTCTTTGTAGGCAGCTGGAATTTGCTGTCCACAGAGCAGGGTCAGGGAAGTGTGATGGTTACCCTGTGCCATCAGGAAAAGCTTTCCAGCACAGCAGCTCTGTCTGTCCCCCTGTGCCAGAGCTCAGTGTGTGAGCCCAAGTCCATTATTTATCTGTAAATATATTTATCTGTACACAGAGGAGAACATGCCCAGCCTTCCAACAGTCCATGCCTTCTTCTTCCCTCTTCCCAAAGAGGTGCCCTGTGCACAGGGACTGTGCAGAATAACCTTTACATCATTCTGGGCTTCTGGGGTGAAGGGCATGAGGAGCTTCCCATGCTCTCTGGGATTCACTGGGGAAAGCCAGGAGTTACTCCACTGCAAACAAAGTCAGAGCTGGCTGGCTCTGTGCTGCAGTGCAGGCTGTGTCTGATGGAATTGCTGTCCCTGTGGTGGCTGAGCTAAGGGTTCCTTCACCCCTATGGACAGAGAAGTTCCCCAGCAGGTTGGGCTCAGCCCAGCACGTCTGCAGGACACCAAAGCAAACACTTACTCCGTGTACTCAAACCCTCCCACGCTGTCTTAAGCTCTAAGAGGGTCAGCTCATTGCCACTTTGACCTGAACTGATGCTATTATTGTGCCATTATCTTATCCAAGAACTGCTTTTATTACTCCTCCTCTCGGATGCATTCCCAGCTCTCACAGAAAGAGCATTGTAACCAAACCTGAGGAATTAAAAACACACACTCCATAGCTGCTGCTGCTTGAAAGCTTTCAAAGCTAAACCAGACTTTTGAAAGAAAAACCTCCTTCAAACGTGCCCTGGGGAACTGGTGAGGTTGGACTCTTCCTTCCCATTAAATCCTTCTGGGAACTTCAAAGCGATGCTCATTAAAGGAACCCGGGCTATTGAATATTTGTAATTGCTCCTCGTCCCTGGCTCTGCTCTGTGTGGGGCTCTGGCAGTGCCCTGAGCTCAGGGCTCCCTTCAAGGGTCTGTCACTCCCCCTGTGCTCTGCAGGCTCGGGGCCCTGTCACAGCCGTGTCTAAAAGGGACAATAATAAGGGAGCCCTAAAGGTAAAATGTAGAATATGAGGGATTTAGGAGTGGAAGCTGGGTGAGGTGGCAGGCAGGAGAGGCTCCTCGGATGGAAATACACCTGCAGCATCTGCCCATTTGCATGCACATGCATAAACAGCATTACTCTAATGAGCTGGAGTCACAGTTTCATTATTAATTGCCTTGGGAACGCCCCAGGTGAGCCAGGCACATCCAGGCTCTGCAGGACGCTCAGGCTCTCTGCTCCTGGCAGTTCCAGCCAGCTTTGGGATTTTCAGTGGTTCCTAAGGACAATCCCCCCAGTTACCCTGCTGGAGAAGCTAAAGGCCACGTCCATCAGAGGGTGGTCAGAGAGGATTTGTCCCACGACAGGACAAAACAGCCTCGAGTTGCACGAGGGAAGGTTTAGGTTGGATCTTGTAGAGTGCAGCCACTGTGACACCTGATAAAGTGACAGAACACTGTGGGAGCACAAGAGAGATGTCAAAATGTGAAAGAACAATCCATTTACATTTAGATACCAAATCTAAAATTATCTTCTCCAAGCTTCATTCCATTTGTTGGGGTTTGGGCAAGCACGTAGAATCATTTAGGCCTGTTGCTTTCATCCCACTCTCATCTAAATTCCCCAATTTAAAGGCAGCAGAGCATGGGGATAGCTTTGTCTTTCTGGCAGAGATGGAGGAGAAGCCACATCACTCCATTTTGCTTTTAGATGGACTGGAAGTAGGATTTAATAATCAGCCTCTGCTCTGCCTGGCACAAATGATATGGGTTGCTAAGCCAGAATTAAGGAAATGAAAGAGAGGAGCTAGGAATTATCTGCCCCAGTGGCTGCAGAGGGAATCAGAGCAGGAGTTCCAGGCTCGGAGCCATCCCCATGCCCGTCCCTGCTCGGAGCTGGGAATGCTGAGATGATGTTTCATATGTTTGATAGCTTGAGATGCCTGGGGGCTGCAATAAAATTCATTTCTTGCCCTGTAAATCTTTGCTCTTTAAGCATGGAAGAGGTTACAAATGTGCATAAAATTGAAGTGCAAGTGATTACATCTCGCTCTGAGTCAGTATTGACAGCTCTGCCTTGCTCTGGGTGCTGGGGGAGCTCCTTTCTGTGTGACCCGTGCCCAAGATAATGAAAACCAGCCAAGTGATGAAACTCATAAGTGCAAAGAGGATTTTTGCTTCTGTATTTGTTTCTAATGTGTTGCTGGCACAGAGATGCAGCTGTTCCCCATGCTGTTCCTCACTCCTGGAGAGGATGGGTGCAGGCTCTCAGTGCCCCCACTGCTGAAAGGAATGAGTTCTTGTGCTCTAAGGAGCATTCTTTGGTTCTCACGTGCAGCTGTG
The DNA here is from genome assembly GCA_026546895.1 of Pogonocichla stellata. Classification (NCBI taxonomy): domain Eukaryota; kingdom Metazoa; phylum Chordata; class Aves; order Passeriformes; family Muscicapidae; genus Pogonocichla; species Pogonocichla stellata. The sequence goes on from JAOTQZ010000629.1 coordinate 19,884,478, forward strand.
CAGCTTGTCCCCATTCGGGTGCTGCTGCTGCAGGCTGGAGGTGCCTTGGCATGGCTGATTGCAAGGGAATTGCAAATTCTGCCAGGGGATTGCAGATTCTGCCAGGGGATTGCAGATTCTGCCAGGCAACCATGATACAGCCGGGGGAACCTGCCTCAGGCTGCACCAGGAAAAATTTAGGAAAAAATTCTTCGCTAGAAGTGCTCAGGCTCCCCAGGGAGGCGGGGGAGTGCCTGTCCCTGGAAGTGTTTATTTATTAACGAGTGCACTAATAACCAAGGCACGAGCCCAGGTGGCCTCAGTGCCGGGTTTAGTGGCCGTGGTGAGGGCTGGGCTTGCTGATGCTGGAGGCTTTTCCAGCCTCGCTGGTTCCGTGGCTCTGTGGGGTTACCTGTGCTGCCTGTGCTCAGGTCCTGGCTGCTGTGTACACCTGCAGGCACAGGTCCTGGCTGCTGTGTACACCTGCAGCCCTCATTCCTTCTCCTGTTGGCACTGGCACTCTTCACCACTAATTAGTGGAAAATCAGCAGAAAAGGGCACTTGTCTCTAACAGGAAACCTCTTTTTAAGGTGCTTAAGGCTCTTTTGAAAGGTCTCCTCCTTTTTTCAAGGTGCAAATGCCCCCGGAGCACCTTTATTTGCAAACAGGCAGGCAGCAGCCGGGATCTCTCCTTCCTACCCCGCATTTGGGATCTAAAAACGAGGGAGAGCCATTGGCGCATCCCGGGGCTGAGGAAGCGCTGATGATCCCCGGGCTCAGGGAATGTCCCTGCACCGGGATGCTGCTCCTGGCTCGCTGCCAGCCCAGGCTGACACAATTACCTGTGTACTAATTAGCACGTGTATGTAGTTCGCTGTCGGGGAGCCTCGCCCTTTGCGGAGCGCGCGGGATCCGCATCTGTGTAAGGATGCTGTGTCTGCCGGATTAGAGCACGGGAACGCTGATGTTCCATTAGCGTCCCCCATTCTCATGTAAATTAATTTCTTTGAGGAAAATCGAATCCATACCTGGTGCTAATTGGCGGAGATAATGGTGAGCTGTGGCTCAGGAGAGATTCCTGGGATGAGTCTGGGAGTCGCACAGAGGCTGAGCTGGGGCTGGCTGGGGAGAGGCACCAGCAGCCATCAGGGACAGGATCCCCCCCCGGCCCAACAGCCTTTAAACGAGGGAGATTGTCTTTCCTCTCTAAAAGTAACCACACAGCTTTTATTGATCATTTTATCTGAATTATGGATGATGCTTTTGTCAGCTACATTATCCTGGCGAGGCAGGGCCGTGCCAAGGATTGTGTCACTGTCTGAGCCCGTCCAGGCAGCGTTCCTCGGCTCCATCCCTTTGGCACCGGTGCTTCCTTGTCCTGTCGGGAATGAGAAAGGAGTTCTGGGGCTGAACCGGTGGGAAACTCAGCTTGGTTCTGCTGAGAGCCCCAGTGATTCCCGGGGGGCACTGGCATGATCTGAACTCGCAGGGGGAGCATCTAAATCTCTGTCACAGAAACGCTGCTGCTCCTTGAAATCTGAGCGTGTCATGGTGAAGCTGAAGTACATCACAAAATAATACAAGGAATTACTTTGCAACCTGTTCCATAATGACATTTTTTTCACAGGCTCATTTTACCCTTCTTCAGCGTTTAATACATTCCCCAGTTTATTGGATATTTGTAGTGTAGCCTTGAAGGATAATGAGTTTTATCCTGGCAGATGTTGGACACCTTTGTGTGCAAGAGGAGTTAATGAGAACTGAGGATGATCAGCACGTTGTGGGATCAGTCCCTGACTGAGCAGACAGCACTGACTCCTGTCTGGGGCGTGAGGAAAGCTGAGGGAGGGTTTCAGGATAATATTGCAAAGGGCTGTGCTACACGTGGGGTTCTTACATGTCCATCTTGGGAATACCTGGGACTAAAATCCTTTCTTTGTCAGTGAAACAGTGAACACCCCAGGAAATACTGGTGTTGGGCTGCACTCTGTGCACTGTACAAAAACAGTCTGAATTGCTGGGGCAGGGCAGAGCGAGTGTTTCTGAAAAGGCAGCAGTGCTGTGTGACTGGGGACACTGCTGGACACCCCCAGGGGACACCACAGCCTGGGGGGAGCAGAGGGAGCTGTGCCTGCTTTCTCAGGGTTTGGGGGTGCTCTGGGTGTGGGTACAGCTCCATGGCCTGTTTGGCTCTGGATCTGCCCAGGGGCTGAGAGGAGCCCTGGGAGGCCCAAACCCAATAAATTTGAAAAGCACGTTTGCAGAACAAATCCAATTGTTGTTCTCGCCTCTCCTTCCACAGCATCTCTTAAATCTTCCTGAGAAAGTTATAAAATGAAACACACCACATTAAAAACATTATCCAAAGCGTGAGAGGAGCCTGCCCCAGCTTAGCAGGCTGGAAATACTCAGCAAACTGCTTAAGCTATGCCAAATTCTCCCAAAGACTGTGGGATTTAAACATCAGTGTTTTAGCAAATGGGGATAACTGGAAATCCAGGCTCTTTTTTTGGTCTCTCTGGAGTTTAGGTTGCATCTCAGGGAAAGGTTCTGCTTTCCCCAGAGGGTTCAGGCACTGCCCAGGCTCCCAGAGAATGGGCACAGAGCTCCAGGAGCTCCCAGGGATGCCCAGAGGAATTGTTGGGGTTTCTGTGCAGGGAAGGAGCTGGGCTGGATGATCCTGGTGGGTCCCTTCCCACTCAGGATATTCCACAGTTCTGTGTCCTGGATCTGTCAGTGTTGCCAGAGTACTGCAGAACATTTTGCTTTGTGTTCAGCTGCAAATATTTGCAGTTTTTCCTGATGGGAGCATGTAGTGGTGATCATAAAGTTCTGACTGCTTTGATTTCCTTCTGTTTGCAAACAGATTGGATTTGAAGGTCGTAATTGGGAAAGCTGGTACCTTCATCCCCATACTAAAAAATTCTCAGAAGTCATAAAACTTGAATAAGAATCATTTTATCCGTGAGAAAAGCCAAGTTTAGCCCAGGAGATTTAAGAAGTTGGAGGAAATGTCACTGTTTTTGTAAGAAAGAAATCTTAATAGGATCTGGTTGTGGTGCCTCAGCAGCTCAGTCACCCAGACTGCAGGAGCCTGACAAAATCAATCCCAGCTAATTCTGTTTATAGCCAGAGCTGGAGCTGGGGCTGGGGCTGGAGCTCAGGCTGGCCTGGGAGCCGCCTGCCTGGAGTCCTGCGGGCGGGCCTGGGGGAAGGGAGCCACCAGCATGTTCCCATTCCCATGTGTGTCCCCATTCCCAGCATGTCCCCATTCCAAGCGTGTCCCCATTCCCGTGTGTCCCCATTCCCGTGTGTCCCCATTCCCAGTGTGTCCCCATTCCCGTGTGTCCCCATTCCCAGTGTGTCCCCATTCCCAGTGTGTCCCCATTCCCAGCATGTTCCCATTCCCAGTGTGTCCCCATTCCCGCGTGTCCCCATTCCCAGTATGCCCCCATTCCCTTGTGTCCCCATTCCCAGCATGTTCCCATTCCCAGTGTGTCCCCATTCCCAGCGTGTCCCCATTCCCAGCATGTTCCCATTCCCAGCATGTCCCCATTCCCAGCGTGTCCCCATTCCCAGTGTGTCCCCATTCCCAGCATGTTCCCATTCCCAGCGTGTCCCCATTCCCAGTGTGTCCCCATTCCCAGCATGTTCCCATTCCCAGTGTGTCCCCATTCCCCATTCCCGGTGTGTCCCCATTGCCAGCACATCTCCATTCCCAATACATGCATTCCCATTCCCAGCATGTCCCCATTCCCCTTGTCCCTGTTCCCAGTGCATCCCCATTCCTGGTGTATTCCCATTCCCACCACATCCCCATTCCCAGTGTCCCCATTCCCAGTGTATCCCCATTCCCAGCACGTCCCCATTCCCAGTGTTCCCATTCCCAGCCCCAACCCCACAAGGGCTCTGACCATCTCTGACCGTCTCTGACCGTCTCTGACCATCTCTGACCGTGTTTGACTGTGTGTGACCGTGTCTGACCATGTCTGACCATGTCTGACCATGTCTGACCATCTCTGACCATGTCTGACCGTCTCTGACCGTGTCTGACCGTCTCTGACCATGTCTGACCATGTCTGACCATGTCTGACCATCTCTGACCATGTCTGACCATGTCTGACCGTCTCTGACCATGTCTGACCATGTCTGACCATGTCTGACCATGTCTGACCGTGTCTGACCATGTCTGACCATGTCTGACCGTGTCTGACCATCTCTGACCATGTCTGACCGTGTCTGACCGTGTCTGACCATGTCTGACCATCTCTGACCGTGTCTGACCATCTCTGACCATGTCTGACCATGTCTGACCGTGTCTGACCATCTCTGACCGTGTCTGACCATGTCTGACC
>JAOTQZ010000629.1:19893845-19905164 GCA_026546895.1 Pogonocichla stellata
GAATGGGACTGCTGCCAACACCCTGACTGACTGACGGGTGTCAGCTTGGATTCTGACTCTGGCAGGGTTTGGGATTGCTCTTTGTAATACTGCATTTCTATTTTAATTTTCCTGGTAAAGAACTGTTATTCCTAATTCTCATATCTTTCCTTGAGAGCCCCTTAATTTCAAAATTATAATAATAAATTGGAGGGAGGGGGTTTACATTCTCCATTTCAAAGAGAAGCTCCTGCATTTATTGGCAGACACCTGTCCTCCACACCAGGACAGTCCCTTGGTTGGAAAGCAGGTAAATAAAGGTAAATAAATGTAAATAAAGGTAAATAAGGTAAATAAAGGTAAATGCTCCCAAGGTAAATAAATACCTGGGAGTGCTGGCCAGCCCCAGTGACCCCCTGCTCCCCAGGGCTGCTGGATCTTTATGGACACAAAGCAGAAGTTCCAGCTCTGAGATTGAGCTCCACCACAGAGCAGGCAATTAAGACTGGGCTGCCGTGTTTGATTTTCAATATCTCATTTAAATCTTGTAACCAAGTTCAATTGATGACCTTGGAAAAGTTTTCTGAAATGCAGTGCTGCTTCACCGCGGTGCTTTTTATGAGTTTTCCTTCTGCACAGCCTTTCTTCTTCCTTTGAATGCAGGCACCATTAAGGAAATATTATCTTTGTAAATGCAGGTGAGGTTGATGATATTATTGATTTCAGATAGCTGCTGCTTCAAGACAAATTTCCACTTCAGTCTGGAGGTGCAGAACAAAGATTTCCAATGTGCTCAATTATTCAGCACGGTCCTTCCTCCCTGGGGGGTGGGAAGTGCCTGTGGGGAGGAGCAGGGCTGGCCAAGGACTGACCCACCTGAGAGAGAGGAAACTGCAGAATAAATGGATTTCACTTCTTCTCCAGCCTCAATCCTGCTCCTGCTATTCACTGCAACCATCCCAAACACCCTCCAGACCAAACACCACTGGATTTGAGACCTGGCTTGGGTTATCTGTTCCCAAAATCTGCAAACCTAAGTGCACAAAAAGCTGGTGCTTCCCTGGGAGCCCCCTGTACCTGTGAAAGTGGCTGCAGGTGGTTACACTGGGAACTCTGATCCCCAAAAAATTACAAATCCCCTTTTTGAAGAGATCCTTTCACAGCACTGAGACACTTAAGGAGATAATTTGCAGGGAGCTTTAGCGAGTTCCAGCCATCTCTTGGCTGGGTCCCACCACGGCTGTGCCCACTCCCTGCAGCCACTTTCACAGGTACAATTTGGTCCTAGAAATTGGGTAGTTTTTTCTAAAAGCACTGCAGTCTAAATCATGTCATCTTCTCAGTGAAACATTCGGAGAGTAAATGTAGAGTCCTGGAGAGAAAAATGTTACTCACGATTTTCACATAATGGAGCTGCAGCATAAAAACGCCCTGGGCTGAGTAATTGTGAAAGTGGAGCCAAAAATAAAACCCTGAATTTTTTCCCAAAGTGAATTTCAGGCTCCCATATCCATGGCAAGAATAAAAGTTTAATTTCCATCAATATAAAAGGATTAGAGCTTAGATTTGCATGGATTGTCACAGTGCTTGGCTCCAGCAGCCCGAGCTCCTGGCTCAGCCCTCGCTGGAGTTTGGCCCACACAGTCAGCTGCAGCAGCAGGAAATGGCACAATCTAAAACCCCATATTTTTTTTTCATTTGTTTCGTCCTCTCTGATGTCCACGTTTAGGTAGAAGTTCCATATTCATTGAAGGATTTAATTTCTCCTTTTTGCCAGGGCCCCTAAAGAGCAGCATCCACGAGCAGAGGCATTGGCCAGGAGCTGGCACAGGGCTCAGCCCCTCCTGGGCCTGAGGAAAACACAAACCAGGGAAAGCTTTAGAAATTCCAGCACAAATGACCAAACAGGGAATCGGTGTCACAATCTGAAAGGGCATTTGCCACCAGATCTGTGCCCACACCCCCACAGCCTCCGGGAGCTCTGCTGATCACCAGCCTGTGGAAATCCCAGCATCCCAGAATAGTTCCAGCTGGAAAATCCCTCCCAGCCCATCAAACCCACCCTGAGACCCGTCCCCACCCAAAGCTCTGAGTGTCACCTCCAGGAGTTCCTTGGACACGCCAGGGATGGGGATCCAAACCTCCCTGGGCACTTCCAATCCCTGACCACGCTTTCCATGGGGAAGTTCTTCCAAATGCCCAACATCTGGCACAGCTGGAGGCCCTGTCCTCTCATCCTGTCCCTGTTCCCTGGGAGAAGACGCCAACCCCCATCCCTACAGGTTTGGCAGAGGTGTCTGGGCCAAGGAAGCTTTGCTGCCCCTTTTTCCTCTTGTTTTCCTGAGCAAAAGCAACTCCCACAAACCAGGAGGAGCTTTTGCCACGTTTCAAAGCAAGCGCAGAGACTCCGAGCTCAAATTGCTCTAATAATTTATTCTGCTCTTGAAATGCCCGGGGTTATTTCACAGAAAAAGTGTATTTTAAGTTGTTTGGCTCCAAAATGACAAGATAACAGACGATACATATTCATTTGCTCCCCCCAGACGGCGATGAGATGTTACGAAATAAAGCAGCGGATCCTCCCTCCCCCGAGCCGGCGACTCGCGGCTTTATCTCGCCGGGTTTGTGGCAGGGATTGTTTGCAGCTGGAGCTACAAGGCGTGAAACAAACCGATAATGGAGCTTTCTTTTGAGGCTCATTCTTTTGCGGTGGCGTTTTTCTTTTCGCCTTTATGAGCTCCATGACAGGCGAGCAGTGATTTCCTCTCCGTATTTTAGCACAAACAACAGATTAGTGTCACACTGCTCGCTGGGAGCTTTTGCTCGGTTGTTGGCGTTCGGCGCATCCCAAGTAAACAACGTGGCCATTCGTAAAGGTGAAAAAAAAACCAAACCAGCAGCACCTTCTGGCAGAGCGCAGCCCCTGAGCCGGGGAGGCAGAGGTGGCGAATGGAGTTTGCAATCTGAATCCCAGAACACGCAGGGCCCTTCTCCGAGAGACACAGACAGAGCTCTGCAAACGCCAGATTCCACAGGCGGCACAAACGTAGCACAAATTAACCGCATCCATCACTGCCACTGAATTATTTATTTGGAGGCTACGTAGAGCACATCATATAACCTCATCGGAAAAATTACTTTCATTTTTGCCCTTCTTCGCGCAATAATTAATTATTTTTTCATACTTTTAGTAATATCACAGGAATATCACAAGGAAACATTGCACGGCAGTTGCTCCTGTTTCTCTGACGTTTTTCTTCAAGGCAAAGTTTTCTATTCCTCCACTCTTCCTCCATCAGAGGAAAATCAACCTCCTGCTCTGTTTTCTCCAGTGCTTCCAAAGCAAATGCACCTCAGCCGGTTTGGGCTCATCCCTTGCTCACCAGGCTCCAAGGCTTTGCCTCCTCACCCTGAGCTGATCCTGCTGAGACCAATCTCTCCTCCAGAATCTGCTGCCAGAGGATTTCCTGGAGCCCAGCCTGCCCTGCCCACCCGGCACAAGCTGCCAAAATCACCCGGAGCCAGCTCGGCCGGGGTGACCCCGCTGCCGAGCAGAGCCTTGGCTTGGAGCCCGCGTTCCGAGCAGAGCCCTGGAAATGCCACAGTCCAGCACAGCGCTGCCTGGGAGCACCTGCGAGCCCCAGACCAGGGGCCAGGCAGGGACAGCCCTGCCGGGGGCGCAGAGATGGATCAAACACCTTCGGGCCGGGTGCTCTCCCCTCCCAGGCAGCCAGACCCGGGCCAAATCCACAGCTCTGTGCTGCCGCGAGAAACCAGGATTAAAAAACCTGCTTGATCTGCAGAGCAAACTCTTGATATCAGCCGAGATGGATTCCCTGGGGCTTGGTCGGGGTGTGCAGGGTGTTCCCACACCCAGGCTGTGTGCAGTGACAGGGGGCACCCAGCCACCACCTGCACCCAGCTCTTGGGTGGGTGGCTTCATCTCCATCCAAACCAGCTCCCAAAAGCAGGACTTGGCTTTTCTTCGCACGCCAGTACGAGGCACACAGGTGGTGGTTTTTAAAAAACAAAATAAAGCCAAAGTCTGCTTTTAAAGACCACAACTTCCTGCTTTAAAAATAAAGTACTACAACATTGCAGGAAATATTGGTTACCCCAGTGGGACTCAGCCTGGAGACCTTTACTCAAGTCCTGCTGCTCCCAGGGACCCCCAGTGAGAGAAATCTCCCGTGTTGCTGACAGTCATTTCCCTCCAGGGTCACCCTGCTCTGCATTTCCAGCACCACTCATTAGCCTGGCCCTGATCAAAACAGACCCTCTACAGGAAACTTATCTCTTTTGATATAAAAATGTTTTATAACTATAGATTACAGACCAAGAAAATTACTGCAAAGTGGAAAATTACTATTGGGCAATAAAAATAATCTGATTAATTGCTTTCTGATCACTATATACAAAGATCAGGATATGAAAATTGCATTTTATTGAGTTTATTCCTTCTAGATTCCCACATAAAAGTTGGGTTTATCTTTTAATTGATCGACAGTGCATTTACATATAAATCCGAAAACTTGGGTGTGGGAAGATGGCTTTAAATGAGCAACAGAGCAGCAAGTTAGGAAAAGGAAAAGGCTCAAAAACATTTTTAAATTACCCTCAAGGAATGCTGCTGGCTGTGCACTGGGATCTGTTGCCATTTATCCTCTAATTAATCAGGCTTTTGTCTTAATTTCTCTAATTGCTTCACAATTTTATGAGAAACCAAAGCGTAGTTAAGAAATATTTCCTGGTGACAGGGAGTGCAGCCTTGTGCTGCTGCTCAGACCTGGGCTGGGAGAAACCCCAAACCTGGGCAGGGCTCGGAGCTGGGACAGACCCCAAAGCTGCCCCAGCCCAGGGAGTGCAGGAGCTGGGAGAACCTGGCAAGGTGTGCCAGCACCACGGGCCAGCTCCCTCCTTCCCTCTCCAGGCACTCTGAGCACCCCCAGGCTGTGGCAGAGTTGCTGGGGGCAGCTAATTTGGAAATTTAATAAGTTTATCGTTATTATATTATAAAACGATATATTATAATTTAATATCATATAAATAGAATATATTCATTTTAATTTTAAAGGCCGGAGAAGGGCTCTTTTGTTAGTTTTGATATTTTAAATGCTGCTTTTGAAGCAAGCCAAGCCTGGGGGACTCAAGGCTTGCCCCTGCACTCCCCCTGCAGTTTTGTGAGCCATCAAAGGTCCCCAGGCAGCTGAGCTCTGCTCTCCCCTCCTTAGCAGAGGCCACTGGTCGGGTTATTTTCATTTCAGAGATGCTCCATGAAGCCACTCCCAGGCACCTCCCATTTAACAGGTGGGATATTCCCAATAACACACTTGGCAGGCATGTGGCAGTTTGGAGCCAGGGCTGCAGCTGAGACCCCCAGAGTCTGTCCCCCTGTCCCCCCACCCTGGGAACCCTCCAGGCTGCTCTGCAGGAGCCAGGTCCCCCCTCTGCAGCTCCCTGAACTACCAGGTCATGTTGGAAATATGGTTTATTCATAACCTGTTTCACAGCTGGCACTTGCTTTTCTTTCGGTACTTATTTAACACACATTTAATTTACCTTATGTGAAAGCACCGACATATTTGCTAATTCCCTGAAGTGCTTCAACGCTTTCCACGCTGGTAATAATTCAGGTTTTTTTGAGCTGTGAGGGCTGAGCTGCTGCCAGAGCAGCCTGTCCATGGGGCTGGGCATCCCTGCCAGGACCCCAGTGCCAGGCAGGCCCTGCCAGGAGCACACAGAAATTCTGGATATTTACTGTGCTGCCACCTCTCCCACCCGTGACATTTCCTCACAGGTGACTTTCTTTGCTCGGCTTCTTATGAGGATACAAATAATCCTGTCAGGGCTCTGTTCTGCTCCATTTACCAGCTTTACTCGGAGCATCTCTTCCATAAACGTGGGGTAGAAAATTACCTCTGTGGGGTACAAATTACTTTAAACTCGGCGGTTTTTTTTTTCCAGAGAAACTTTGTTTTGAAAGAAGAAGGAGGAGGATATTTGGAATTATTTTCTAAATTATTTTCTAGTGTGTCTGATTGTGGCCTTTCCCCCGGAGACAAATCTGAGCAGATTTAAATATCTGCCATCCCAGTGGGCTCAGCTCTTCCCAGGAAGGAGAGCAGAACAGCCCCTGACTAATTACACAGCACATTCTCCTGAGTAACGAGCCCCATTTTTCAGGGTGGATTTTCCCAGTGCAGCTGAGCAGCTCAAGGCTCACCCTGGTGCACGTTCACCCAAAATGCAGGGAGGGGACAGCACAGCCCCTGTGCTGGGAGCAGCTGGGGCAGGGGGAGGTGTCCCTGCCATGGATGGGGTGGCACTGGGTGGGATTCATGGTCCTTTCCAACCCAAGCCATTCCATGAAATCAAGATTAACTAAAATGTCTGCACAACCCTAACAACCTCAAGGTAATACTACAAAAATACAAGACTTTTTAAAAAAATTTAAATAAAAGGAAAACTGAGGTTGGGATAAAAAATGAAAGACAAAGTGAGAGGTAAGGACTGACAGCAGCTGCATCCAGCTGGACACATCCAGGGATATCTTGGGCACCCTGGACATGGATGTTTTCCTTCCTGAAGGGAAGAGATGCTCAAATACCTTCAAAAACCTGGAGATGAGCTTTGGCCATCGTCCACTGCAGACCCTGGGAGGTGCTGAGTGCACAGAAAGGAATCCCCGTTGTGAGCAGGGGACCCGGGATGCTGCTGCTGCCCCTCCTCCTTTATCCAGGCACTCCCAGGGCTCCCACCCAGCCTGCCCAGCTCAGCCTGGGCACTGGGCTCTGGGCTCTGTCCCTGGGCACCTCCTGCTCCTCCCTGCAGTGGTTATTCTCACTTAGGCTTGACAAGCTCTGTGCTTGGACAGAAATGGGTTGGTAATTGGGCTTATAAATGGCAAGGGCTCAATGCACTCTTCCTCTCGTCTCTCCCAGCAACTTAATAACTGCAGATGGATGAGCAGATCCACCTGGAGATTGCAAGTGCAGTTTCTGTCATTAGAACCAGGCACAGAGCATTATTTAATAACTGCCTGGCTCTGCAGAGAGCAGAGTGCTGATTGCCCTTCCCAAAGTGGGATCGGGCTGGGGATCATCCCTGGGGCAGCACAGACACCCCAGGGCAGGGGCACAGGGCAGCACAGACACCCCAGGGCAGCTCAGACACCCCAGGGCAGGGGCACTGGGCAGCACAGACACCCCAGGGCAGCTCAGACACCCCAGGGCAGCACAGACACCCCAGGGCAGGGGCACTGGGCAGCACAGACACGCTGGGGCTTTGGCAGGAAGGGGTTAAACAAACCCAGAATATTCCCTCGGTGTCAGTGGAAATGGAAGCGCAATTTTCAGCGAGACAGAGCTATCATGTAATGCTATAAACACCGGTGCTCACTCCTTCCCTGATGTTACCTGACTTGGTATTTACTGGAGCCAAAATAAGAAATAGCGGATTCCTGGCAGGAGCTCGGAATCTCAGCTCAGCACAAAGCTTTAATGAGCTGCTGAAAGGGGCAGAGTGCATCAATGGAGACCTAAAGGAAACACTGAAAGCTCGATCCTTAGCAAGGATCTCATCCTGCCAAGGTCAGGGTGCTCTGCCTCTGTCCCCACTTTGAATTCACACCTGCCTTTAGGAGAGCCCGATCTACTAAAACTCAGGGTGATCCCACCTCTTACAAGGAGCCAGACACAAAATGTGAAGCTGGAACCCGATGGCTCTGGGCTTTGTGGGGAGCAAAGAGCAGCTGGAGGCTGCCCATGGAGCAGGGGGACCCTGGGGTGGGGACAGTGCCAGCCCTGGAGCATCCCCCATGCAGGGTGGAATCTCTGCCATCCCTCCGACAGCCCCACCAGGCACCGTCAGGCTCCACTTCCAGCCCTCTCTTTGCTGCCTCTGCACAAATCTTAATGCTCCTCTGAGTTCTGAAAGCTTCTTGCTCCAGCATCGATCTTCTGAGTGGCACCTCCCCGATTCCAGTGGGTTCCTGTCCCTGCCAGGGGCTGGGCTGGTATCAGCACCACTTCACCCTGTGCATTAGTGAGCACCACGGGGCATGAGGTAAGCATGGGAAATATGACAGATACATCATCTTGTCTGGGCTGTTTGTGTAAAAGGTTCATTTTGTACAATTCCAGTGCCTAGAGGGGCTCTGGAGAGGGACTTTGGACAGGGTGTGGAATGCCAGGGCAAGGGGGGGTGGCTCCTGCTGTCCCTGCCCATGGCAGGGGTGGGAGCTGGATGGTCTTTAAGGTCCCTTGCACTCTGGGTCTCTGGTTCCCCTTCCAGAGCTCAGCCCAGCCGTGGCTCGTGCAGCTGGTGTCCCGTTCTGCAGCAAACCTCAGCCAAGCCCTGGGAACGCTGAGCCCTCAGCCAGGCAGCTCCTTCCAGCAGAGGTTTAACAGCAGCAGCACACCCAGCCTGGACACCCAGAGCTGCCTCAAACGGAGCCTCTTGCCACACACACAAATCTTTCACAGCCTCAGGGGGTCCTTGCACAGACAAGGCAGTGACACCTTTCATTTTGTGGCAGGTGAGAAGGGCTGGCTGTGCCCAGTCACCTGTGCCTGGGGACAGGCAGGGAGAGCAGCAGCACCCCCAGCTCCCCCAGCAGAGCCAGGGCAGGCAGGAGCCCCTGGAGCTGCCCTGCAGCACACACCCCTCACAGACAGAGGGGCTGTTTGCAATAATTGACACTCTGAGCACCTCCTGACACCTCAGCTCAGCCTCTCCCCCTGCCCTGCCCGGGGAGGGGAGCTGGGACAGGAGCACAGCCCAGCCTGTGCCAGCCACAGGAGCATCCCTCACACCTCACAGCAGAGCAGAGCCATTCCTCTGCTGGAGACTCAGACACAGCAACTGCCAGCGAGATTCTTTGGGGAGAGGGGGGAAAAAGATAAGCCAAATATGCCAATTTATGCCTGGAAAGGTCAGAATTTAAAAATTCCCACTTCTTACACTGCTACATGTCTTAAAATGGAATAAATTTTAAGTGCAGCATAAAACTCCATTCTGCATCCCATTTACCATGTAACTGGTGCTCCCTCTCTGCCTGCATAAAGACAAGCCTTTGGCTCTTTTATTAATATCCATGAGCATAATTTAATGGCAGATCCAGCGCTGGAGACACACATTTCATATTTATCAGAAAGGCTGGTTTGGAAGCAGCCTGGAAGAGCCGTAATGAACAGATTGGCTGCTCAGCCTGCTCCGAATGCTCAGATCAATACAACATCATTTACTTACTGCAACTTATTGGCCAAGTCATTTCTGTGGTGTTGGCACTTGTGTGTAGTAACCAGAAAAGTGGCAGACAAAAGGACTCAGAATTAATTATGTTCATGTGAGCTTAATTCGTGTAAAACCCTGAAGTCCACCCTGCAATAGAGATCAAGCAGCTCTCTCTTTATCTGCCTACAAACACACTCACACACGCAGCATTGGAACAGCCCTAAAGGCCAGGCCAGAGCTGCTTTGTGCACAGGGCCCTGCAAACAGGCAATAAAAGGAGATATCTTTATCAACTCCAGCACTGAACTAACCCTTGGAAAGGAATAAACATCCCAAAGACAGCACAGCACCCAGGGAAGCTGCCAGGCACTCCGGAGGTGAGTGAAGGTTGCAGCCAGTGCTGTGCAAGATAAAGCTGGCATGGCCTTTATGGATCACACCTTTTATGTGCTCCCTGCCCAGAGCCTGGCTCCCTTTCCAGCCCGTTCCAGCTGTGCTCTGTCTCATGTGTTATTCATGCACCTCAGGATTGAAAAAATGAACACGTTGCCCGAGCTGCCAGAGCACATTATGGTAACAGCACATTTGAAGGCTCTTATTTTCCCCCTATATCCAATTATTTTTCCTCCTAGGTTCCAGAATCAAAAGCAGGTGAGGGAAAACACCTACTCAGAGTTCAAGGAACGGGGCTGTGTGTGCCAGGAGTGCTGCCAGCCCCGGATCCCATCGAGAGGGGTAGTGCTGAATATGGATCATGGCCAGGCTCTGCTGCCCTTCCACACCCACAGCCAGCCCTTCCCTCCACCCTGAACAGAAGGAATTTTAACAGGTGTAGGCTGTGCTGTGCTCAGTGCCTGCTGGCTCTCTGTGCCCTGGCCCATTGGGAAATGTCACAATTACCCAGATTTCCTCGTGGCCAGCCCATCCAAAGTGCCAAGGTCTGCCTGCCCTGGCTGTGCTTCCCTCTGGCCCTTCTCCCAGCTTCCTTTTCTCCTCTCCTTTCAGAGTCTGTTCCATCTCAGGAAGGTCCCAGCACAGTCCATGGGGTGCACCAGTGGGACACAAACCATCCATCAGGGCCAGCTGCAGCCTCTGGGACAGCAGCACCCACGAGAGCCCCACTGAGAGTGCAGAGGGATTTCATCCACGCCCCTGCTGCTTCTCCAAGTGCCCCACAGCCAGAGCTTCTGGGGCTCCCTCTCCCGTTTCACAGGCACGTGGAATTCAGAACTTGTCCTCTCTTTCCTCTGCAGATGGAGATGTTTGCACAGAGAAACCCTCAGATCCCCTACCAGCAGCAATAAATATGATTTTGCATCCCATTTCCTGAGGGAATAACACATCAGCTCACACTGCCTGAGCCATTTTAAATGTTTCTCCTTGGAAGTGGAACCTGAAAGTCCCCACACATCAGACTCCAGTCAGGTTTCGCTCCCCACCCATTCTAATCCTACGCCTCATTATTTGAGCAGAGAGACAAATAGATGCAACATGTGAATGTTCTCCCCACTGGTGCTTAATGGTATTTTTCCTTCCTTTTTAAAATAAACAAATACATAAATAAAGCAGAGTCTCAGGCTGCCTCTGCTGCAGAGGCTCCTCAGAGCTCAGATCCAGCTCCTCATGTTTTCTCTGACCTTAGTCAAAACTGCCAAGAAATCAGCTTCCCCCCACTCCAAAAGAATAAAAAGCCTGTCAAGTTGTGCTTTTCCTTTTCTTTTTCACCTCCACATGATGTTCAGCACAATATTCCCACCTTCACCTGGTTATTTTTCCTCCTCCCACCCAGCCTTCTCCTGGAGCAGATCTGCACTGCTCTGAACAGGAGCCAGCTCTGGTTCTTTTCCAGACACACAAATCCTCAGCCAGCAAAGAACAGCTCAAACATTCTCCTCTGCCCCTGCCACGCCAGGAGGTGGAGAGATCCTGCTGGCAGCTATTTGCACCCAGAGCTCTGGGAGCACAGAATCACACAGAATCAATCACACACTGACTTGGGTTGCAATTCAGGATGTGGCCAGAAATGTGGATTCTGTCCCCATCTGCTGAAGCCGGGTGGGGCAGTGACCCTGATCTCCTGGCACATATTATCTGCTAATGGGCCAT
>JAOTQZ010000629.1:19959926-19970587 GCA_026546895.1 Pogonocichla stellata
AGCTCATCATTAGAGATAAGCTGGCACACAGCTCTTTGTGTAAACTCTTAGGTCCCTGTCCCTTCCCTGTCCCTTCCCTGTCCCTGTCCCTGTCCCTTCCCTGTCCCTTCCCTGTCCCTGTCCCTTCCCTGTCCCTGTCCCTCCCCTGTCCCTGCCAGCCCAGCAGTGCAGCCCCAGCCCCAGAGCCTGCAGCACAAACCCTCAGCTCCTGCCTGAGCTGCTCCCCCCAGGCAGGGCTGCAGTGGATTTCCTGAGTTACAGCTCTGCTGCACACCTGTCTAAACACTGATAAAGGGTTATTTAGGGCAATGTTTATTCTCCTTCTAGCAGAGATACCCATTTGAAACACATCTGCAACAGCAAACAAAGCACAGGCAGAAAGGAGACAAATCACCATAGGAAGCACCAAAATCATCCCCAGCTACTTCCTGCCCCACAGCTTCAATGGCAGTGATGGAAAAGTGTATTAAGTTGTAGAATTATAGAATTTTTGAGGTTGGAAGGGATGCTGAGGCCCATCCATCCCACCCCTACCATGGTAGGGACACTTCCACTGTCCCAGGCTGCTCCAGCCCCAGTGCCCAGCCTGGCCCTGGGCACTGCCAGGGATCCAGGGGCAGCCACAGCTGCTCTGGGCAATCCAAACTAAAGTGAACAAGCAGGTTTTGCTGCTTCAAGAGAGAAAACGGGGAAAAAAACGATACTCAATTTGGACTTCACAATTTTTCACCTCAAGCAGTCTAAAAGATTAATTTAGATTTATTTTTAAAACAATGATGCCAAGGTTCATTTAAGCAGGATCCACTGACAGTGGTGTCTGTGTCACTGCCCTGTCTCAGCCTCCACCAGCTCCACCATTGTCAGACTCACTTGTGGCTCCATGAAGTGAAATTAATGTGCTCAAGCACGCTGCCATTTTATGTTAACAGGGCTGAATTCAGTGCAGCCCGTTCCATCACGTCTTAAACTGATTTCACAGCGTGCAGCACAAGGTGACAAATTAGTAAACAAAGGCTGGGCAGCCCCCACCTGGCTGTGCACCAGCCTCACCCTGAGATCACTGCACCCAGCAGGGAGCCCTTCACCTCTGCTGCCTGCTCCAGAGCTCGTCCGTGCTCCTGGCCAGGGAACAGCCCCACAGTTTCCATTTCTCACGACTGCCTAAGTATTTATTCCTATAGAAGCCATTGAGGCAAGCAGCATCATCTCTTGTGTCACAGACAGGAGGTTAAGTGACAAGGAAAACCTAAACAAACATCCAAGTCAAAGAAAAACCCTTTTTGAACACTTTTCCTTGCATCCTCTGGCCAAGCCCTTACCCACAGGACAATCCTGTGCCAAATCTTCCCCAACAATCACTCCCTGCAGCAGGAAAGAGCTGGCTCCGAACAGGGCTTCGAGAGCAGAAAGGGCTCTCCTCAAATTACAGTGGCTGCAGTGGAGATGCTCTGGCAGAGCCAGGAGAAGCTTTTACAGCCCCCAGCAAACCCAGCCTGTCACATCAGCGGGGAGAAAGACCCCACCAGCTGCTGGCACTTCCCTCACTCCATCCAAACTGGGCTGGGAACCAGAAACTGCCCAGGGCTGGGGAACAGAGGCAGCAGAGAGGGAGAGAGAGCTGGGCAAGATCTGGGACTGCTGGAGAGGCAGAGTGAGCTCAGAGCAGCAGTTCCTGCAGCTGGGGACACGATGGGGACACGATGGGGACACGATGGGGACACGATGGGGACACACAGGGACACAATGGGGACAGCTCTGGGGACACACAGGGACACACAGGGACACACAGGGACACAGTGGGGGCTGGGCCCCCAGCAAAGCCGGGCACACCTGCACAGAGTGCAGCCCTTGGCTTGCCCAGCTCCAGAAGGAGAGCACCAAGTGTCCCAAAGCCCAGGGAGCTCCCGGAGAAGCTCAGTCCCTCTGACCCCCTCCCGCCTGCAATCAGCACCGCTGGGATCCATCAGAGCCCAGAGGGAGCTGTAGGATAAGGACAGGCACTCAAAGCCAGAGCCTCCTGTTTGCCTCCTCCAGCCAACACTCTGGTCACTCTGGGGTCAGGCTGCTCAAATGTTTCAATCTTGCAGCCTTTGAAGCTTGTAGGTCACACAGAACAACTCAGAGTGGGAGTTGTGGCAGTTTGTAATTACCTGTTGGGTTTCTCTCACAGATAATTATGTGAGATTCTCCCTTGCAGTTCGAGTAATTAACACAGCTTCCTTCATCCAGTGCCATCACTGACACTGTGGCCTCACCCCCGTGGCCACAGGCAAACAGGAAATCAAAAGGGTCCTGTTATCTCCAAATGCCTTCCAAAAACTCCCAACTCCTGCTCCTGCCATCAGAGCTGTCCTGCCTGCCTTGGTTCTGCAGTTAACTCACACTGCTGCTTGAAAGCTCAGGAATAACCAGACTGAAATGAAACCAAACTGCCAATCTATATACCAGTCTAAAGCAGAACTAGAGCCTGGACACAGCCACAGCTCCTCCCAGGGCAGGGGAAGGGGCTTTTATCCTCTACAGATTAAATAGCTTCACACTCAAGAGAACTCTGAATGACAAGAGAGCGGGGAGGATTTTTAATTTGTTTTGTTATCATGAAGCAATTATTTCAGTGTTATTTGCAAAGCCAGGGAAAGCCACAGCTCAGGTTTCTGTGAGACTCCTAAACATTCCCAGACACTGCAGTCTAAGGACAGCACTTGTCTGTGTGCAGTGGCCACGAGGAGCCATGAAATGAGGTAACAATATTAGGGAACTGCTGTTTTATGAGCTGTTCTGAGGCAGACACGATGATCTGAGGCTGGAAGATTTATCCAGACAGTGAATTTTATTAGATCAGCTGCTGGGACCTGGGGGGAACAAGCAGGACAGCTCTCAGACACACAGGCCATGCAGGCTGCTGTCCCTGCTCCAGCAGCCAGATCCATAAAATGTATTGCCTCTTCCTAGAAACCTTCCTCTGTCGTTCCACTCATTGTCAGTACAAAAAAACAGAAAAAAACAACTTTCAGTGACTTGTGTTTTTTTGAGAAATGATGTTTCTTCCTTTCTGAGGGGCTCAGGGGATGTGCATCTTGTGCCCAAAGCTCACCCTCTGTGACCTTGGCTCAGATTTAATCTGGCACTGCAGACCCAGTTTTAGCTCCACTCCTGCCTTTCTGCAGCCTGCCCTAAAAAAGTCAGGCAGATCTCTTTTCCTTCACTCCCAGCCTATTGAGTGACCTTGGCAATGGTCTAATCTCTCCTGGCAGATTCAAGATAGAGAAAACAAGCAGTGGAGACAGACCTGCTGGGCTCTGCTATTGATCAGCCCGTGAGTGAAAGCTCATTATGAGCAGCAGGAACAAGTTCTCCTGCACTGCAGCAGCCAGGGGCAGGAGAAAGTCTCAGATGAAGATGGGGGGCCTGGGCTTTGCCTTCTGGGGGGGAAGGGAAGGGGGAAAGGCAAGGGGAGGAAGGAAGAGCAGACAACGCCCTGTCCAGTGGGGCTGTGCATCAGGGGCTCCCAGTGGAGTAACATGAGTTTATTCATTAAAAAAAATCAAATTAATGTTCAAATTAGCAGGGTTACATTGGCGAACTTTGCAACAAAAAAAGGCAAGCTCTTAAAAAAATGTTGATGTTCAGCAGGTATAGATACATATACACAAATATAAACATGGATATACACACACAAATATAACCATGGATATACATACAAATATAAACATGGATATACACACACAAATATAAACATGGATATACACACAAACACACACATGGATATACACACAAATATAAACATGGATATACACACACAAATATAAACATGGATATACAGACAAACATGGATATACACACACAAATATAAACATGGATATACACACAAACATGGATATACACACACAAATATAAATATGGATATACACACAACCATGGATATACACACAAATATAAACATGGATATACACACAACCATGGATACACACACAAATATAAACATGGATATACACACAAACATGGATATACCCACACAAATATAACCATGGATATACATACAAATATAAACATGGATATACACACAAATATAAACATGGATATACACACACAAACACACACATGGATACACACACACAAACACACACATGTACACACACAAACACACCCTCAGTCATGTGCCATGTGGAGTATTGCTGCTGCTGCTGCTGCCCACAGAGCTCCCAAACACACCAGCAGCCCACGGCCAGCCAAACCAAGTGCCCTGCTTTCCCTGGCACCCCGTGTGTAGCACAGCTGGGACATGATTGTCCAACAGCACTGCCTGCCCCCACACAGCTCTGTCCTCACCTGATGCCATGAACACGTCACACCTGGGCCCAGGTGACCCATCTGTCCTCACCTGATGCCATGAACACGTCACACCTGGGCCCAGGTGACTCATTTGTCCTCACCTGATGCCATGAACACGTCACACCTGGGCCCAGGTGACTCCAGCCAGCCCAAGGGGTCAGTGTGCCCCTGCCCAGGGTGGCACCCCCATCTCAAGGCACACCTCCTGCCCGTGGCACACCTGGCCTGTGCAGGAACGTGGAGGGTCTCAGCCTGTGTGGCTCGTCAGTGCCTGGCAGCTCAGTGCCTGGAGCCAAGCAGTGCAGGCACTCCTGAAACCACAATCACTTCCCATCAACGGGCAGCAGTGAACCAGCCCAGAGTGCCCCAAAGCCAGCAACAAACAGAGACCACAAGCACCTGCCAGAGCAGCTCCTCCCCGGGTCACTGCTGCAGCAATCAGCTGGGGGCAGCTCAGAGCCCAGATGGAAAAGGAGGGATGCAGGGCTATTCTTGGCGGTTGCAGCCTTTGCTGGCAGCACTGGCAGGGGCTGCTGGGGCTGAGGAGGAGCCCCCACCCCTGGGGGCAATAAAAACCTGTGGCTGTGGCACTGGGCACAGCTGAACGGGGAACGTGGTGGGGGCTGGACCTGGAGATCTCACAGACCTTTCCCACCCTTCACAATTCTGTGACGCTGCCCTCAGCTGAGTTCATGGAGGGATTTTAAGATCCCTCTGTTTCCTCAGGAGCACTCTGCACAAGGACAAAACCAGTGGGGGAAACGATGCCGTGTAGGAGGGTTGGAAAAAGCAATTCTGGTGCGCCTGAAAGCCTCAAAAGCTTTCCTCTGAAGCAAAGTGTTAATATTTTTCACAAAGTATTTATAAAGTGGTACATGATAGTTATAAAAGAACATCAGCATATTTTTATAGAGAACTTGGAAGTCCTCAATACTGGATTTAGCAGGGAAAGGAAAGCTTCTCTTTTAGAGTACTTTGCATCCTTTTGCATAATTTCCTTGGCATGCTGGGGTTTTATTAAACTTTATAGGATGATTTCAAGACGTTGCCCGGTGGTTATAAAGCTATACCTGATCTGAAAGACCCTTTTCACAACAGAGAATAGAGGCACATCTCTTCTCATAAAACTCCTAGAAAGGGATCCGTATTTTTTCCTCACAAATTCCATCAGAAGCATTTACAATTTTATACAACAGCTAAAACCTGTGCACAGAGTCCCAGAATAACCAGTTCAAAATGGAAGCAGTGGCAGGAAAAAAAAAATCTGTGGTTTCAAGGGTCAGCATTGATGGCAATTGTTGTCCACAATGTAAAAAAAGTGCCCACTTGTGAAAAAGGTGCTGGGAGAAAACTCCACCAGGTGTCCCTGGAAGTGCCCAGGGCCAGGCTGGACAGGGCTTGGAGCTCCTGGGGTGGTGGAAAATTCCTGCCCATGGCCCTGGGTGGGCTCTAAAGTCTCTTCCCATCAAAATCACTCCACGATTCCAGGGTAATTTTGACCTGTGTTGGCACTGTCATGAGTTATTAATTAAAAATGTCTTTATTCTTGCTGGACTGGCACAGGGAAAGCAGCCCAGTCCCTCAGTGTTTTCTAGCCTGGAGGAATAGATCCTGTCCACAAAAGAAAAGCTCCATTTCCTTTTGCAATTGTGGAGTTTCTGCTAAATAACAGAAAAGGTCAGCTCTAAAACCAAAGCAATACTTGACTCCTGGTCAGTGAAAAAAGCCATATTTCTGTAGCACATTAGTGTTATTGGATTTCCAAATCACATTCCAGCAGCGGACAAAACACACAGACAAAAAAAAATCCAATATCAGTAACAACACAAATATCGAATGGATTCAGGTGAAACAAGTCAACACCACAAGAACATTTTATTTAAACAGAGCACATGTACAAGGATCACTCTGGATACTGATTAACTGTGATCAGGACTAAAAACCCAGACATTAAGTCACCTCCTACAAGAATTTCTGCTGGGTTTATAGTCACAGAATTGTCGTAAATTGTCCTTAATTGTCATAAAAAATTAGTCTTAAGTATTTCCCCAGTCCATCCCAGGGACATGAAGCAGAATCAGCAATAAAGATGTGCAGCACAAGGTGGTCTCTCCTGCCCTATGGAGAGGGAGGCACAGGGGTCCTACAAAATTCAGAGACTTTATTTCAGTGAAATTTATTGCAGTATTTAATCCTCCTCCCACTTACAAAGTTTTTGTTAGTGATATAAACCTCCCTCTTGCAACAGATGCTTTTGTTCTGTTCTCTTCCCAGGGCACAGAACAAATATTTAATCACCACCCCTACTGCCCACAGATCTGCACCCAAACACGGGAAGCAATGCAGAGCTGATTTAAATGCTGCATGTGCAATATTTAATAGCAGCTGTAGACTGTAAAGGAGCAGGGTGTGTCATTTTTACTGCAATATAAACTCCCTGAGTCTGCCAGGGATTCATGTGTGTGACTGTGTGTGCCCCCCACCCTGGGCTGCCACACCACAGCCCTGCCTCACCCAAACTCACTCCTTTCTGCAGTGAACCTCAGGAAAAACCCAGATATTCAGATAATCCAGCCAACCTTTGCAGTGATGCCACCTTCTTCAATGGTACCTCCCCCTAAACCATCAGGTTTAACTGATTCCACACAGAATTTCATTTCCATTGTTTCTGGAAGGCATTGAGCAGCAAACCCTCATTACCATCTCTGTGACACCCAAGAAGTTCACAGCCAGAGCCCCAAACTGCAAAGAGCTGCACGTGCTGCCTCAAAAGCTGCAGCCTGGTTTAGCTGAACACACCTGGCTGGTGGGAGGTGGGGAAAGGTGAGAGGAGCAGCACAACGAGGATGATCCAGCTGCCAGGACATCCCTGGCTGGTTCACAAGAAGAGAACAGAGAGATTAGAGGAGGAAAAAACAAATCCCCAAACAGATGTTGGGCAGGAATTGCTCCCTGGGAGGGTGGGCACCAGCTCTGGATCCCTGGCAGTGCCCAGGGCCAGGCTGGACACTGGGGCTGGGACACCCTGGGACAGTGGAGGTGTCCCTGCCGTGGCAGGGGTGGCACTGGGTGGGATTTAAGGCCCCTCCCGACCCAAACAAGTCTGGGATTCTAAAACCAAACAAAAAGGAAAACAAGCCACACAAAAAGCTCCTCCCCAGAGGTGAGCAAGGTTGTGCTGCAGCAGATTTGTCTGGACACAAACAGCGAGGTGGCATCAAAGCTGCAGGTGAGAGAAGGGAGTACCAGAAGGAGCCAAAGAAGAAAACCCAGGAGCCTGGGCAGGTGCTCCCAGCACCTCTGCACATGCACACACTCGTGGCCAAACTGGGCCAGCAAACTCCCCAGTGGCACTGCCTGCGAGCTCCTGCTGCCACAGAAATGATTCAATGGGGGCAGTGGTTCTTTCTCCATCTCACAGCAGTACTGGAGGCACTTAATTTGATACAGCCCCAGCTAATAAACAGAAAACAGATGAGATAATTTATCTCTATTTGCTAGAAATTCCACAGGGAAAAGAAAACCCTGTCAAATCTGGTTGTGCCTACAGTATTGCATGGAAGTCTCTGGTTACTCTGCACGCTGTTCCTAAGGCAGAAGAAAATCCATTTGTGTTTTGGCTTCTAAAAGCCACACAAAACGCTCCCTTTTCCCTAAACTGCCATAACTGAGCAAAAATTCACTCTGGGAAGGATTTGAGGAAACAACTAACACGAGCATCCCTCCAAAGCAAGGGGCTCTCACCAGCTGTGACAGAACCATCAAGGATTTTGGCATTAGTGAGTGTTGCTACAATGCATCATCAGTGTAAAAACAGCAAACCAAGGAAAATGGGGCAGGAATTCCTCATCAGGGCAGGTCACTTTTCAAATCTACCACAAACACCATCAGTCTTCATTTTGATAATTCAGCTTAACCTTTTGGAAATGTTGCTGCTAATAAACTTAAAGGAATAACAAAGAAACATTCCTTTCCTTGAAGTTCATCTATTTGATCTTCTCTCAGTGCTAAAGGATTAAAATGGATGCTGAGCCCCAAATCCTGGAATGGAAGACTTTCACTTTTCTCTTTCAAAACTCAGTTTACATCTTTGCTCAAAGCCAGTGGGATGAAACCTTGCAGCACAGTTCAAGCATTTTCTGATGGGTTTCTTCCTGCTGTGAAGCCACCATCTGAGAAACTGCTCCTTCAAAACCCCATGTGCATGGCAGTTGCATTTGATTCATTATGCTTAATAAGGAAATTGATGTAACATCATTAAAGAGTGCAATTAACTGTCCAAATGACGCAATTACACATGTACCCTAAGTACACAAAGAGCCTGGTAATTGCCTGAACATTAATTCAAATTATTCAAGAAAATTACATTTAAAAATACAGATGCTTAGTATGGGAAAATAATGACAGGAATCCCAATCCCAAAAAAAAAAAAAGGAGAAACAACCTGCACACAGCAGGCTGTCAGTCAGTGCCTGGCATGGCCAGGTGCCACTGTCACCCCTCCAGCACCAGCACATCCCACACAGCCACAGCTCCTGGGACAGGGACAGGAGCCTGAGCCCTCCCACAGCAGCAGAAGTTGCTTTTCAGGAGCAAAGCTGCACAGATCCACTTTTAAAGGCATTACTCCCTAAATCATTTAGTATTTCTACAAAGGCACACACCTGAATTGTCACCCACCCCCCCTCTGGGACAGAAAATAAACCCCAGCTATTATTTATATAAACCTGGATCACATTTTCTGCCTCTACTGATGGCTGAGACTTCCCAAGGAATGGCTGTGCATAAGGTGAAATTATGCTTAAATAAACAGTGTCTGTGGGAGGATCACATTGACTTGGAAATAAAACACAAGCCTTTGTTATTCTACATGAATCACAGAGAACCCAGAAAAAAAAAACATTTCCAGTTTTTCACTAGTCCAAAACCGTATGAAACATCTCTGCCTCAAACCAGGCTCACCTGTGTCAGGAGAAAATTCAGCTGAATCTTCAGTGAAACAAGAATCTGAAATTCTGGAAGTGGCTGCAGCTGTAGCAGGTGCCCATTCCTTGCACTGCTGGAGAAGCAGCATTTGGATGATATTTTTCCAAGCAAATACAAAAAGTAAAACCCCGTGCTGGTGCTTTAGGAAGAAGTTCTGTACCCATGAACATTTTTTTACTTTTTTCTCACAGCTTTTGGGGCCATCCTTCAAGTTTTGGAAGTGTTCATGTTGCTGCTCCAGGGCTGATGAATTTGTGCTCCCAGCACGTGAAATGCTCCAAAGCGTGCAGGGCCCATCAGAGCTGTGTGACCTTGTGCTTAAACTCAGATAGTTTGAGATGCACAAGGATTTTTGCATCAGACCAGAAAAAACCTGGCCTGGCTTTCACAGGGTACCCAACACAGTTCTGAGCAAAACACAGCACCAAGCCCTTCACCTGCTGCGTGCCAAACTCCTTCTCCTGGCTTAAAATTCAGTTTTCAGCTGCATCCTTGCCTGGAGTCCCAGAGCTTCATCTCCTCCAGGGCCCCCAATCACTGTTGCTGAACTCTCAATTTTCCTGCAATAATGCAGGGATTAACAAACCTAGCTTTAACACACAACTAAAAAGTTGTGCATGAGGTTCTTCCACAAAAAAAAATAATTCAGAGATGTTGCTCTAGTAAGTGTCATCAAAATATGAAACTCTCAAAATATTCATTGAAATTAATCTTAATTAATAGTTCTTGAAAATGAAACCACTTTTTCAAAAAATGGACTGTGTTACACACATAAATCAGATTGCCACTAAAAAAAATAATTTGCTTCTGAAGTGACATTTGTCAACTAAATGAAGAAGCACTTTGACATTTATAGAAACTGCAACACTACTAAAGCTGTACAGTACTGCTTAATGTTATTTTCCTTTTATATAAAGAGAGTCACAATTTGAGCATAAAAATTGCTCTTATTAGGCAGAGAATGTCAAGTCTCATTGCTAAATTTACTGTAGTGATTCAGCATGAAAACAAGCGTTGCCCTTTTGGCTCCCAGCAGCTCTGTTAAAGTGCCCATTCATTACCCACATTAACTTTACTGCAGTGGCATTACCAGGGCCAGCCAAGGGAGATTTATCCGAGCCAGAAAATCCCAGATTCCTCCCAGCACCGGTCCCAGCTCACCCAAACACAGTGCCCGAGGCCAAGGGCTGAGCCAGCAAGACAGGCTGGGGCACCCTGAGGGAGTGACCCTGTGTCCCCTCAAGGACTCTTGCCTTGGGCTGCAATGAAATGTGAATTCTGTCCCCATCTGTTAAACCAGGTGGGGCAGTGACCCTGATCTCCTGGCACATATTATCTGCTAA
>JAOTQZ010000629.1:19974191-19991025 GCA_026546895.1 Pogonocichla stellata
GTGAATCGGATGACAAGAAGTGCAGGGAGATGGACCAAAACATGGCCCAAAACCATCCATCCCTCCCAAAACCATCCATCCCTCCCCAAAACCATCCATCCCTCCCAAAACCATCCACCCCTCCCCAAAGTCAGCCCAGAGCTGCTCTGCAAACATCCCAGCTGCTGATTTGGGGTTCCCATCCCCTCCCCTGCATCACAGCCACCCAGGTACCACAGGGCTGGGGTTAAATACCCTTTATGCCCTGCCACCATAAAAATGCCACTTTAACACACTCAGGCAGGAGGTTTTACTGCTCAGGACAGATGGCAGAACCAAATATGCTCTGAAATGTTGGAATTGGGAGTAAACTTCCTGTCTGGCTGTCAGAGAGGGCTGCTGCCCCTACAAGCAGCATACCTGGTCCCAGGAGAGCTCCAGGGATCCCCTCTGGAATCACCCTGCATGGAATTAACCTCAGGGCTTAAAGCTTTTTGTGAGCCACGATGGAATTTCACTTTCTTGCACCTATTTGTGCACCTGTTACTTGATACTCTTGCTGCTTCTGCCGTGTGCTGTCCCTCCATCTTTACCCTTAAACACAAAACACAAGAGCCATTTGCTCATCTGAGCAATATTGACATGTTGAATTTGTTCAGACAACAGGGATCAATAGCACACAGAACTCGAGAGACCTGCCAGGACATGGAGAAATATAATAAAGATCAAGGTGACAGCAGGTTTTAATTACGTGAGAGGAGAGGAGGAGGTGTGTTCTGCAAGGTCTCTGCAATTTGAGACTATAATCAAAATGTCATCAGCCTGCCCCTCGTGTGTTCAATCTCTTAGGAAAATGACTAAAATGGGATAACATTTCCAGGTTAATTTTGATGCCTCCATCAGAAAGGCTGACATTTGGTAATGTCAAACAGCACCTACACTGTCACTTGATTTCTCTCTTCCCCCTCGGGTGTCACTGCACTAATGACCTGGGAGTGGTAATGAAGCAGTGAACAGAGTGAAGGCAGAGCTCTGGGAATGAAGCAATGTCTGCTCTGACATTCACGTGCTGCTCGTGGAAACCTTCACAAACCTGTGTGCTTTGCCAAGCCACAGGACACGGGTGTTTAACAACCACGTGCAAGTCTCATCACTTATCAAACCTGATCATGAATTCATTTGCTTCAGTACCTCAAGAGCTCACACCAGAAGACAGAACATCAGTGAGGAACACCACAGGGCCTCTCAGTCCCCACAGGCCATCAGTCCCCACTGTAGAAGCAGCTTCTGCCCTCCCTGTACCATAAAACATGGTGTAAACCATGACTTTTTTATGCTCAGCCTACACACTCCCCGTGTGTAATTATCCCCTTTCCTTCCTTTGAATCTCCTGGGAGTTTGAGATAACATGCCAAAAAAAATATATATATATATTTATTTTTTTTGTCACCTTCCATGAAGGATCTTCTGTGCCACCAACCATAATCACAGCACACAAGGAAAGGCCACCTTGGCAAAAATGCCATGGAAATGCAAGAGGAAGGAATTACTTAAGGAAACACCATAAAATATGCAGGTGGCATCAGGGAATCAGAGAAACAAGGGTGGAATTCTGCAGCAGTGCTCTGGGGTATTCCACACTGCATTACAGACAACAGCCACATCATCATCATCATCATCATCATCATCATCACTGAAAACAGAGCCCTTCCCAACTGCTCTTCAGCAGAACTTCTTAAACTCACCAAGCTTCTTCCCATCAGTAAAGAAGATTATTGCACTACAATTTTAATGCAAAATGTGGCTGCCTTATAACAATATCATCTTAAGCACTTTCCAATTGCTTCTCCCTGGGGCCTTTCAAGCACTGGGAATGAGAACTCTGATATCTATGACTCTTTCCCAATTTTTTGTCTTTTGTGAGGCTCTTCTACAGGCCAGGAAAACAGCAGGAAAAAAATTGCTGCTTGCCAAGGTCTCCATTCACATCACACAAGTTGCCTTTGTCCTCTCATTTTCTAGGTGGAAGCAGAGATTAAACTTCCAAATGAGCAATTCCTTCTTACAGAACTTAACCTGTAGAAAGATTTGCCTTCCTTGTCCCTCTGGGTGAAACAAGAAATTACTGAGGTAATTCAGACCCAGTGGTTTTCAGGATGACAGACCTCATCTGAAACTGGGAGCCATGCTTAAAAAAATAAATTTAAAAAGCCATTTTTCTTGTGAACCTGAAAATTAAAGGAAAATAAAAATGCTTCAAGAACTCAGATTTGCTAACAGATAACACAGTTCTTCTGCACAGAACAATCTGAATCTGTGTTATCCAAAGCCAAAAGGTTATCAAAGCCAAGAGCTGTTCCAGCCCTGAGAAATGTACAGATTAGGAACTCCTCATTAGTGCAGAAGCCATGGAAATATTTGTAGGAGAGCATTTTGCTGCAGTTGCTGTTGGGCTCGTGCACAGGGCAGAGCTGGGGCTCACACAGGCACTCAGGGCTGAGCTGATGCTTCATTTTCGGGGCTGGGCCATGGAAACGTGTTTGGGATTTGGGAATGCTCTCCCTGGTTATCCTGGGAGCAGGGCTGGGCAGGGAGCAGGGCACAGGGAGCTGCAGGGCAGCTGGGGTGCCTTCCACCCCATTGCCCCAGAGAGAGCAGCTCTGGGGGAAGGATGTCACTGTTGTTGCTGCCCAGGTTTATTCCAAATCCCCTCTCGGCTGCCCTTGGGAGAGAGCAGGCAATGATCACCAGCAGCACAGTGGCACAGCAATAAATCAATCAATCCACAGATCCTGAGCTGTCTGCAGCAAAGGAAGCCAGGTCTCCATATTTCAGGTGCCTGTGAGCCTGTCAGGATGTGCTGCCATGGTTTGTGCTGAGGGCCTGCCCAGCTCCTGCACTCCAGAGTTTTGTGAAGATAAACACTGGCATGCAAAAAGCCTCTTCTCATCCAGCCCTGGTCCTGCTCCTGCAGAGGATCTGCCACCAGCTGCAGCTGAACATGAGCTGCTTGTCTCCCTTCTGGGTCTGAATCCCAGGGAGCAGAAATGGGCACTGAAATACCTGGGTAACTTACTGAGATAATTTAAAATAATTTCATAATTAACATTGCTTTTGCTGTCGCACTCAGGTCTCATTGGAAAGTCCCACTCTGGGAGGAGAATGTTCCTGTTGCTCTCTAACCACACATCTGCACACATGAGGATTCAGGTGCCCCCAGAGCAGGAGGGCTGGGAGGTTGTGGAGTGTGAGATGCATTTATTCACTTCTTTGACACACAAGAATGGAACAAATGAGCTGCTGCACTGAGTGCTCTGGGCCATGCCAGCATTCCATAGAGGCAGAACAGAGCTGAGCAATGCAGGTGACAGGAGAACCTGGAATTCCCAGTCCTTGCTCCTCCAGGCTGTGTGGAAACACTGAGGTATTAAAAACAGGCATTTTCTTTGGAAATTCTGGAATCTTTCCTAAGTTCAAACACATGGGACGTGCTTCTGTAGAGAGCAGGGTTTGTCTTTTAGGATTTCCCAAATGTTTGCAGTAATTCCAAGCCCTGGGAGGGGCAGGGTCTGGCTGCAGGTGCTGGGAAGGTGTGAGGGGGTGTCCCCTCAACCCTGCCCTGCTGGGCCCAGAGGCACAGGAGAGAAGGAACACAACCCTGAGCTGCGTTCCTCTTATGAGAGTATTTTTGTTATGTAGTTAAGTCCTTTCACAGGGAAAAAAAAAAAAAAAAAGGAAAAGTTAAAATCTCAGCTTTTTTTTTTTTTTCTTAAGGCAGGAAACCTCCAGTAGATAAAGGAACCAGTCATGTTCTTCACCTTTCAAGAGGGAGAAGGAAAATCCCCTTCATGATGCCCAGCAGGTTTGCTGCATGGACATCAGCAGCAGAAGCAGATTCCTGCTTCTCAGACAGATCTGCTTTTCCTAGCAGAATCCCCAACATCAGTGCTCCTGTTATTTGATTTTTAATGGGTGAAAGAACCTTGTGTTTAAAAAATCAAATTTGCAAGTCAGTGTTGTAGTTGGAGCAAACAGAAAGTCTCCTGGGGAAGGGATGATGGCTGCATGCTGCTGCAGGAGATGCCTGCATGCATGATGCATGAATCCCATCCCTGCCTGAATCCATCTCCTGGACACTCCTCTCTCCAGAAGAAGCTCTCAGGCTGTTTTCCCCGGCCACGCAGGCACTTCCTCAGGGCCACAGCCTCTGCTTACAAAGCCATCCACAGGGGAGAGCGAGTCCTTCAGGAGAGGGGAGTTATGTAACTGGGATCTGTAATTAAATGGAGCTGTGACACCAGTAATCAGCACTGAGCAGGGGCTGGCACTGACCTGGGCAGGGCTCAGGGGATGGGGGAGCTCCCATCCCTGCAGGGCTGAGAGGGGGCTCGAGTCAGAAACACACAGTGGTTTTTATCTCAGCCTTATCTCGTGGTCTTTGGATACAGATTTGTCCAAGTCCCATCATCACCAGTGCAAGCTTTCCCATGCACTTCACGTGTCTCCAAAGGGAGCTCCTGGTGCTCAGTCACCAGCAGCTTTGGCCCTGCCACGCTGAGGATCTGTCACTGGCAGCTTGGGCACAGACCCAGCCAGGCTGCCCTCGGCTGGGCAGCTCCTTGCACAGCCCAGCCCAGAGCCATGGCACAGCTGAGTGAGGAGCATCTCACTGCCATGCTGCTCCCACCGAGGCACAAATAAATCTCCTGGGTCTCTCTCCTCCAATTTGAGCACTTAGGATGTAAGGGAATCTTTGGAAGCACTTCTCTGGTGGTGCCAATAGGAACAGGGCTCAGCTCTGCTCTGCTGCTGCTGTGGTCCTCCCTCTGAGCTCAGGCTTTGATTCTGCAGCTGCTGCTGGTGTGGTTTACAGGAGCAAGAGTGGAAATTCCTCCCTGGAGAGGCCCCTGGCAAAACCCCCTGAAGCAGAACGAGGCAGAACAGGCAGAACGAGTGTCTCAGCACTGACAACACAGAGGTGAGGAATTTGCTGTTCTCCTGGGCAGGGCTGGGGAGATTCACAAGCTGTGAGATGTAAAAGGACACAGGAAGATGACTTTTATATTGGCTCAAAGGCAGCACAGCAGCACAGGCACCGTGACTGCAGCAGCTGCTGCCCTGAGCACAGCCCGTGCATGGCCTCGGGCACTCCAGCAACGAGCCAGGGAGGGGAAAGGGCCGGGGAGGGCAAATTCACTCGGGTTGCTGTCTGTGGGGATCCAGCATCGCTGCCCGAGGGGCTCACAGCAATCTGAGCAGGCCTGGGGGTGGTGGGTGGGGTCCCTGACAGGCACAGGCTGTCAGCCCCAGCTGGCTCCCTGTCCATCCCCTGTCCATCCCTCTGTCCATCCCCTGTCTGTCCCCTGTCCATCCCTCTGTCCATCCCTGTCCATCCCCTGTCCATCCCCTGTCCATCCCCTGTCCATCCTCAGCAAACACCTCTGGGAGCAGAGGGGTCACTCTGGTGGCCAAGGGTCACTCTCTGCTGGAGCAGCCAGTGCTGCTGGGTTTGCAGGTTGTTTTTCACAGCTGGGAATCGTTCAGGCAGATGGGGGGATTTGCATCCACCATAACTGTGCCTTTTGTGAGCCACCACAATAAAAGTAAACATAAACAGAAACTTTGCAGCTCTAAGGAGCTTTGCCAGCCTTTTCTTCGTTATTCTCATTTCCTGCCTGGTTTGCTTACATAATTCCCATTCTGTCCTGCTTCTCACAGCCAAGCTTCCTTTCTTCCCCCTCCCATCTCTTCCCAGACAACTCTGTCCCTCTCATCCTCCATCTCCTTTCATGCACACTGTGACTGGCAGCACAGAGCAATGTGCAAGTTCCCCTCAAAGACTTGAGAGAGTTTTGTGCTTCTGACACAACTTTGTGTTCTCCTGCCTTTGTGTTACCCAAAGGAGCTGTTTGCATCCCCTGACCTGGGAGTTCAGCTTGCAGCTTCCAAGAAAGCACCCAAGTAATTGCCAAGTACCTGAGCTCTGAGCTCCTCACACCGATGGCACAAACCAATTTATACCAACATTTCTGTTTCTGGGGCTCTGTGAACAGGGAGTGAGCAGGGCTGGGGGTTGTCCTGCACCGCCACTCCTCAGGTTACCAAATCCATCCAGGTTTACTCAGATGATGGGGCTTTGTCCTTGTAGCACATCTGGAATTTCCAGGTGTCCCACAGAACCCTGAGCAGTATTTGTGATCAGGCTGTGTGTCCTCTGGAAGCCCAGCCACGCTCCCTGGGTGCCAGGCAGATACCTGGGCACGTCTGAACCTGCTTCCACAAGATGTGCTGGGAAAAAAATATCATCACTCATTTCCCTGTTCTTTTCAAAGGACCAAAAGTAAACGAAGGGCTCAGTTCAACTCGGGGAGGCAAATCAGTCCAGAGGCTTTAGGGGAGAGCACATCTGGAACTAAAATGGAATTTTTAGAGTGCCCTAGACCAGCTGTTCTTTAGTTTCGGCTCCCAAAGCTTCTGCCGGGCACTGCGTGCAGAGTCCCTGGGATGCTGCGAGTGAGAGATGCTGAACAAGCACCGGCGTTCTCTCCCTGCTGCTGTGAACGTGCCTCAGAATTTCACATCCCCCGTTAACAGCATGGCTTTTGAAAGAGGATTTGCATTTAGGGTTTTGCTTTCAAACGGGTTTGCTTTCAGCGCTGAGAAATGCGAGCTGAAAAGGGGCAGAAAGGGGCAGCGGTGGGTCAGAGCAGCTCGGGGCAGCCTCGGGGCCGCTCCTCACACATTTCCCCTTTTCTCTGGGTAACTCAGCCTGTGCTGACTTCCCAGCCGAAGCGGCGTCCCAGACTGTTCCATCGAGGGATGAGGTTTGTTCATAAATACTGTATTCACCCTGGGTTTCATCATTACCCTGCGGCTTCACAGGGTCTGGAAACGCGTCAGTCAGCACTACGGGCACTCTTCAGAGGGGGAGCAACAGGCGAGTCTTCTAAAATGTCCTTTACAGCATCCTCGGCCCCATCCGAGACCGAAGATCGCTATCTCCTCACAGATCCAGATGTTTCCCTGACTCTGAGCTCCCTGGAAATTGGAATTCCTGCCTGCGCGGAGCGCTGCGAGCGCTCGGACCGAAAGTTTTGTCACAGTGCCACCCGGTGGGGTGTGCGGATGGGCTCATTAACGGCGGGCTCATTAACGACGGGCTCATTAACGACGGGCACATTAACAATGGGCACGGCCACTGCCCCCGGTGGGGACCGGGCAGCGCCGGGACCGCGACCAGGACACCGGGAATGCCAACCCTGGAATGGGACCGGGACACCGGGAATGCCAACCTTGGAATGGGACCGGGACACCGGGAATGCCAACCCTGGAATGGGACCGGGACACCGGGAATGCCAACCCTGGAATGGGACCGGGACGCCGGGAATGCCAACCCTGGAATGGGACCGGGACACCGGGAATGCCAACCCTGGAATGGGACCGGCTCTGGAACACCGGGAATGCCAACCCTGGAATGGGACCGGGACATCGGGAATGCCAACCCTGGAATGGGACAGGCTCTGGAAAACCGGGAATGCCAACCCTGCGATGGGACCGGCTCTGGAACACCGGGAATTCCATCCTGGGACCGGGACACCGGGAATGCCAACCCTGCGATGGGACCGGCTCTGGAACACGCCGGGAATTCCGACCCTGCACCATGACTGGCTCCCGACCTCAGGGAATTCCAACCCTACACCGTGACCAGCTCCGGAATTCAGGGAATTCCGACTCTGCCTTGCAGGCAAGGAGGAGATGGAGACACTGGAGGGATTTGGGTTCTGCAGGACTCCCTCATTCTTAGCATATGGAAAAATAAACCCATTATTGCGACGGAAGCACAATGGGGCACGGGGAATATTGGGGAAATCTGGCACAAAAGCTGCAGGAAAGTGCAGGACCAATGCACAAGGCACACACGGGCATTTTCAGCTCCTTCTCTCCCCATCTAGCACAGTTTATGTTTCAGCGGCCTTGAAGGGTCTCAGCAAGTTGCAGAAAAACACCTAAAAGTGGCTCATCCTGTGCACCTGTTATAAACATTGGTCTAAACAAAGAATTATACAGAAAACAGCTAAGAGTGTGAAGGAACAGCAAAATTTGCAGAAAAACAACTGGGCAGCAAAATATGGAGAAGAGCAGCTGGATATGGTTTGGCTGGTGAATATGATCCAGAGCACAGCCCAGACTCGTTCAGACACAGCCACTGTGGCCCAAACCTGCCCAGTATTTCTGCACCCTGGCCACTGGTCCCACGTCCAGAGTGCCTGTCCCACCCCAGTTCAATGTCTGTCCCCACTGCTGGAAACCTCCAGCAAACAGCTGTGCCAACACATTGAACTGGGGCAGCTCCTTGATTTTGTGCATTAGTTTAATTTTCTGTTTCAAGACACCTCTGGAGGTTGGTCTGTACAGCAGTTGATTGAATTCCTCCGTTTCCTTGGTTGACACCCTCAGTTTCCTCCTCCACACCAAAAGAAAAGGGAAATTCCCATCTCAAATGCAGATTTAGACAAGATTTTCTGGCATACCCTTCCTAGGGGCTGCCTGGACAGCTATGCTTCAGTGCTAAAGATCTGTGGCAAGTCTGCATGTTCCAGTGGAGCAATAAAAATATTTACACAAGTGCAATTTAGTTAAAAATTCTGAGTATCTGTGCTAGAAGTGTTTGTGTACTATAAGAGGTGGTAAGTGGTAAGTATGGAAAAAAGCCAAAACCATAATTGTACAAAGATTTTCAGATATTTCAGTGTTGAAAATCCTGCATTTTGTGGCTGTGCAAGGAGCAAGGCTGTGTTCTGAGCAGCCACACAAGGAGGTGAAGCACCTCAGCCTCCAGGCTGTAAATCAAGCCCTAATTGTGGTTAAGACTATGGAGGGAGTTCATGTAGAGATTAGTTTAGGTCTAATTCTCTGGGAGTTTTCTCATTGATTTAAAAAGGACTCAGGTCATTGCTCCAGGGTTTCCTCATGAAACGCCCGTGATCACAGCTGGATAAAGAATAAAGAATTAATTTAGATAATGCCTAAGAGGAGACATTGAAATGTGAGCAGGGAATAAGAACCAACAGAGTCTGTCCTCAAGGTCCCTGTTATTAGCATCTAGCATGTAGTGAGAATAAATAAATACAAAATGTGACATAAACAAGTCCTGCCTGTGAGGGCTGCAGTCTGACAAGGAGGGCAAGAGCCAAGATCCTCATCCAGGTGTGCTGGGGCCTTGGCCTGGAGGCAGAGAGCGTCCCCAGGGCCAGAATTGCCAAATCCCAAACCCTGCCCGTGGTGGGAGGACAGAGCCCAGCCAAGCCCCAAGGCAGGACCAGATTCAGCTCCCTCCTCAGCCTCTGGTGTCTCACAGGGCTCAGAACCTGCTGGGAGAGACAGGCTCATGTCCAGGGTTAATTATTGATGCATACATTCAACAGAGAATGTATCCATTAGTACTTTTAATAAAAGATCAGATAAACTGTGTGCCAGACACAGGTACCATCTCCACACGAGTCTGCCTGGCTCTTTATCACCCCTGTGGTGTCTGTAGCCAGAAATGTGAACAATCCATCCCCCCTTGGCTCCTGCCTTTCTCCTCCTGCCTGGACATTGGTGTGTGCAGAGCTTTGGGAGCTGCCCTGCTTGGCTCCATCCCTGCTGTTCCACCGGGACACTGCTCTGAGGAAATGGGATTCACGTGCCCTGGAAGAAAAGGAATTGACACCAGGAGAACTTCCCTGCTGGTTTAGTGAGAACATCACATCCCTGTGAAGGGAGAGGGGCCATGGGCTCTTCAGCCAAGAGCCTCTGAGAGCTGGAGGGGGACACGAGCTTTTCCTGTGCTGTGCAGGCAGGGAAATCCTGTTCACCAAGGGTCGTGTTGAACAACTCACCTCCTGCTGAACAACACTCCTCCTGCTGAACAACACTCCTCCTGCTGAACAACACTCCTCCTGTTGAACAACTCTCCTCCTGTTGAACAACTCTCCTCCTGTTGAACAACTCACCTCCTGCTGAACAACTCTCCTCCTCTTGAACAACTCTCCTCCTGCTGAACAATTCTCCTCCTGTTGAACAACTCTCCTCCTGCTGAACAACACTCCTCCTGTTGAACAACTCTCCTCCTGCTGAACAATTCTCCTCCTGTTGAACAACTCTCCTCCTGTTGAACAACACTCCTCCTGTTGAACAACTCTCCTCCTGTTGAAAAACTCTCCTCCTGTTGAACAACTCTCCTCCTGCTGAACAACTCTCCTCCTGCTGAACAACACTCCTCCTGTTGAACAACTCTCCTCCTGTTGAAAAACTCTCCTCCTGTTGAACAACTCTCCTCCTGTTGAACAACACTCCTCCTGCTGAACAACTCTCCTCCTGTTGAACAACTCTCCTCCTGCTGAACCACTCTCCTCCTGTTGAACAATTCTCCTCCTGTTGAACAACTCTCCTCCTGCTGAACAACTCTCCTCCTGTTGAAAAACTCTCCTCCTGTTGAACAATTCTCCTCTTCCTGACCTGCAAAATCCCACATCAAGAATGCACAAATTAATTCTGCTGATAAAATAAAGTGACACAAAAATGTAAGCAGTCATATTATTAATTTGCAGTGAAAGGGCAAAAAAGCCCCAAATCCCAGAATGGCTGATGCCACATTACCTTTCCATGTGGCAAATAGAAACCTGGAAGTAAATGTGTTTGCTGTTCAAAGAAACACAGGTAAAAGTTTCCAGTGTCAGTATCACCCTCCCTCCATCCCATCCTTTCTTCCTCCCTTCCCTTAGATGTTTCAAGCTCTAGATTTGTTCAGCAAGTAGGAAAATATTTGCGAAGCCCATTTGATATTTACAGATGTGAAGTGGTGGAAGAGCAGCTTCCTCTTGCATTCCCAGCAGAGCCTCCAGCTCTGTCTCTGTCAGTGGATGCCAGCAGCAGGAGGTGCAGGGGGCAGTGCCTGGGGGCTGCTGCCTCTGCACCTGGGGCTCTCCCAGCAGATGGAGAGGGGCAGATTTCCCTCCCCATGGACAGGCTGCAGGTGTACTTCGGGTGGGCCACTGCCCTGAGAAGCTTTTCCTTCCCAAATCGTTTGTGTTTCACTGCCAAATCCAAAATTAACGTCTCATTGCAGAGACAAGATTTTTTAAATAACTCCATGTTCTTGATCAGGGATTATCGATTCTGATTTTGAACCCAAAGAAAGTGAAGAATGTTCAATACAGGAGCAGAGCTGCTCATTAACTCTGTGTTTAACACAGAGAGGGCAACGTCTCTGACAGAGCAGCTCAAAACATCAATGCAGGCAAGTTTTAATGAGAAATTGGAGATAAAGTTTAAAAGCATTTAATAGTGAGTCTGCTGAGAGATAATGTGTAGCCCAGAACGTTCTTGGGAGCAGAGGGAGGAGGAGGATGATGAGGGATGGATTTTCCAAAGGGATCCTGCAGCTGAGCAGGAGCTGCTCAGTTCAGTGCCCAGACACAGCAGGGGCACCACAGAGCCACAGGGAGAAAGGGAAACCCACACACAGAGGAGAAATGGATCCCCAAAACCTTCTGCTCTTTCCACATTTGCTCAGGGGTCTTTTATGCCGTGAGCTCATGAATATTTACCAATTGGACATTCTTTTGTAAATCAATTTTAACCTAGTGGGGAATATTTTTATAAACCCTGTTTCAGATTGCAGATGTGAGTGCTCATGCTGGAAGCCTCATTAGAAGCATTACCAGTAACATGCCATTAATGTGTCCAACAAAAAGAAATTAATTCTGAAGATGGGCTACAAATGAACTTCAGATCAAGATGTGTCTGCCAAAATTACTTTGTGATGAACTGAATAGTGAATACTGGCAATTTGTGACAAGAAAATGAGGCAGGATGTAGTGAATAAATTTCTCCTGGGTTTGCTGTAGGTGCTCGAGGTATTGCAGTGGTCTGGAGCTGAGCTGTGCCACAGCAATAAACTCCTTGCTGTCACATCCTCACCTGGCATTTCCAGTGATCACAGATCCAGAGAATGGTTAAATCCCACCCAGGGCCACGGCAGGGACACCTTCCACTGTCCCAGGCTGCTCCCAGCCACGTGTCCCCATCCCTGGAGCGTCCCAGGAATTCCTGGGGGTGGCACTGGGAGCTCTGGGCTGGGGACAAGGTGGCACAGCTGGGACTCACTGGGCTGGGAGGGGTCTGCCAGCCTCAGTGGCTCTGTGTGACCCTGAGCCTGAGGGGGAAATGTCACATCCCAGGGTGAACCTGGGCTGTCCCTGCATTTCCCAGAGTGACCCTGGGCTGTCCCTGCATTTCCCAGGGTGAGCCTGGGCTGTCCCTGCATTTCCCAGGGTGAACCTGGGCTGTCCCTGCATTTCCCAGGGTGAGCCTGGGCTGTCCCTGCATTTCCCAGAGTGAGCCTGGGCTGTCCCTGCATTTCCCAGGGTGAACCTGGGCTGTCCCTGCATTTCCCAAGGTGAACCTGGGCTGTCCCTGCATTTCCCAGAGTGGAACCTGGGCTGTCCCTGCATTTCCTAGAGTGAACCTGGGCTGTCCCTGCATTTCCCCCGTGGCTCTGTAGGTGGCGAGTGCCGCCTTCCCAAAGAGTGAATCTCAGGATTCCTGCTGCTCGGGATTCCTGTGGTGCTGCCGGAGCTGGGCAGGGGCTGCGAGTGCTCATCCAGGCAGACAGGACATCCCCACCCTCACAGCATCCTCACAGCATCCTCACAGCATCCTCACACCATCCTCACAGCATCCTCACAGCATCCTCAGAGCATCCTCAGAGCATCCTCAGAGCATCCTCACTGCATCCTCACAGCATCCTAAGAGCATCCTCACAGCATCCTAAGAGCATCCTCACACCATCCTCACACCATCCTCACACCATCCTCACTGCATCCTCACTGCATCCTCACAGCATCCTCACTGCATCCTCACAGCATCCTCAGAGCCTCCTCACAGCATCCTCAGAGTATCCTCACAGGACCCTCACAGCATCCTCACAGACAGAGCAGGACTGGGGCCCCCTGCA
The DNA here is from genome assembly GCA_026546895.1 of Pogonocichla stellata. Taxonomy (NCBI): domain Eukaryota; kingdom Metazoa; phylum Chordata; class Aves; order Passeriformes; family Muscicapidae; genus Pogonocichla; species Pogonocichla stellata. Next base: position 19,987,171 of record JAOTQZ010000629.1, read on the forward strand.
GCACCCAGAGCTCTCCAGAGCCCTGCCATGGGATGCAGAAGATGCAATTTCCACGTTCTCAACATCAGCCCCACCTCTGTCTGCTCTGGATTTGCAGCAGCCCAGTTCTGCTGAAATATGGAAACAAACCTGAACAGCCCCGAGGCCAAATCACGGGGCAGCACCAGAGTTTGGAGCAAAGCTGCACTTTCCCGCCCACTGCAGCAGAATTCCCCAGGGATGAACGAGCTCTCACCATGGCTGGAGTCACAGATTTACAGCTGGTGGCTCCGGTGGTGGAGCTGCACTGGGACAGAGACACGTGTGGCAGCTCTGGGAATTTCTCTGCACCAGCGGGAACGAGCTGTCTGGGGTTTGATGAACGATATCTCCCTGTGCTGTCTCCTCTCATATGGCATCACACAGACATGTCTGTGACCTTCACAGACGCCACTTCAATAAAGAAAAAGGTTCAGTTTAAAAATGAGCGCAGCAATCCAGAGCTGGAGTAAATCCGTGCGGCTGCAGCAGCGTCAGCAGAGAGAGGCAGATTTACAGACCTGCTCCACCTTCACAAATGGTTTAAGTGAATTGTTACTGCTGTGCCAGGTCAGGGATCTGGTGATTAGCCAAGAGGAGGCGTGTGATTCATGGCAATATGGGAGCTTTCCCAGCATGGGCAAGTGCAGTGCCTGGAAATGGGCAGAACTAAAGAACATTTTAATGTGTTTTGAAAGTGGCACATGAAGATGTGCATTTAATGCTGCCCAATTAAAGGCACTCAGAGATCACCACAGCAACAAACTGATCCCTGCCCTGCTCCACACCCTCTGAAACGCTGTGATTCATAACAATTCCCCTTTCTGTACTCAAATTGAGGGTGGCTGGCTCTCCTCAGAGCTCAGCATCACACTGCAGCCTGGGGGCTGGGCTTGGCCACCAGCAGTTAGACACCAGGGGAATGTGACAGGGTCAAGAGGGGTTTTTTCAATCTTTCTGCTTTTCCTAAAGGACAATCTCAGCCTGGGTGCTCCTGACTGCAAACATAACCTGGGATTTATGAACAAACAAGCCTTAGCCCACGTGTGACCTTTCCATGTGGTTCTGAGTGCAGCCTGTGCTTGGCTTCCTTTCACAGAATCATTTGGGTGGGAAAAGACCTCTAAGATCATTGAGCCCAACCATTAAGCCTTTCTTTCACAGAATCAGCAATCCTGGCATGGTTTGGGTTGGAAAGGACCTCAAAGACCCCCCGGTCCCAACCCCCTCCTGTGAGGGGATCCCCTTCCACTAGAGCAGCTTCTTCTCTGAGGGATTCAATTTTGGGAGCTGCTGCAGTTCTCCTCAGCCTATAAAACACTTCAAAGATAATAATTTAATGAGCAGTTTAAGATTATGGACCATCTTTGTGTTTCTTATCTCTGAGTTTACTCAGCACTAAGATAACCATAATAAATCCATTCATTATGCCTGGGCTGTTCATTGGCTCTAATTGCTGGCAGCAGGAGGGGGGTGAGCAGCACCAGGGGCAGCTCAGCACATCTTACACCCCTGACAGCTCAGGGGGCATTTCCTGAACACAGCAAGGACTCCTCACACGCATTTGGGGTAGAACAAAGGCTGATGGCTTGAAAATAATGGGAAATATTTATGGCCTGAGACTTCCTTTGCCACTGAGCTGTGCTGTGTTGGTGTCCAGCCCTGGCCCTGCAGATCTCCCCACCCCTCACAGTCAGTGTGTGTTTACTTCCCCACAATGGGGAGATGCACAAGGATGGAAATGTCCACAGCAAAAATCACCCCCCAAATGCCTGACCCTGAAGGGCCACACCCCATGGCATGCATGAGCTCAGTTCTATTCTATTCTATTCTATTCTATTCTATTCTATTCTATTCTATTCTGTTCTGTTCTGTTCTGTTCTGTTCTGTTCTGTTCTGTTCTATTCTATTCTATTCTATTCTATTCTATTCTGGATAAAATATCAGCTGTAATCATGCAACTGCCCTGGAACAGAGGGAAGCTCTGTGAAATGCATCTGCTCTCTACTATCCTTGCAGGCTTCTCTCTTCCTCTCCTTTTAAATGAAGTTGTTTTCCTCACCTGGATCAAGAGTTCTCAACCTTACATAGCTCCACGTCCAAGTTTTAATCAGAGCAGCAGAGGACTTTGAAGCCCTCAGATAAAAGCAGGCTATAAATGCAACAAATTCTATTTCCGAGAGGCGTCGGGCGAGATAAGAAAAGTCCCAATCCCCATATTTGCATTTTTAGGAAGTTTGAAGAATCTGGGGCCTAAGTATATTCTTGGATATTTTTAGACCAGGGCATTTCAGTTTTGTTATTCAGGTCAGAACAAGTCTCTAGGCCCTTCACCTCACAGGCATTTTGCACTGTGGTTTTCCAGCCCGCTCTATAACTGTGGCAGTTATTTGGGGCTAGGTGTGAATCCACGTGCGCACGTGTTTGTAGGTCTAGTGGGACTTTAAAAATAAAGTTTCTGATGCTGCAAACACTTCCACATACCCTGAAGCAGATGTAATTAATGCCATGGAGATGACTGGAGGGAAATGCAATGCATTCCTGGGGACATGGGCCCATTCACTGACATCACCCCAGCAAGATCTACTGGAGATGTTTGTCATGCAAATGCTCGGCTGAGAAATTCCCCAGAAAGTAAACTCAGAGCTGAAGCTGCTCCTTTTCCCAGTGTCCATTTTGTTTCCAGTGCAGGGTTGTTTATGGGAGTTTTAGAGTCGTTCTGGAATCCTCTGAGGCAGGGAGTGAAGTCAATGGAATGAAATAAACTCGGGTCCTGCCATTCTCCTGTCCAAACCATTTTGGGGTGAAACTCTGCAAATCTGGGAAGGCCAGAGAGCCACACGTGCCAAGGTCCTTGGAGGGGGTGCCAGAGCTCTGAGTGCTGGGTGTCTGGAGCAGGAGCATTAACCCTGCTGTGATTTATCTGCTGCACACTGAGCTTCACTGGGATGCAGAATGCATCTGGACCAGCCTAATGAGCACATTCTTCACCATTAGAGAGGCTGTGGAGGGCTTCAGATATTTTAGACATGATTCACAGAGCCAAAAGGTCTTGTTTACTGATATGCTATTTATACCTAGCTCAATTAAACCTCTTTGGAAAGAAAAAAATTCAAGGATGCCAACACTGGCAGTGCTGTTGGAAGTGAGCGTCTCCTCGTTAAGAAGGTTAGAAAAACACCATTAATAATTTTGATGGACTCAGTTTATGCCCCAGTGTGTGTCCAAGTGCACCCAGTGTCCTGCCTGGCGTGCTCCTGGCAGCAGCAGAGATCAGGAGGGCTCTGGCTGTGTCCTGGTGCCAGGTGCCACATCCCTGGGGATGAGCTTTGCCTCAGCCCCAGCCCCACCCTCCTGGCACAGCTGAGCTGCCCCAGGGGCTGCAGCAGCACAGGGGCCAGCACAGGTCAGGCAGGGGCAGGGGCAGGAGCAGGGGCTGGAAGGAGTCCCTGCCAGGGCAGGGGGTGGATCCAGGTGGGCTTTAGGGTCCCTAGCACCACAAACCATCCCGGAGTTCCATGTTCTGCTGTCCAGCTCTTGGTGAGCCCTGCCAGGAGAGGAGCTGTGAGTGCTCAGGAGCTGCAGATCCTGCAGGGATGGGGCTGAGGGCAGCTGGGGGAGCACAGGGACACAGCAGGACCCTGGGGACAGCACATAGGGACAGGAACAGGCACAGGGACACAGCAGGACCCTGGGGGCAGCACAGGGGGACAGGCACAGGGACACAGCAGGACCCTGGGGACAGCACAGGGGGACAGGAACAGGCACAGGGACACAGCAGGACCCTGGGGACAGCACAGGGGGACAGGCACAGGCACAGGGACACAGCAGGACCCT
>JAOTQZ010000629.1:20025809-20036260 GCA_026546895.1 Pogonocichla stellata
TAGAGGGTTTGCTAGGAAGAGCACTGTGAATCACTACAAGGAACTCCTGTTGTGCAATAATTTTCCTGTAGAGATTACTTGGAGGAGTTCGTCAGGACGTACAAGGCCGAGGCGCTGGGCGTCGGGGAGGTGGCGCTGCCCGGCCAGGCCGGCGGCAAGCAGCAGGAGGAGCGCCAGGAGCGGAGCGCGGAGCCCGGCAGAGCCCCGCAGGCACCCAACGGGGCCCTGGAGAGCACGGCTGGCACCGGGCACTACGTGAGTGCGGGGCAGAGAGGAGAGGGGGACAGGGGGAGAGGGGGAGAGTGGGGTCATGGGATCATGGGATCATGGGATCATGGGATCATGGGGTCATTGGGTCATGGGATCGTGGGATAATGGGATCATGGGGTCATTGGGTCATGGGATCGTGGGATCGTGGGATCGTGGGATGGGATGGGACAATGGGATGGGATAATGGGATAATGGGATGGGATCATGGAATTGTGAGATCATGGGATAATGGAATAATAGGATCATGGGATAATGGGACCATGGGGTGGTATAGGATCATAGGATCATGGGATGGGATGGAATGGGATGGGATAATGGGATCATGGGATGGTGTAGGATCATAGGATCATGGGATGGCATGGAATGGGATGGGATAATGGGATGGGATAATGGGATCATGGGATGGGAGCACTGGCTGCCCTCCAGGCTCTCACGGTGCTGCTCCAAAGCCTCACAATGTGACCGAGCACCTGCAGCAGGCATGGAGAGTGCCCTGGGAGCAGGATGGGGATGGGGCACACATCACCCTGCCTGGTGGGATTTTTTGCCCCTCGGGTTGAGACTGAATCTCTTCCCAGTGGCTCCCTGAAGCAGGAGCAGCCCTCTGCTCCAGGGCTGATGGCAGGGTGGTCTCTGCTTCATCTCCCTGGCTCTGCAGCACAGGCCTTGCTGAGCCACCAGGGTCAGGGAGTTCTTGCTGTGGGAGCTGGTTTGAGCTCTGGGTTCTGGGCAGCTCTGAGAGGTTGGGCATGACAAGCCCCTGGATGATATGGGCAGTGTGTGTGGTGGTATTGTGTTGAAAGCTGAACTGGATGATCTTGGAGGTCTTTTCCAACCTTTACCATTCTGGGGTGCCAGTCAGTATTTCCAGGTGGGCTTCTTACCCAGAAATACCACAGATGGCAGGAGGTGAGCTCTGTGCAGAGCTGTGGACATGGAGATAAGTGTTCCCAGGGCTGTAATCACTCTGGGGAAATGCAAACAGCTGCCCTGGGTCCCTGGGCATACAAATGCATTTCCACAGAGGAATGGCTGAGATTCCTCAACACCCTTTTAGATTTATATTCCCCCAGCGCTCTCTGGAGTGGCTGCTGAACAGATGCTTATTATAAAATATGGTGAGTGGAAATCCCTTGTCCTGGTCCTTATGAGGGTGACTTGCAGCAGAGGATTTAAAGCTGAAAAAGCAAATGGTGTCCAAATGTTTTTAAGAGGAGATTCTTTCCTGCCATTCCTGCCCTGAGGTTGCACATGTAAAGAGCAGTTTTCATTTCCAGGCCATATTGGGTAATGTCTCCCCTCTGCCATGGTCTGTTAATGTACTTCTGACTTCGAATCCAGTGACAGTAAAGATCTTCACTGTTGCAACAAAACACTGGATTTTAAGATAAAAAATAGCCAAAAAAGGAAGGTTTCCTTTAAACATATCAATAAGTCATCCTAGCAATGACTTACTGCTAGTAAACCCTCCCTAGCAATGAGGGTTTACTTAAACTGCGAGTTTGTCGTTTCAAATAAATAAATACATAACTGTGATGTTATTCTCCTTAGCTTGAAGCATCATTTCTCTCAAGGCAGCAGCTGAAAAATGGAGCAGCTTTGGCAGCAGTGGCAGATCCTGTGGGACAGCCAGGCTGTGCAGCCCAGGGCATGGCAGGACTGGGGCCCTGCTGAGCACAGAGCTCGTGCTCCTCCTCATCCCTGGGCAAGGCTGGCCCACCAGAGGAGAGGGCTTCTGTGAGATAATTCTGTGAGATGATTCTGTGAGATGATTCTGTGAGATGAGTCTGTGAGATGAGTCTGTGAGATGATTCTGTGAGATGAGTCTGTGAGATGATTCTGTGAGGTGATTCTGTGAGATGATTCTGTGAGATGAGTCTGTGAGATGAGTCTGTGAGATGATTCTGTGAGATGATTCTGTGAGATGAGTCTGTGAGGTGATTCTGTGAGGTGATTCTGTGAGATGAGTCTGTGAGATGATTCTGTGAGATGAGTCTGTGAGATGATTCTGTGAGATGAGTCTGTGAGATGAGTCTGTGAGGTGATTCTGTGAGGTGATTCTGTGAGATGATTCTGTGAGATGAGTCTGTGAGGTGATTCTGTGAGATGAGTCTGTGAGATGAGTCTGTGAGGTGATTCTGTGAGGTGATTCTGTGAGGTGATTCTGTGAGATGATTCTGTGAGGTGATTCTGTGAGATGAGTCTGTGAGGTGATTCTGTGAGGTGATTCTGTGAGGTGATTCTGTGAGGTGATTCTGTGAGATGAGTCTGTGAGATGATTCTGTGAGATGATTCTGTGAGATGAGTCTGTGAGATGAGTCTGTGAGGTGATTCTGTGAGGTGATTCTATGAGATGAGTCTGTGAGGTGATTCTGTGAGATGATTCTGTGAGGTGAGTCTGTGAGATGAGTCTGTGAGATAATTCTGTGAGATGAGTCTGTGAGGTGATTCTGTGAGGTGATTCTGTGAGATGAGTCTGTGAGGTGATTCTGTGAGGTGATTCTGTGAGATGAGTCTGTGAGGTGATTCTGTGAGATGAGTCTGTGAGATGAGTCTGTGAGGTGATTCTGTGTTCTCCACAGGGCACTGAATCCTTACCCCCCCACCCCCAGAACTGGGAACTCCTCTGGTGTCACTGCCCTGGAATCAAATCAAATCCTGAGGCAATTGATCCCAATTAGTCATTGTTCCCAAAATCTGGAGGCCAGCAGTGCAGGGAGTGCTCAGAGTGCTGCTGGTGTCTGGAGCTCCTGCCCTGGAGCTGGCACTGCAGAACAGGAGCTGGGGTGAGCAGGATGAGAAGGCCTAAGAGAACAGGACACAGTTTTGGCCAATACCTCTGGGAATTCAGCTAGTAAAGTCTTCACTCCTCTGCCTGCAGATGTAAAAGGAGCACCAAGCTGTAATCCCACCTCAAATTTGAAGAATCACTTCTTTGTAGTGTGCAAATAGCAGGATATGGGGGTTATACAATGCTCGGGAAAAGCCCTCTGAATAGTTCTTCCCTGTGAATAATTTCCATAGAAAGAAACAGCAAAATAAGTTGGTTTTTTACCAGTCCTTGTTGGCAAGAAACTTGAGCTGAGGGTTGGAAAATGCTGTGTTTGTTCTTGCTTTAGATCCTGCAAGATAAGCAGGGCTGTGCTGCTGGGGCTGATGGAGCAGAGGCAGCTGCAGGGGCTGGCTCTGGGGCTGACCCCAAACCTCAGGGGGGTACTGGGGCCTCAGTGGGGTGTGGTGGGTGCAGAACTGCTCGGTGCCCTCTGTCCCTTCTGTCCCCAGGGGCTCCCAGCTGCTCTGTTCTGTGCTGCTTCAGCCAGAGCAGAGCTGCCACAGCTTCCCCTGTCCCTGGCACGGGCTGGGAGTGCCTGGAGGTGTGTCTGGAGCCCTCGGTGCTGGCAGGAGCAGTGCCAGCACCCAGATCCCCAGAGCAGCCAAGCAGCAAGCATTCAGTGCTGCCAGCCTGGATGTCCTGGGCAAACAGGCAGTGCCCACCAGCCAGGGTGGGGCACTCACTGAAAACAGCCGGGCATGAGGAGGCCGTGGGGAAACGTGGGGTGCTGGAAGATCAGGGAGCAAACACAGAAAAGCGCCTGGGGTGCACATTTCCTGTGGTTCTGCTGTGTAATGGGAGGGAGGAGGGGAAGGAAGGAGGTCAGTGCCAAGAGCAGAGTCCAGCACTGCCCCAGCCTGCTGAGAGCTGTGTCCATCCCAGTGTCCATCCCAGTGTCCCTCCCAGTGTCCATCCCCGTGTCATCCCAGTGTCCATCCCCTGTGCACATCCCAGTGTCCATCCCAGTGTCCATCCCAGTGTCCATCCCAATGTCCATCCCAGTGTCCATCCCAGTGTCCATCCCCAGTGTCCATCCCCGTGTCATCCCAATGTCCATCCCAGTGTCCATGCCAGTGTCCATCCCCAGTGTCCATCCCAGTGTCCATCCCAGCTGACACTCTCCCTGTCCCTGTCCCTGTCTGTCCCTGTGTGACCCTGTCCCTGTCCCCAGCGCTGCGCCTCCTGCCAGCAGCCCGTGCTGACACTGTCCCTGTCCCTGTGTGTCCCTGTCCCTGTGTGTCCCCAGCGCTGCGCCTCCTGCCAGCAGCCCGTGCTGACACTGTCCCTGTCCCTGTGTGTCCCCAGCGCTGCGCCTCCTGCCAGCAGCCCGTGGCCCCGGACTGCCCGGTGGTGTACGCCGCCCGTGCGGGCTACTCGCGCCAGTGGCACCCGCGCTGTTTCGTGTGCTGCCGCTGCGCCGAGCCGCTGGTGGATCTCATCTACTTCTGGAGGGGCGGCGCAGCCTGGTGCGGGCGGCACTACTGCGAGAGCCTGCGGCCCCGCTGCGCCGGCTGCGACGAGGTGCGGGGGCGGGACACCTGGGGGACACGTGGGACCACCTTGGGGCACCCCTGGGACACACCTGGGACACCTGGGACACACCTGGGACACACTTGGGGCACCCCTGGGACACACCTGGGGGACACACCTGGGACACCTGGGGGACACCTGGTACACACCTGGGACACCTGGGACCGCCTTGGGGCACGCCTGGGACACCTGGGACACACCTGGGACACCTGGGGGACACCTGGGACCACCCTGGGACACCCCTGGGACACACCTGGGACACACTTGGGGCACCTGGGACACACCTGGGACACCTGGGGGACACCTGGGACCACCTTGGGGCACATCTGGGACCAACCTGGGACACGCCTGGGACCACCTTGGGGCACCCCCGGGACACACCTGGGGGACACCTGGGACACACCTGGGACACCTGGAACCCCTGGGACCCTCAGGGACACCCCTGGGACACCCTGGGACCCACCTGAGACCCTCAGGGACACCCCTGGGACCCCCCCTTGTGCCAGGGCACGGAGTGACCAGAGCCCTTGTGCCGCCCCTGTGCCAGGCAGTGACCAGCTGGGGACCCTCTGCTCCCAGCAGTGCTGGATGGGAACCTCCCAGTGCCCCTGTGCTCCTGCCAGTGCCAGGCTCAGTCGGGGCCTCTGAGCCCCCTGGGCCAGGGGGGGTGTCCCTGGGACAAGGTGACCTTTACAGGTCCCTTCCATCCCAACCACCCTGGGATTGTTTCCTGTGCCCATTGCTGACCTCCAGGGCCATGGGCTTGGTGGGAGGTGTGGGGCTGCTCCAGCTCGGTGAGGTGCTGGGAATAAGCAGCTGTGTGTCTGTCTGTCTGTCTGTCTGTCCCACAGATCATCTTCTCAGAGGACTACCAGCAGGTGGAGGGGCTGGCCTGGCACAACAAGCACTTTGCCTGCCTGGAGTGTGAGACACTGCTGGCGGGCAAACCCTTCACCCTGGCCGACGCCAGCCTGCTGTGCAGCACCTGCAGCCAGAGCCGGGCCTGAGCAGGGTCCCACGGGCCTGGGGGCACTGGGAAATGCAGCACAGGGGGAGGTTCAGCCATTCCAGAGTCTGGCTATTCACTTGCAAGCGGCCCAGTGTCCCCCGGCATCCAGCACAGCCCGAGGGAAGCGTTTCCTTGGGGTCCTGGGGTGTGACAGAGCCCTCGGGGGCTGCTGGGGCACCTGGCAGGAGGAGCTGCAAAGGAGGGGCTGGGCTGGGCTGGGCTGGGCTGGGCTGGGCTGGGCTGCTCTTATCAACTCTGTCCAACCTTCTGGTGACTAAGGTCCTGCAATAGTCCTTTGGAAATAACACATCTCAACAGCAACTTCTGGCGTACTAAACCTACAGTTGTGGTCAAAAACAAGGGGTGTTTGTGGTTTTTAAACCCTTACTGGAATCGGGCGTGCAGGCTGCTGCCACTGTGCCAAGGCAGTGGGTTTGAGGGATTCCATCAGCTTGCTGCAAGCAATGATATAAAATTGATATGAAACAGGCTCTGTCCTGTGCAGGATGCTCACCCCAGGAGTGGCACACAGCGAGGGGCTCTCCCTGCTGAGGGGCAGGCACAGCTCTGCTGGGTGACTGACAGCCCATGGAGCTGCCTCCCTGCAACTGGAACGGGAGGAATTTTGTGAAAAACAGCTTTACAGCCTCTTCTGTCTCAGGGGGCAGAGTATGTGTGTGTGTCTGTGTGTGTCTGTGTGTGTCTGTGTGTCTGTGTGCGTGTCTGTGTGTCTGTGTGTGTGTGTGTCTGTCTATGTGTGTGTCTGTGTCCCTGAGATGCTCAATGCCACTTCTGGTGCCAGCCCCCACAGGTGGCACTTTTTGCTGCCAGCCCCCACGGGTGGCACTCCTGCAGCATTTGGGGACCCACATTTACACATGAGCACTCTGGAGGGGGGTTTTCAGTAGAGCCCTGGTTTTGTGGGTAACCCTCCCCTCTGGCCTGCCTGGGGAGCTCTGGGGGTGGAGGGGATCCCCAAATGGGGCTGCAGCCTGGACAGGTTCAAATCCAGCCCAGGGGCAGAGGCAGAGGTGGCTCCTGGCTGCAGGGGAATGCGGGTGGGAGCCTGGGCAAATGTCAAAGCAGAGGCACGGGGACAGGCACAGGGACAGGAGGATTTTGGGGGAGCACTGGGCTGGCCCTCTGCTCTGCCCCTGCCCTGGGGTGCTCTCTGGGGGATCATTCACTTCATGCACACTGAAGGACTCCAGGACACCTCACAGACCCCTTCCAGAACCTGAAGGGGCTCCGGGAGAGCTGCAGGGGGCTGTGGGCAGGGCGTGGTGGCAGCTCACACTTTCTGGGTTTGGTTTTGTGATCTGTAAAGTGCAATCCACAGAAGTCCCTGTTCCAGCACACACTTACTCACCTCAGGCCTTTGGGACTGCTGTCACCTGCCCAAGCCTTGCAGGTATTTCTGCAGTTCATAAAATACTGCCTGCTAGGGAAATGTACCGCAATTAAACAGCTTAACAGAGCCCTGTGCCTCTCCAGTGTCGGGAGCAGAAGCGTGAAATTAATGCATCAAACAGCTCAAAACATGTGGGAGCCTTTAGTGTTGGTGTTGGAGCTGAAATTCAGGGTGGGCAGGGATGATCCCCCAGCAAGGACAGGATTTGAACCTGTGGGGCTGCAGAGGACAAAGCCCTTCGTGTCCTGCCCATGGCCAGGGCAGGAGATTTTTGCATCCAGCTCCAATTTCAACCCAAGCATTCTGTGAAGTTGTTCTAAATACGACTGACAACACATTCCAATGTTCCTACAGCTTTAAATAAAGCGTTTTTGGGTACAAAAGTCCTTCACCTGCTGCCCGACTGCCACCCCAGGCAGGAGCAGGGCTGGGAGAGAGGGAGGCAGAGAAAGAACCACTGACAGGGCAGAAGCCACATCCCAGCTAAAGTTCTGCAGTGAATGGATGCAGACCTGAGTGACTGCAGTGCATGGGATTCCTGTTCTGTCCTTGGTGACAAACAGCCCTAGAGGGGCTGTTGGTCCTGGCTATAACTCAGAATCTGGTCCTGGGGTGGAGGACAATTGCCTTAAACAGAAACTTTTAAGGGGATTTATTAGGCAGTCAGTTCTTAAAAAAAAAAAAAAAAAAAAAAAAAAAAAAAAAAAAAAGTGATTTCAGATACCTGTAACTAATAAACCTCAAAATTCAGTGGCTGCAGGCGAGAAAAACATAAACCAAAGGCAGAGTGAGTTGGCTGTGTAAACACTACAATAAAACTTGCTTAAAAGCCCCGGAGTGAAAAACTGAGAGGTGAAAAAGCAAGTATTCATGGAGTGTGGGTGGGTTTCAGTGGAAACTTCCTGAGACCTGCAGCAGCTGCTGCTCTAGGGCAGAGCTAAAGAAAGCCCACAGGGCTGTGTTCTTCTGCAAAAAGTGAGGTTATGTTTATATAAATCTAATTTGAGCTCTTATTTACTTTTCAACTCCCTTTCTTCAGCCAAATCACCAAAAAAGCACGCTCTCCACAGTGAGGGTTTTGCAGATCGTTGTGTGATCTCAAGCAAGGCTGCAGAAGGTGTTACCATCCCCTGGAGCCCGGCCGGAGCAGCAGGAGCTGTTTGTGGTGGCTGCAGAGGAGTGCTGGAGGGCAGCCCCGAGCAGAGCCCTGGCTCAGAGGCTGTGCCCCCGGCGGTGTCACAGGTGTCACAGGGCAGTGACAGTGGCTGCACGGCCCCTGCTGTGCCAGCTCTGCTGCCCCTGCCCCCCTCAGGGAGGCTGAGCCAAGGCTGCGTTTCAGAGCAGTCTCAGGATGCTGCTGGCAGCGCTGCCGTGCCAAGGAAACACCTCCACATCCTCTGGGCAGAGTCAATATTTGCACAGTGTTAAAACCCAGCCAGCCTGGCTGGGCCCCAGCCCTGCCCAGCCTGCCTGGCTGCCCTCCCTGCACGGGGCTGGGATGGAAACCAAGCCCAGTTCATCTGCACGGGACTGCCTGAGCAGCACAGCCACCAGCAGGGCCGGGCAGAAAACAATTCATCTGCTCAGGCAAAGTGTCAGCAGAGCGGCTCTGCACACACGGGGGGTTTCTCTCAGAAATAAAGGAGCCTGAGGTGGGGAGCCGTGCTCTGAATATTCAATTCGATATTCAGATATTGAGTATGGGCTCTGCTGCTCCTCAGGTGGGGACTTGTCCCCCCAGTTTGGGTCCTGTCCCCCCAGTTTGGGTCCTGTCCCCCCCAGTTTGAGTTCTGTCCTCAGGTTTGGGTTCTGTCCCCTTGTTTAGGTTCTGTTCCCAGGTTTGGGTCCTGTCCCCAGTTTGGGTCCTGTCCCCTCATTTTGGGTCCTGTCCCCCCAATTTGTATCCTGTCCCCTCATTTTGGGTCCTGTCCCCAGTTTGGGTCCTGTCTCCAGTTTGGGTCCTGTCCCCAGTTTGGGTCCTGTACCCCCAGTCTGGGTCCTGTCCCCCCAGTTTGGGTCCTGTCCCCAGTCTGGGTCCTGTCCCCTTGTTTAGGTTCTGTTCCCAGCTGCAGGAGGTGCTGGGAAATTACAGGTAGAAGAACAAAACACTGAATTTCTGTTTGTGGCATAAGCTTGTGTTCAGGGGCTGCAGGAAGCACAGAGAGTTTGGCTCTTTTCCCCTCAAAAAGGGGAAATAACTCCACACCAAGGTGAGTTTTTAGGTCCTTTCCCCCCCAAACCGTTCTGTGATTTAGGATCCCTCCTCTCCCCTGCCACAGTGGCACCACCAAAGCTGCCTGCACAACCCTGTGTCTTCCAGCTGCAGCAAGGTCCAGCCTAAGCCCTGGAACTTTGTGAAAACCCCCAAAATTAGGCACAGTCAGTTCATCAAGATTCGTTAATTAAAGGCCACTTGTTATTAATTTGGAGATTTCCAGAATAAGTTCAGTCCCTGACAAGGTACCAGAAGAGGAAAAGTGCTGCCCAGGTTTTCCTAGGGCTGAGAACTGCCCTCCGTGGCCAAGGGGATGCAGAGCTGCAGAGGCAGCCCCAGCCCCTCTCCCTGCCAGGCTCTGTCAGTCCCAGGGAAATGACGTGGGCAGCCCCCAGGGAAGGTCTTGGCAGAGCATCAGTGGCTCTCTGTTCTAAAAGAGCCCTTTATTGGCTGGGCTGGGCTGGCCCCTGTGCAGGGGGAACATCTGGCACAGCTGCAGGTGCTGCAGCCCAGCCTGGGGCACCCCGAGCTCCTGCTGCTCCCACGGGGGATCCTGCAGGGCTGGGGAGGGAGAAAGGCCAGGGCAAAGGAAGGACACTGAGAAGTGGCCAGCAATGCACAGGGGCTGCAGCTGGAACCCCAAACTCAGAGTGACGTGTGGGGGCCCCCAGCACAGCTCCCCAAAAGGGACCCCAGCTCTGGGCAAACAAATCCCAGATGGGAAAGGGAAAACACACCTGAGACACTTCAATGAACTGCAGCTCTCACAGGGCTCAGGTTTGTCTCAGAGCCTCCCCAGACTTTCCTCCTTAATCCTAAAACGGAACTCCATTTGTTTCGTATGTTCTTGGTACAATTGCTGTACCCTTGCAGACACTTATAGAGCCTTTTTTCCTTCCCTTCCCACATGGAAGAGTCATTTCCTTGTTTTCCACAGCTCAGGACAAGCTGATGTCTTCACCATCTGAGTGGTTCCATGTCAAAAATAGATGCAAGAAGTCAAGGGGAGTCCAACCCCACAGAGTTACCCAAGGGATGAGCACAATTCCTGCTGCTGCTTCCTGAATCCTGCCTCAAACAGAGATTTTAGTTATGGTTTTCCACATAAATAGTATAGAAATATAATATAGATAATAATAGATAATGATATGGATAATAATAGATAATAATATAGATAATATAG
>JAOTQZ010000629.1:20046422-20057344 GCA_026546895.1 Pogonocichla stellata
CCCTGGCCCAGCCCTGGCACAGCCCCGGGAACTCCCCTGGCACACCCTGGCACCGCCCTGGCACAGCCCTGGCACAGCTCTGGCACAGCCCTGGCACAGCCCTGGCACGGCCCTGGCACGGCCCTGGCACGGCCCCGGGCACAGCCCGGGCCACCCCTCCACAAACACCCACTGCACAAAGCCCGGGCACTGGCACTTGGGGAGGGACAGCTTGCCTCTGGAAACGCTGATTTCGAACACATGACTTGAAAACGCAGTTTATGAATAGCTCAGACAAGAAGTGCACCCGCACAGAAACGGCAGAGGCTCGTCAGCCTGGCAGCGCCAGGGGCTGGCTGCTGCCCTCCGCTCTGCTGGACACACTTCTGGAAGGTGCTTCTTCTCTGTTTTTGTGCTCTGAAATGTGTGGACAGTTAAAATGCCGAGAATGGCACCAAAGAGCTCAAACCGTGAGTGCTTAGGAGCGTTCACACCCTGAAGTGCGTGTGAACAGTGTGATCCAAAGGGAGACAAAGCTGCACGAAAGGACCTGTTGGATCCCCAGAGCTGTGCTCCCGATTTTTCGGACACCAGGCAGGCAGAACCAGGCACACCCAGCAGCACAAGGTGCTGTCACCTCTCCCTGGCCCCTCTGCCCAGCCCTTTCCTTCACCAGATGTCACCTCCCCAGTGCCACTGCCCCCACCCCTGCAACAGCTGAAAAACACCTTCTCATCCAACACAGCACCAAAAGCAACCTGAGCTGACCTCTCTGCACGCTCAGGAACCCAAGGCTGAGCTGACTACAGATGGACAGTTCACTAAAACAATATTTACAGACGCAGGAGAAGCAGTGTCAGCACGGAGCAGGCAGGACTGGCCCTTGTGAGCAGCTCAGCAGCCTCTCACCTGACAGACCCTCAGGCACGTCCCGACACTGCTGCAGCCATCAGCACCCAAACCTGCCCAGTGACCCGGCGGCTTTATCTTTCCATCCCAGTGCGTCCATCCCAGGAACGGGCTGGCCACAGGCTGGCAAACCCAGCAGAGCCCAGCTGCACTCCTGACCCCCCCGACTGGGCACAATGTCTCTCTAACGCCCACATTTCCCCTCTTTCACTCTGAATCCACTGCTCCTTGTCCTATCACTACACTTCCTTACCCCAGGAGAACAAATAGTTGGAGTTTGTGCCTTTGGGTGGGTACAAATAATTTTTAATGGCACTTGCCCATATAAAATGCACAGTCCAGACTATTTCAAGCAGCTCTTTGCCAAAACCAAGTGCTAATCCTTTATCTGCAGCCATTAAAATCCAATTATTAGTCCAAGCAGAACAGCAGAGCTTCGAGCCAGGGCCAGAGTTCTCTTTTCTTATCATTGAGCCATGAAGGAAAGAAGCAATAAACATAAAAGTGCAACAATAACTGCTTGAGTAAAAATAATGAGTAAAAATAACTCTGGCAGAACAGGCACGTGGAGCAGAAACTTTCCCCAGAAATGCAGAACTGTAAATAACAGCCCAGTGAGATTAAAACCAGCGTGGGCTCTGGCTCTCACAGGTGTGAGAGAGGGCTCAGGACAGACCCCAGGACACCCCCAAAGTGACAGAGGGTACCGGGTGGTACCTGGGCAGGTGAGAGGGGAGGAGGAGGAGGATGATGCTCTTTCTCGGGCAGCCCTCACTAGATGGTGCTGTGAGCCAGCAGAACAGCACCGAGAGCGTCTGCTGCCTGTGTCAGCATCAAAACCCCGCCTGCCCCGTGTTCCACACCCTGCTGAGCCAAATCAGAACTGTAGTTAAGCAATTCCAGTTTGGTAAAATATTCAAGGCTGGCACATTGGTTACAACCCCCATTTTCTACTCAAAGCTGCCAGGAGCAGATCTGCTCTCCAGTCACCTCTATGAAACATTCCTGTTCTTTAAATGTTCTGTGCAAAAGCTTTTTTAAAATAAAGACAATTTCACACAGTTCTACACAGGAGAAAGTTTCAACTCCAGCCCTTACTCTGCACATGTGCAAATAGATTTTATAGACTCCTACTCTAGTCACCACTGCATTTAAACTGTCTAAAATAAATCCAGAAGTGCTTACATCTGTCTTTCCTCCTTGCTTACATCTTTCCTTCCTCCTCTGTGTTCCACACCAAGCAGAAAATGCCCACCCATTTGTTTTAGGAGGGATGTAACACTGCAGGCAGCACCAGTCCTTGGGGATATTGAGTTCATAAAGGACATTTTAAAAGGAGGGGAGCTGAGTCCATGTAGCAGCCACAAGGAAGGTGAAATTGCTCCAGACCCTGGGGGCTGGTGGTGGCACAGCCCAAAAGGTGCCAGCCCTCGTCCCTCCTCTGGGCAGGACTTGGGGGCTCAGAGCTCTGGGAATCTCTGGGATCACTGGCTCGGAGCTCTGGAAATCAGCAATGCACATTGACCAAAAGCACCGTTGGGCCCCAGGCCGCTGCAGTATTTGCTTTTACTATAAAAGGAGCCTTGGCCTGTTGGTGAGCAGGGGCTGGATGTGGTTCCAGAGCGCCTGGGAGAGCTGAGGGCTGTGTTTCCAAACACCCTGCTCTGCTCCTGGCAGCTCAGGTTCCTCCTAAGCCTCACCTCAGCCCCAGCTGCCCCATCCCCTGAGCTGAGCTGTTTAGCCTGGGCACAGCCCCAGCGCCAGGCTCTGCTCACCCCAGGGCAGCCCTGGGAGGAGGAGCCCAGCAGGAGCCCCAGCTCTGGGGTGCTGCTCATCCCAAATGTCCTTCCTAAAGGAGCAGAGTGCATTGTGGCAGCCCAGGCTTGGGGAGGAGACCCCAGGCGGGTCCAGCTGAGCGGAGCCACCCCTGGCAGGGCTCCAGGGAGCCCTGGGTGGGATTTGATCCACGCTCTGATGGAAGGGGGTTGCCTCTGGATGACCCTGGAGGTCTCTTCCAACCCAAACCATTCTGCGATTTCCATCACCTGCCCATGCTGTGAGCACACCCCGACCCCAGAGGCCCTTAGAGCACCTTTCCCTCCTCATCTCCTGGATTTTCCAAGGTGGAATCTTTGCCACAAGTTTCTGCTGGAAAAAACCAGCAAAGCAAACCAGGAGCCACTGCAGCAGCTGCCAGCCCCACCTCCAGCAGGCACTGGGCTCAAAGCTGCACAGGGTCACTGTTATTTTCATTTTACAGCCATTTTATGATGACAATAGAGTCTCTAAAGCAAGGGCAGTGAAAGTTGGGTCCAAAGCTCCCAGAGCAGCCTGGGACCTCTGCCCTGCTGCAGCTGCTGGGGCTGGAGACAGGAATCAAACTGCTGTGGATTCCCAAAGCAGAGAGCTGACACTGCCCAGAGCTGCAGGGCTGGGGACCATCCCCAGCACAGGCAGGCACACAGAGCCCTGCTCCATCAGAGACATGGGATGGCAGCCTGGAATCACACCGAGCCAAACCCCAGGCAGCAAAGGACTCAGCAGACCCCTGGCCCTGGGGCAGAGCCCCTCAAGCTGCCCCTGAGCCTCAGCAAAGCTGAACTGCTGACAAATTGAGTGGAAAATGTCACTCTGGGGTTTCTGGCTGCTCGGGTTCAGGGGGGAAGGGCGTTTGCAGCCAAGAACGTGCCAAACCAGGCGTGAGCACACGAAATATTCACGTGTATTTATATTTCTCTGGGAAAAGAATGCTGGAAAATGCTGCCCTCTGCTTATAACCACCACGTCCTGAGGACAAATAATTTTGGCTTTTTCCAGAAAAGGGCTCCAAATCAACCATCACAGCAGGGCCTTGGGCTGCTCTTCATCACCAGGGACAGGGTTGGTTGAGCTCAGGAGGGGCAGCTCAGTGAGGGTGTGACCCTGCTGAGCCCTGCAGCCCTCAGCTCCCCTCCTGCACTGCCAGGCTGAGCCACAGAGCCCCAGCTCATGGGGCTGGGCTTGCCAGGGCAGGGCATCAGCACAGGGAAGGACAGGGCAGGACAGGACAGGACATCAGCACAGGGCAGGACAGGGCAGGGACATCAGCACAGGGCATCAGCACAGGGCAGGACAGGACAGGACATCAGCACAGGACATCAGCACAGGAAAGGACAGGATATCAGCATCTCTCCCAGCACAGGGCATCAGCACAGGGCAGGGCATCAGGTGATGTCACCCAGCACAGGTGAGCCCAGGCACAGCCCCAGCCCTGCCCCTGCTCCCTTCCAGGACCTCCAGCACTCTCTGCTGCTCCCCAGGGATGTGCAGCTCCCCTTCCCCATATCTAAGAGACAGGGCTCATGTGATGGAAGATGTCAGTCTTCAAAGTCATGAAGCTTTCTTGCCAAGTGCTTTTTCTTATAACAAAAAGGAGGGAAAGAATAGCATTTGTTGAATCAGGTTCTTGCAGTGTCTGTTTTCCTGGACTCTGGCACTGCTTGCCCTGAGGGCTGAGCAGGTTCTCCATGAAATGCCACCAAGGCTTGGGCCATGACTTTAGAGAGCACTAGAAACAGTGTGTGGAAGGAGAAAAGCAGCATTGTTTTGCTTCCACATATGGAATCCAGCTCCAGTGGGGGATTTACACACACAAACATAATCCCTTTTGATTCTGATACAGCTGGGATTTTGCTGACCCTCTTCTATTTTTTCCCCCCATCTATTATATCATTAACAATTAATATACTCATTCCTTTTTGGCCATCCTTTCCCTCGAGGTCTGTGTGGCTCAGCCAGTTTCTCCCAGTGCAGATGGGGCCATCAGGGCACTGCAGCCCAACCCCCCAGCCCCAGAGCAAGGTGGGCACATCCCCATGTCCCTGCAGCCCGAGGTGTCCTCTCTTGTGTTGGACACCCCCAGGAAGGCTCAGCTGGTCTCTGGGTGAGGCTCACTGCTGTGTGAGCAGTGTGCTGGGGGCTCTCCTACCCCCTTTGCCTTCCCTGCTGCCTCCTCTGGCCCCTCAGAGGGGCCCAGCCCTGTCATGGCACAGGCAATTCCCAATTTTGGCAGTGCCACCTCCCCCCGTGCAGTGCCCAACACTTGTGTCCATCCCAGACCTGAGCTCAGCCTGCCAAGCCCCTCTGTGCTGCCTGCAAGGGAGTGGGGAGCCCAGGAACCTCCTGTCCATCCGTTCCCAGCTCCAGGTGCGCCAGGGCTGTGCCACTGCAAGCACACCCAGCAGTGTGGCAGGGCTGGGGGCAGCAGCTCTGCAAAAAGCTTCAGTCTGTGCCCCAAGACTGCCCAGCCACGTCTGAGCCCCTGCTGTGGCTGGGGCAGCGCCCGTGACAGCCACTCCTGATTTACATGGCACAGCCAGGGGGAGTTATGAATATTAATCCTTTCAGCTGTGCCATAAACTGTCCCGGACAGCAACCCCCATGAAAATACAAACAGCTGAGGGTTAACTCCTGGAGAGCCCCAGCACGGAGCTGGAACAGCCTCACAGATGCCAGCACGGCCAAGCCCCTGGGGCACTGAGCAGCCTCACCCACTGCAGGAGCAGCACCTCACAAGGTTTGGCTCCTGCGTGTCAAAGGGGCACCAGAACCTGCTGGTTCTGCCAGCCCTCAGCCTTGCAGCTGAAACATTTTCTCTCCTAGAACACAACTTGCCATGCAGAGCAGTTATACCCACCCCAGAGACCCCAGGGAGCTCCGAGCCAAAATTCTATCTCAGGCCCAGAGGCAAACCTCAGGAGCAGGAGCTGTGAGCCAAAATTCCATCCCAGGCCCAGAGGTAAACCTCAGGAGCAGGAGCTGTGACACTCCAACCAGGCCAGGAGAGCACTCCCAGCAGAGCTGTGCCAGGCAGGCACCTCACTGAGAGCAGTGGGACAAGGGGGAGCACAGGGGGACTGGATTGTCACTGTCACCACCTGGACAAGCTCCATGTGCAGCCCCCTGTGCCTGACACCCCCTGCCATGCATGTTCATTGTATGAAGCACACATATATTCACACAACAAACAGTCCCAGCTGAAACCCCTAAAGGCTGTCTGCAAGATAAAGGCAATGGAACAAAATAAAGAGTATTTCTTCTATTTCTCCCCTTTATCCTGAGCAGAGCAATCAATAACTTTATACACTAAATAAATGTTTATTTTAAATGGAATTTCCCTTCTCCATCTAATAAGCCAACGTGCACCTTCCACTGCTCAGATCTTCTTGGACACTGCTGCAACCAGCTGGTTCCTACAGCTGGGTTCCAATTACAACCCAGTCACAAATGGGTTTGTGCCCTATTTGCATCCAAACTGCACAAATGAGGTACTGGGTACTGGCCATGCTCCAATGGACACGAGAGCATCTGCATTCCTGCAGGGTTACACTGCTTCCTCCACAGACTGCATTTATATCCACATCCAAGCCAAATAAATCATCAACCACTGCCCCCAAACCAGCTCACTTATCACACCAAGTGTGAATAATGAAATGTCATAATATTTGCCCAAGACACGTGGTTCGTTTGCTCTCAATAAATAAGGTCTAGAAGGGAAAAAAAAAAAGAAATAAAAGAGAAAAGGAGAGGTAATGCTTCCTCTTGGTGATTGTTGGGAGTGGGGATGGTCTCTGGGCTGGTGGAGCCGAGGCAGAAAGGGGCCAGGAGAGACCCCCTGTGCTGACATCCCAGGGAATGCTCCTGTGCTCTCTGCAGCCCTGCTTTCCCAGCAGCTGCCAGCATGCTAAACTGGGATTTTAGGTGCTCACAAACTTGTCAGCTTTTGCCTTTGCCTTGAAGTGCCCCCCTTGCCACACCAGGGCTGATTCTGCCCGCAGGGACCCCCAGCCCAGCCAGCAGTGCCACAGTTGCTCAGCCTGGCCATCTGCCCTGCACAGCTGCTCTTTGGGGAGGGAAGATGGGCAGCAGCCACTCCGGAGCCTGAGCCCAGCCCAGTGCTCAGTTTTAGCCAGGCACTGCCAGAGAGCAGAGAGCAGAATGGGCCAGGACAGAGCAGGATGGGGCAGAGCAGCTGAGACCTCCACGTGCAAAGCTGCCAGGGCTGGAAATAGGATCCCTGTTCTGTGCTGGGTTATTGTGAGACCCATCCCGCCCCAGGGCTTGAAAGGATTTTATGTGCGGGCACTAGGAGCCTCCTGGCTGTGCCAAGGAAAGCCAAACCCCTCTGTGCATCCCAGGCAGAGCCTCTCCTTCCCCTGAGCACTGCTCTGCACCCCCGCTCCTCACCCAGCTCACCAGGGCCAGGCACACAGCCCAGCCCCGCTCCCAGGGAGGGCTGGACACTGCCACAGGGGAATTTGGTCCTGAGGAGGAGCTCTGGGGCTGGGCTTGGGGCAGGAGAGCAGCCAGCCCCACTCTGAGGGTGCCCAGAGCGCACACACACGCTCAGCCCTTCCCACCTCAAACCTGGGCTACAGAGCCTCTGCTTGTGCTCATTTCCTCATCACCTTTTAAAAGGGAGAGGCTTTTACCCCTGGTTTCCCTGCAGCTGGGTGAGAGCCCCTCCCTGAGCCACGGCTGGGCTCTGGCTCCTGCCTGCTGGCGCTGCCCCAGTCCCTGGCTGGGAGGGAGAGCAGCACTGCCCTGCTGCCTGCTCTGGGCTCGGGAGAAAACACCACCAGCACAAGGGACAGCCAGAGGCAGGCCCAGAGAGCCCCTGTTCTAACCAGCAGCACAACTGGTTAGCTCTGGCTGTCTCAGAATACCCTGCTGGTTGTGTCACAAGTGATAAATCAAGGCAAGACTGCCTCTTGATAAGGAAGAGCCAAGCGAGGCTATTTTAGAATGAAAATCCATAGGAATTCAGAGTGCCAGTGTGAGAGAAGAGCTGAGATTAGGAGGTGACACAAACGCAAGCTGAAAGACTCCACTCCAGAACTGTCCTGTGCCTCCAGCAGCATCCCAGGAGCTCCCCAGGACCCCCAGCTCCTCTCCCAGCCCTCAGACAGACACCAGGATGCAGAGGTTGGTGCCTGTGTGGCACAGGGCATGAATCTGATATTCATAGACTTTCTCTCTCTTTCAAAGGGCAGCACTCCCTGTATAGAAACAAACTAGGACAACAACTTGAATGATAAATTACCCTTCTTCTGTACTTCCTCTGTGAAATTTAATTTTAATTGATGTTAAACATGACAGGGCTTCTGCTCAAACTCGCGTTTGCCAGCCACGATTTCCGCTGCCTCCGCAGAGCCAGCCCCAGCACATCCTCTGTGCCCTGGGGGGCTGGGGGCACCTAAACACAGAGCCCCGTGGCCCCCGGGGCCAGGGCCAGCCCAGGGCAATGCACAAACAGCTGCAGCAGGCTGGATTGCTCAGCCATGAGGACAGGGAGGGGAGCCACTCTCCCAGTTCAATTTCTCCTCCTATACAATTCCTTCTCTGCAGAGCTGGGCTGCTCATTTTCACCGGAGCTTTGATCCCCATCTATTTCTGCTTTATTCTGCTCTGCTCAAGGGAAGTCTATTTTGCTCGCTGGGTCCTTGCAGCAGGTTGTTTATCTGACTTCTAGAAGGACTCCAGGTGCACAGCCCAGTCCTACAGGCTGCCCAGGTGCTGGCAGCCTGTTCCCAAACCAGCGCTCCCCTGAGAGCAGCACGGGGTGGGGGCAGAGCTCCCTGCCTGCTCCTGCGGAGGGAAACGTGTGACCGGGATTCTTGGCGAGTGCTCCCACAATGGAAGGCTTGGATTTCAGTGGAGAAGCTCCCACGGCCTCCTCTGGGGCAGGTCTGTGCAGGATGGGCCAGAGCAGCCCGAGCAGCGTCCCCAGCCCTGCCTGCTCCGTGTGCGTGACTCTCCACTTCACACAGCGTCCCGCTCACAGAAACTACTCGGAAATGTGTTTATTTATAGCACCTACAGCGCAACCCAATATCCCCCTGCCTGTCCTGGCTGCTGCAGACGTTCCTACCTGCCCGTGGGGGCACATTCTCCTGCTCCCACCCTGCCGGGGGGACAGCAGCCAGGGCCCCCCCAAGGACAGGGAGTGGCAAAGGTTTCCAGGGTCCTTTTGCCCAGAGCAGGCTTTGGTGGACACTGCTCTCCGTGAACAACCTGCCACGTTCACACTCCCAGCCCTTTGCCTCCACTGAGGGGACTCGTCCCTCCCTCTCCACCCATCCTCGGGGACTGAAACACCCCCCACACCCCCAGGCTGTGAAATGCTTTTTTCACAAAAGCGTTACTTGTAAACAAAACTTCAGATCATGAAAGGCAGGAGCTCACAGGAGACGCTGAGGAGGATTAGCAAAGTACAGCCCAGGTTCAATAAATTTTCATTAAGAATCAAGAATTCACCAAGAATCCCTGGAGGAGATATTCCATCACCACTGTGGCTCTGTGGGTTGGTTTTGGATTTCCCCGAGTTTCTGTGGATAAAAGGCTGGAGACAGGGATTCCAGGCTGGCACCACAAGCCTTCCCTGGGCTCTGAGCAGACCCTGGCCATCCCAGGTCAGTGTGGCTCCTCTGGGTGATATTTGTGAATGTGATTCCTGCCTCCCCGAGCTGCTTCATGCACAGACCCATAAACAACAATTTCTTTCGGGCTTTTGAGGATTTTTCCCCGATTTGGGCACTGTTTCTCTCACACCAGGGTAAAATCCCAGGGGCACAGCTGGGCTGGGGGCTGGCCCAGCCCTGCCACCCCCGCCCTGCCCAAAGGCCACCAGCCACCCACACACATGCCATCCCCCTGAGGTGACAGCGCAGGGCTGGCCCAGAAAAGCCCCTTTAAGGGACACAGGACATTAATTTTAGCCTGGAGCAGTGCCAGGGCTGAGGCAGCTGCTGCAGGCAGGGCTGCCCCCAGTCCCAGCCCAGCATGGCAGAGGAGCACAGCGAGCTGCAGGAGCGGATCCTCAGCAAGGACCTGCACACCAAGGAGATCGACCTGGTCAACAGAGACCCCAAGCACATCAACGAGGACGTGGTGAAGGTAGGGCTGTGCCTCACTGTGCTGTGGGGACCCTGCTGGGACTAGGTTTGGGGTTTGGGTTCGGCTCAGCCCAGCCAGGGCCGGTGGTCCTTGTCCCTGTGCCCCAGAGGTGCCACCCCGGGGCTGGCAGGTGCCAGCCCTGCTGGCTGGGCACCCACACGCTGCTGGGTGCCATGCCTGGCCCCAGTTAGTGCCTTATTTCCCATTCTTTCAATGGGCTCTCCACTTCCACTGTGGCTCCAAAATGTATGGGGACGCCTTCCCTTGTGCCAGTGAGCAGGCAGCCAAAAATAACACAGAAATTAAATATAACCAGTTAAAGGGATACTGGAAAAGGCTGCTGGCCTTCAAGACACCACAGTGTCGGTTCTGGATGGTTTGATGTGTGCTGTCCTGTTTGTGGAAGATTGCTCCCCCCAGGGCAGCCCAGACGTGCAGCTCCCTCCCTCTGTTTCTGACCAAGAGGAATTCCCATTCTAACTCTTGGGGCTTCCTCTAGACTCTCTTAGAACTGAAAGAAAATGTGTCTCTGTTAGCCCAAGTTAGTTCCAGCCCAAAGGAGAGCAGGGGGAGGTGGGAGGGTTTTGTTAGAGCTCTGTTTGTGGCTGTCACAGCAGAAGGGACAGCGGGCACAGAGCTGCTCACACAGGGCTTGTCGTGGGCTGTGACCTTGGCAGCACTGCTGAAACACAAACCTGAATCTGGGCATTAAAACACCACCCCAGCTACAAGCACGGTGTGGTCAGAGCCAGTTCCCTGGGCTGAGCTGTGACAGTGACAGGGAGAGCCATGGAGGCTCCCTGCTGCCACTGAGAGCTGCCCCTGACACCTCAGCTCCGTGCCCAGCATCCCTGCAGAGCATCCCCAGGGCTGGGAGGGTGCCAGGCCGGGGAGCAGCACCCTGCCAGGGCAGCAGGCACCAGGAGAGCCCCCAGCCCTCACCCCAGGGCCAGGCAGGGCTGTGGGGCTGCTGGGTGACAATGCCAGCACCGCCCTGGCCGTCCCCAGCCTCCCTCCCCCAGCACACCCCCCCCTGCTCCCACCCCAGGGTCTCCAAAGGCTGCAGAGACCAGGCTCAGCCCTGCTGCTGCTCCACCAGC
>JAOTQZ010000629.1:20083585-20105703 GCA_026546895.1 Pogonocichla stellata
CATCCATCCATCCATCCATCCATCCATCCATCCATCATCCATTCATCCATCCATCCATCCATCATCCATCCATCCATCCATCCATCCATCATCCATCATCCATCCATCATCCATCCATCATCCATCCATCCATCCATCATCCATCCATCAATCCATCATCCATCATCCCTCCATCCATCATCCCTCCATCCATCATCCCTCCATCCATCATCCCTCCATCCATCATCCATCCATCCATCCCCAGACCCCACAGCTCCGTCTCCTGTTTCTGCAGAGTCTGCCCCCAAGGAGGGCTCTTGTCTGTGCCAAACCCTCCTCAGGTTCCCCTGCCTTGCTGCTTTCCTTGACTCTTTCCAGGCTCCCCCACTTTTCCACTGCCCCCTCTGCAGCCCAAGAACTCAGCTTTGAGGCTGTGCCTTGGCAAAAGGGAAAGATCTGCTGCACCAAGCTGACAATGTCCCCAGGACTTTTGCCACCAAGCCCCACAGCTCCTGCCATTTGTTACAGCTCACAGTTTGGGGAAGCAGAGTATGAATCAACAGCATAGCAGAGAAGTGTCATCATCCTTTCACAATGAACCCATATCTGAGGCCAAAATTCACAGATCAAACACTCCTGTCTAGCACTGTGATATGCACCACCTCTGAGCCAAAGCACTGCAAGATTTATTAAGTAAAAAAAGTCCTGAAGAACTAAAAAAGGCAATTATTGCAGTGATCAACACATTTTCATACACTTCTCTCATCTGACAGCAATGGCCAGGGCACAGGACAATGCTGCCTTCAATGCTGCCCAGGAGCAGCTCACACAGATTTCCAAGGATTCCATCCTGCCAGCTGTGCCAAACCCTGCCACCACTGCAGGGGGCTGCTGCCACCCAGGGCACTCCTGCTGCCACCCCTTGTGCTGATGAACTAAAGCACATCCAGCCAAGGGTAAGTGACCTGCTAAATCCTGACCAATGGCTCCTGGACTCACTGCCAAAAAGCCCCAGGTACTGCAGATGAGGCCCCTTCCTTGGGCAGGGACCTCCTGGCAGACACTGGGTCACTCTGGGTACTCCAGCAGCACAGGGATTTACACAGGCTGTGCATACAGCACTTTCCCACCAGGATTTCAAAATTCTGACAGTGTTTCAGCATCTCAGACAAGGCCAGTGTTGGGTTTTGTCTGCTGTTCAAGGCTCACTCTAGTCATCAGGAACTGACATTTGTGTTGAACACAGTTTTCAGAAAAAATAATTTGCTTTAAAAACTGCACATTATCCCCATTATATAAAATACTTATAATGGAATATTTCCTTTACAAAGCTCATTAACTAGCTTATCGTTGTTCCTCCTAATTTCTTTCCTAATTTTCCTTTTGTTTAAGTAATTGTGTAAAATTTGGCTGCAGTTCCAGAAAATCAAAGAACAGCACAGCACTATTCACATGGAGCACTGCAGTCCTGTGGAAGCCCTGTGCAACTGTAACTTCAGAGCTTTGAAAAATGACCCTTTCACAGGCATGGCTGTGTCTTGGTGCTTATCTGTAACACACAGTTTGCTCTCTTGGTGGGACCATCAATCTCCCTGAGGCACGAGTGTGTTTGGGGCACTGCTACAACCTCCATGCCTGGCCTGGAGCTGGAGTGAAATTCTCATTTTCTCAGTTTTAGCATGGACCTTTGAATAATATCAGTTCATCAGTGATTAGTGTACAATGGATAAACTTCTAATCTCGACCAACCACTCCCTTGGAAGCATTGACATGAGACTGGAAAGGGACAAACCTTGTGAAGGAGAGAACAGAAGAATCACTGATCTCTTTGCACCTTTTTGCAGAACAAACACTTCAACTGTGACTTGCAGATTGTTCTGTTATATTCTATATGCTACTAACATTCTCATTTTGTTTTAATTCATCAGAACAGCCCTCCATTTGGAAGTGCCCTCCTCACAGGAACACAGCATGCAGATTTGGAATGCCAAATATATTCCCAGTTTTGACGTTTCAATGTGAAAAACATTTACTCTTGGCAAAGGAGACCCTCTTGTTATCAGAAGAACACAAGCCTCAGAAATCCATTACTTGATACAATACCACAGTGCTGCTAAAACCATCATTCTTGTTTGATTTGTGCTGCATTTATTTCACTACAATTAACAAAATACCAGCCCACGGTAACCACACAGTGATAAATTGTCTTTCCTTCATGCAGTTTGAATGGCTACACCTGCTTGCTACAGCCCTGCCAGTGCTGCCATGAGCCAGGGCCCCTCTGGACACAGAGCCCTGGGAGCCAGAGCTGCACCCTGGGCAGAGCTGCACAGCCCAGAGCTGCTCCCTGGGCACTGCAGGACCCTCAGGGCCCAAAGCAGGAGCTGGGCACTGCACTGTGCCACCCCCAGGCAGCACCAGGCTCTCAGCTGAGCCTGCAGTGCATTTCTGCTGCTGCTCTGACCTGTCTGTGCAGCCCAAACTCCAGCTTGGCTGCAGGCTGGGATGTCCCACGGCTCCTGGGCCCCTCCAGCTGCCCTGCCCTGGGCAGAGCCACCCACCCTGCAGGTCAGCGTGTCCCATGGGAGCTGGGACTCTGCTCTAACAGCACAGAAATGAGACATACAAGCTCTGTGTGATCCCAGAGCACTGGGAGTGACCAAGAGACAGCAGAACAGTTCCCTGATCACAGGGAAGGAAGCACTGTCGTCACCACTCACATCCTGAGAAACTGAGATAAATCTATCCAGTGCTCACCTTAAAGGCTCGCTGCACATGGAGCAGCAATAGACTGATCTGCTGCCTTTATCAATTTTACAGTACCAGCTCAGGCAGAAAGACACAGATAGCACAGAGGGGAAAGGCCACAGGAGGGGAAGGGTTTTATTGGTCTGTAAGGCTGGTCTGAAGTCAAACAGAAATGCAGTGATATTCTGAAAGAGCAACAAGGACCCTTCCTGCCTCCAAGTGCTCTGCCAGCCAGCACATTGCTGTTTACTGACAAATATTTACTGTATGCCCCCACTCACTCAAGTAAATGGAAACAGGCAGCAAAGTTTGATCCTGTAAAACAAAGACATTTACTGTTTGATGCTCTCTAATCCCCCGAGCTGATCTCCCTGTTCCAAAGTCTCCCCAGGCTTTCACTCACAGTTCAACATTTCCCTCTGTGAAAGGGAACCCTCATGACAACTTTTAAAGCTCTTCAACATCATGATGGCTTTTAAATCTCTATAACCCTCATGATGGCTTTCAAAGGCTCTTTGTGAACCAAATGACTTTAGGAAAATTGGCTTCTGTTAAAATATTTCAATTAGATTGCTCTGTTAATAACCACCAATGAAGCCAATCACTTCTTTACTCTTGGTATTTGCAGAACAAGGAGGAAGAGACAGGTCTAAGGGGTGGGAAATGAAGAAATGTCATTCCTAGCTCAGCTGGTGACCTTCAGCTACTTCCTCTGATTATCTCCCAGTTCTAAAAACACAGGAAACCCTTTTACTGCAGACCTGAATTCTCCTCTCATTTCTGTTATCAACAAGATAGCAAGATTAGCTCTCTTGCTTTTAGACACATTGCAAAACCCAATTATTCTGTATTTGTCTTCAATGACTTTTTCACCTTTCCTCCAGAGACTGGGGCCACAGGTCCTTACAGCTGTACTACTTAGATTGGGGCTGTATCAGCTGTGGGACCTCTCTAAGTAAAACTCCAGCACATGGGAAGGTGAAGCAGTGGAAGGGACTCACCAAACACAGTCCTGGCTCCCCAGACATTCCACTCCCTGTTTCTGTACCAAAATTTGCACTAGCAATCCCTTCTGAAGGTGATTAACTAATAACAATAATACCTATTAATGCATTCTCTGTGTATTTTAGCTCTGCTCCTGAGGCCACTGAAGCCCCAGGAGCACAGAGAAGGAACCTGTGAGCAGCTGCTGCAGAGCTGGATGCCTGCACTGCTCCAGGCTCCTGCCACAGGCAGAAGTGGCTCCCTCACCAACCTGCTTGTGGAGCCAGATGAGAGGGAGAACTCAGGAGAGGCTGATCTCTGGTATTCCTTCAAGCAATGAGATTCACTTCTCTGGCCATCAGGAATTTGTGATTGGAGTGTCTGGGCTTTTCCAGGGACAACAGCTGTGTGATGATCTACCAAGAGAAAAGATAGAGATTAGAAAAAATGATAATGAAAAATACAATTATTTAGGATTCTGCAGCCTAGAGATAGATTTTAAAGAAAAAATTAAGTTATAAACATTTAAACAGCAACATCTCATTCCCACATACCTGCTTTCCAAAACTTTGACAGTTTCAAAGGTTGAATTTCTTTTCATGTATATTTAAAAAAGAAAGCAACCAACAACTCCCCGAGAACCAGAAATGTTTCACTGTTGAGTTTCAAACATAAGGAGAGAAATAAAGTGAGGATGTGTTACACATTCCATAAGATGGAACTTTATTTCAGAAATTAGCAAGCACTTAATGAGTGCTGTTGGCTGCTTGTGCTACCAATTCCCTTCAGACAGCTTGAGCTTTAAGTTTCACAGATCCAGTTAACAGGCTTATTTTCAGCTGTGATTTACTTCCTCATGCAGCTAAGACAAGGTCAATGCACTGACATTTCCATTTCAACAGGAAAAATAATTTCTAGACAACACAACAGACAAAAATTGAAAACCATTCTGCTGGTTTCGTGTCAAGTGTTTCATTCAGTGAAAAGATGAACAGTTCTCTGAAAAGACACCTCCTGCCCCTCCAAAGAGAAAACAGATTTGGGTTAAGAAATCTGGTATGAGAACAGAGACTGCCCTTATGCCATTCCCACAAATATTTGCAAGTGGGTGACTCAAAAACCACGGAGGACACTGAGCTCTCCCCAGCCCCACTCACTGTAAGTGATGGTGACAGCCACAGGCAGTGCCAAGCCATGCTCCTGCCCCCCAGCAATGGTCTGGGCAGAAATGGCCAGGCAGAACTTTAATCAGAGTGTGGAAAGCCCTCACACTCCTGGAATTCAGCTCAGCTTGCCCTTTCTCTCCTGCTAACAGGCACAATTAAATATCAGGGGCATATCTTTGTCTGCTGAAAACAACCAGCAGATCCCAGTGAGTTGGCTGTCCAACTAATGAAACACAACTCTGAAATTAGCAGGGTAAAAATAGCAAAGGCCTGTGCAATAATGCAGCCCAGCACAGTTAATATTTATCAAATCAAATTATTTAGCACCAATATATATCAAATCCTTATGGCACTTCCCCCTTAGGCAAATCATAACCCCATGTTTAAAAGTTATAAAGACTGGGAAACATTTTAAGCTTAAAGATGAAAAGCAAGATGATGTAAACCAGGAATAGATGATTAAAATGTCACCAAAAGACCAATAGTAGAGGGCAATGGAAGAGAGGGAGGGGGAAATTAAAATAAATGAACAAGCCCCAAGCAAACCAAAGCTTTGCTTGAATTCTGTACAATTCCACCACTCCCATGAGAAGCCAGAGGAGTGGGTAAGGAATGCAGACAGAGCCTGCTCCAGCAGCTGCTGCCATCAGGCCATTTCTG
Organism: Pogonocichla stellata; assembly: GCA_026546895.1. Classification (NCBI taxonomy): domain Eukaryota; kingdom Metazoa; phylum Chordata; class Aves; order Passeriformes; family Muscicapidae; genus Pogonocichla; species Pogonocichla stellata. The sequence goes on from JAOTQZ010000629.1 coordinate 20,089,123, forward strand.
GCTCTCCCTGTGCCATGCTGCAATTCCCAGAGCAATCCACAGGCAGCTGCTGCTAACAAGGAACCCTGGGGGAACAGCCTTCAGGCATCTGCTCCTTCCCCTGCACATCACCTTTCTGCTTTTCCAGTTGTTTACAAACAGTCACCCACGTGCAGATGTTGTGTATAAAACCCAACACTGAAACTCCAGGGATTTACTGGAAGCTCAGAGAACAAAGTGTAATGGAAACTGTGCAGGTTTGCCAGAACCAAAGGAGGTGCTGCCACATTCTGAACAAGATGCAGGATGGTACATCTGATCCAAGTTATTTTCTACCTGATCACTCTTTTGGAAAAACTCCATGGTTTTACTTCAGCTCGTAGAGCCTGCAGGGCAGCACACAGAACAGCTCACATGGCAGACAGAAACCCCCAAATCCACAGCAGCCCATCCCTCCCTTCAGGAGCTGGAAATCAAGGCTGTGACCCCACTACCCAATAACACATTGCTTCTGCTTCTGCTGCAGGAGAGGAACAGCTTCAAATCTTTTATCCTTGAGATTCCTTCACTTTTACCCTTCACACAGAATGGATTATGCACTGCAGCAAGGTCTGCAGGAAACAGTAAGGATAAAATTCATACTAATATACTGTTTTCTCCATTTCTTTTAATTCTTCAGAGCTTTGCTGAAGAGCCAGTACTGGAGACAGCCACAGATGAACTGAGCCCAAGAGCACAGGGATTTGGGGGAGCTGGGACAAAGGAACTGCCTTGTTTTCCTGAGTGTACAGACAACAGCACGTCCCAGCTTGGCCAGTGGGATTCTGGCCAACACTCAGTCTCTTAAACAGATTAGAAATCCTCAAGTTCTATTAGGCTGAGGAGTGCTTGTCTAAACCCCACATTCAAAGATAGATGTTCCCTGCCCAAGCAAGCACAGCCCAAGGAGAGCAGAGGGTGTTTGGGGCTGGGGGAGGAAGAATGAACAGGCTGGAGGAACTGCACTCCCACTTCTCACAGTGCCCCAGCTGAAGAGGCAACATCCTGCATCAACAGCCCAGAACAAGCCCAAGGATTTTATTGCTTCAGTCTCAGGACAAGTAATTCCTGAATCCAACCCCCACAAATACTTCTGCAGCTCCCAGTCAGCAACCCCTCTCACAGTAAGGATGCTGGAAGGCTGGAAGGCAGCAAGCAGCACAAACCTTCACCTCCATTCCAGAGTGGTTGTGTGGCCACCCTCAGCACCTCCAGCAACCTGGACAGAACCTGACACGCTGGGAATGTGCCCCAGACACATCCACACACAACACAGAAATCAAACTAAGGCTTATTATGGGTCATGCTTATGTTCCACACTAAGATCAATAGCAGTAAATCACTTTAGGGTCTGTTTGATCTTTATGCTGGTTGGATTTTTCTCCCCTTAAAGGTTCTAGAAGAACAACAGATGAAAGACCATTTCTTTGGGAATCCCACACTTCTTATTGTGGTCCAACAGGGGACAATACTAAATGTCACTGACCTGTGGCTGCTGGCAGCTCTTTGACAGCAACTTCCTCTTTGCTTTGAGCACTTTCTGCTCTCCTCTCACCTGTCTTCTTCCACCGTTTATTTACTTGATCCACCAAGAACTTGAATTCACTCCTGTGTTTGTTTCCTGGAAGGTAACAGAGCATCACTGACCACCCCCACAGGACCAAGGTGTGGCACAAACACTGAGAGGACATGAACAGAAATGGACACAAAAATTAAATTAAATTAGAATTTAATTAAAAGCATTTTTTGTTGCAGCAGATGAAAACCAACCTAGCACTGTGATATGTCCCACATTCTATTAATGATCCAATTCTGTGCTTTTGTAGAGCTAGCCACAGCCCAGAGCACAGATGAACTTCATGCTCTGTGCCATCCCATTACCCTGCTGGGATTCAGATCCTTTAACTAAGTTAATGATGCAAATACTCTCTGCACTTTCAATCATGTTTTAAGCACTCCTCTGGTGCTCAGCCAGAGCAATGGAATTGTTTAACCTCGACACTCCAAATGCTTTACTCAGAGGCTGGGAAAACACCCAGGGTCCCCAGCAGGACACTGTGCATCACCCAGGCCTGGCCCTGGCCAGAGGGACAGCCAGGTGGGGTCAGGCTCTGCTCCCAGGGAACAGGACAGCAAACAGCCCTGAGCTCTGCCAGGGGAGCCTCAGGCTGGACATCAGCAAGAACTCCCTCTCAGAAAGGACTGTCAAGCATTGTGTCACCTCCCTGAGGAGCCCATTCCAGCCACTGACCACCCTTTCAGTGCAGAAGTTCTCTGATGTATTCTGTAAGAGAACAACACCAAGTTCTGCCCCACAGAAGGAAACAGATTTGACACTGACTCCCTTTCCCTGAGCAGCTGAAAACACCACATAAGGCCAAAAATTCTGGTAATGAAAAGCAAGTTCTGTCCCAGATGTCGTGTGTGAGTCGCTGCACTCTCATTACAGAATTCCTTTGGTGCTTCAGTTTTTCCAGCATCACTATCTTCTGCTGCCTGGCTCATGGCAGAACTACAAAGCCTTTTGCACAGCAATGTCCTGGCACACAAGCACTGCTCAGCCACACTGTAAATCAGAGTGGTGCTGAAACGACACCCCAAGCACATCCCAGCAAACTGCAGCAACATCAACCAGCCCCAGGCACAAGGACAAACATTGAAAACACAGGCCAAAGCTGCAGACCTCCAAAGAACACAGCAAACTAAAAGATTTAGAAGCAGAAAAGGTAATCCAGTAAGGTTTTTTTTCACAGATGTATTTCCTTTCCTGCAGATGCTTTAACCCTTTAACTAGAGACCATGAAAAAAGCAGAGTGGGCTGAGGGTGTCCTGCAGAGCAGAAGGAAATGACAGTGGCTGCAACTGCCAGGCGGAGCTCCCATCCTCAGCCTCATCAAGCCAAAGTATTAATTGCCATTTCATAAACAGCAAAAAATGCCAACAGTGCAATGTGCAAATTGCCAAGAGCCTGGGGAAGTGCAAAGTAGCAGAAAAACAAGTGTTTTCTCCCAGACAGTTTGTCCTGTCTCTCCCCAAGGCTGTTCACACTCCCAGTGTGTTTTGTCATATGGAAAAGCAGAACAAAAGCACATTTGGGGTTTTTTATTCAGAATTTACACCAGAGTTCATTCATTCAGCTGGGAATTAGGGTCTGGGGTGCAAATGCTGTAAAATAAAAGGAAAAAAAATGCTTCATTGTGTAATAAAGCTTTCTAAAGTGCATCTGTTTTACAGTGAAATAATGGCATTTGGAAAGAGTTCCTCAATCTCACACTCTTCTTGAATTTTTACAGTTCTTTTATCATGCTTACAATTTCTTCCTCATTATTTTATGAGAAATAATTACCTGACACCAGTTACCACTTGCCTCTTTGATCAGTATTAATTATTAATTTTAAAACCATATCTTCCCATTAAAATATTTTCTATCTTCCCCTTTTTCCTATTTTTTTAAACTTCTCAATTTTTCTTTTAATCTGCTTCAGACTATCAAGATCTCCAAGTGATTAGTTTTGTAGCCATGCCCGTTTAGCAACCTAAACTCGATCAAATACCTGTCTTTAAAACTTAAGACAGTCTTTAATATATTTTTGTTCTAGATGTGCACAACAGGCCGAGAAAATAAACCCAGGAGCAGGAAGGGCAGTCCTGCCCCTGGAGGGCTCAGGAAGAGCAGTTCTGCTGCACAGGGTTCCAGTGACACACACAACTGCTCTGCTGCTTTCATGCCCAGCAAACGTGGCAGGACACCCAGAAAGAACCAAGTGCATAAGTAGAGATGCCTTTGGAGGCAATCAGTGTGTGCATTTTAGCACAAGGGAAAAGAATTTAAAAAGCAAATTTATAAAGGAATTGTTACTTACGATATTCAGCGTGGATCTCATCTATTTCTTCTTCTGTCTGGTCCTTTGTGAAGGTCAAGCTCTACAGAAATCACACAAATGTTTTTAACTTCAGGAAAAATATTATAAAGTTGCAGATTTTGCAATTTAAAACTGGAAGAAGCAACTGTTTGTTTTCCCCCCAGCTGTCAGTACCTCATCATGTTAATGCACATTTACAGAACACTCCCAGTGTCCTGCCCTGCTTCCACTGAGCACAGGAGCAAGGCAGCCCATGTAACATCCAGAACATGTGGGCCACAAAATATTTCCTGACACTGTGCAACAACCAGGCTTCAAAAGTCACCCAAGGATCAAGTGTCATGGGAAAAGGAACATGCTACTGGAATTTGCTGGTGAAATCCTAGAGAATTCTAGGAAACAAAACATTCCCCACACTGCCATGGAGGGACAAAACCTTCCAGTATGGCCAAGGAGAACGTCACTCAAGGATTTTTATTGCAGTCAAAAATTGCTTCAACTTAAAAGGATTTGGGCATAAAGCTCAGCAGGGCACCCAGGACTGCCCGGAGCAATGTGAGAAAATCACAGGATGAGATGTGAATTCTAATATGCACAATAAAGCAACAGGCAGACACTCTCAGTGGCCACTCTGCAGTTTCTCTGGCCACCCCTCTGTGAGAACCAGCATCAGTCACTTACATTTTCCCCAGGTTTATTATTACACTCTAGCTGAACTCGAATCTTCTCATTCTTCTCCAGCTCTTTAACAACCTCTGCAACTGTTTGGAAAGACAAGAAAGGGATCACTGAGACAGGACTGGGCAATAAAAAGCTGTAACAGCACAGACTGAAACTAGCCTGAATTTCAAACACAAACAGCATCAGCCCCCAGAGGGAAAGCCAGGCTCCAATCCCAGGCAAATGTCCAAATCCTACCAAACCTGCCTCCTGCACACAGCTGTGCTTGTGGCACACAGGCCATCATTCAGAGAGACTTTCCATTTTATACTGGATGTTTCAATGGAAGACACAATCATTGCATCTGCTATTTATCTTACTCTGTCCCCCAAACCACCTTCCAGGGCAACAGAACCATGTGCAGGCTCAAGGGCAAAGCCCATAGAGGAATTACAACTGACTTCAACAATTGTCAGACACATCCAAAGCCTATAAACAACATAACTAACATTTAACTAGAGCCATGGCTATGCAGAACCCTGCACAGTTTACTCTGACATTTACTTTCACAAATCTGTTTCTGCAATTCATCATCTCCACAGCACTGCCAGGCAGCTGTGGGCAGTTATTGAAACAAACACTTCACCACACAGTGAAGCAGTCAGAACAAAATCTTATTAAGCTGTGAAAGAATAAAACCTGTTCCCAACTGGTTTAAGCACACTCCAGGAATTTGGCACCTGTGCTTCCTCAGAAGCTCAGCTATTCATGTTCCACAGTGACCTCGGGCTCCCTGCTACCACCAAAACGCACGTCTGCATCTCAAGAGGGAGTTTAATAATTCACCCTGTGTGCACAGGCTCTGAGCAGAGGCAGAGCTGGGCACTGCTCAGGGAGAGCAGCAGGAGTGCACAGCACAGCCCAGAACTCTCCCTTTGCTCTGAGGAACCAGGCAGAGACTCAGGGGCACCCCACCACAGCACTGAGTGCAGGCTCACCCCAGCAGGCTAAACATTTTATAAACCTGATCCTGACTCACACCAGATAAATTCTCCCCGCCCCAGCTCTCCCAGCAGCCAAACAGTGTCACACCTACCCCCAGAGGTAACGGGAGGGGAAATGCAGCTGGTTTGATGCAGTGAGCTCCCTGCAGTGCCACTGACCTGATTTGGGGTTTAGGGAGTCACACTGGGCATTGTACATGTGCACAAACTCCTGGTGTCTCCTGATGAGCTGCTGGCGGGTGCCAGAGGTGGACAGACCATGTTCCTTGAGCTTCCTCCTCAGATCCCGATCCGACAGCAGGTTATAAACAACCTTGGACATCAGCTTCCTTTTGTGGGCAGAGCTGCCAGAGGAAAACAAGAGACTTCATTTAATCAACACTCCTATGACAATCAAAGTATCTATAATCACTTAAGGGTGTTTCACCCATTCAGGGTAACATATACATGAAAGAAATGTGGGTTTTCCACCCCAGTACTGACCATGGTCAAGTGGTCAAGTACTGACCACTTGAATCAGCTGGAGAAATATTAAAAGCATTAAAACATCAAGCCAAAACTTAAATTAGGAGATTTGTCAGCTTTCTGGAAAAATGTCTTTGAGAAAAATAGTCTTGTACCTGAAGGCAGCAGTTCCAGCTAACAGAAGGGTGGTTTGGTGATACAGAGAGAGACATTGAAGATAAGTACCAGTGCTCCCAGAGGAATAACTTCTAAAGGCAAAATTTACTGCTTTCCACTGCTTTCTGTCAGGACTCAACACTCCTGGCACAGCTGGGGAAAACATCTTAATTACAGGAAACTGCCAGAGAAAATGCAAGTCCTAGTACGACTTTTGTCACCTAAAATTAGCAGAACATTTCCTCCTGTCAAATTAGCTCAGGCTTCCCTACACCTCCTGGTGAGATACTCTCAAACTAGGAAAAACAAAGGGGCCAAAACCCATCTACAGCCTCACTCATCCTCTGCAACTGCAGCAATTTACAGAGGAACAGCATTTAAATTAGACATTTTTCTTTCTGCAGCAAAATAAAGCTCAGCTGCACTACTCTGGATTAGAGAGCAGTTAACAGCTTTCCACTGTGAAAATGAGAGATTTACTTGAAACCATTCAGCACTTTTGACTTATCACATCAAAAATTTCAAAGTTTAAAAAAAAAAAAGTCTCACACAAAAACTGTCAATAATCCATTTACTCTCATCCAGCCTTGTAGCATGGCTGGTAAAAAAAAGACGGATTACCACAATACACTCTTCAGGGAAAGTTTTCCCAGATCCTTTTGGGAAATATAAAAAATGTCACTGAAGAATTAAATCAAACCTTTTGAAAGTCCTACAGAAGCTTGGTGTGTGTTCCAGCTGACCAGCAGCAGAGCTGAAGCATGCTGCCAGCTCCCAGCAGGCAGGCTCAGGAAAGCAGCTCCCAGCAGCTTTAGACCCCAGTGCTGCTGGGCTTCCCTGTGCCTGGGAAGCACAGAGCTCTCTGCAAACACAACTTCCATGCTGCAATTACCCTGTGCAGCTCCTGGGGGTCAAACTAGGGTCCAGTTCTGCTGGAGCTGCTCAGCTGTGAGCACAGCCTGGCCTGAGAGCAACCAGAGCTCACCCTGCTCAGAAGCACCAGGGACGTGCTGGCCCAGAAGCAAACCAGTGCCACGAGCTGGGCACTGCCAGGGCCAGCAGCCCCAGCAGGGCCAGTGCCCAGGGCAGGGGCTGCTGAAGGCCTGGGCAGCCCAGAGACTAAATAAACACAACTTAAAATCCTGTCAGGGACATGGGCGTGACACCAAGGACAGATCTGGCTTGCTTTTCCATTTATTAAGAACAGAGAAAGCATTAAACCACTCCAAATGGAAATTAAATGCAACATCAGATTTCAATATGCATTTACCATTTTTTCATCTTGAAAGTCCTTTAGCTTACAGACTGCACTCTAAGCATGACTGGGCAAAACAAGAGCTTTAACATGAAATTACTTTTTAATTAAAGGTTCAGGGGAATTGGAAAAACAAGCGCTGAAGTACAAATCCTCCCAGTTCTTCAATCTGATCAGTCAGAAATAACAGCCTGAATTTCTGCTGTAAGTAAAACAAACTGAAACTCCACTTCTGATGTGAATGTGGTGACCGTGACCAATGCTGGGGCAGGGGCACAAAGCCAAAGGAATGCATTAATCTTATGGAAATTGAGATCTTCAGGAAACTTCAACAGCCCCACAGAGAGCAGAGAAAGGTGCAATTTTTATTCTTTAACTTGACAGCTATTGAAGAAAATGTCTCTTGGCACACCTGAACCGAAGGAAGCAATTCATTCACCAAATGAAAAATGGGAATCAGGGTTATCTGAAGGGAATTTTAATGCCAGGGAGCAGAAAGGTGATAAGAACAACACACAGACTAAGTTCTCCTTGTGCTGAATTTTTTAAAGCATTGGCCACTGTTTCCTTGCCACTAAAAGCCAAGGAGTGATTGAGCTGGCAATCCACACACTTTCCCAAGGGGGGCCAATCCCCACAGTGATTTCAGAGTGCTCTAGACAGCAGGGAAGCCAGAAACAAACCCCAACACTGCTCCTACACCCCAGCAGCCCCCAGCTGCTTGTTCAGAGTGCACAGAGCAGGCACAGGCCCCCAGAGCTGCTCCTTACCTTCGCAGGCTGTCCTTCTTCTCCTCCCTGCTCAAGCAGCTATCCAGATGTTTGTTGATGTATTGCTCTGGAATAGCAACCCCACAAACAGGACATTCCACTGCAAGCAAGGGAGAAGGAATTTACTAGTGTGAGTATTACAGCAAAGAGTGAATGTTTTCTTCTGAGAAACTAATAGCTGGGACAGTAACAAACACACTGGTCCTGAGCTGTTACTGCACTGGAACTTAGAGGTGAGTTCTCAAAACAGGAACAAATAACACTAAACCTCACACTGCAGGTGATTCAGAAATACTGTCTGAACAACTATTCTTCATTTGTGGAAATAATTTCCACGTGACACATGCTCAAAGATTCAAAAAGATTATAAAATGGGAAGCAGGTGCAAGTTTTAATTGCTCAAAAATAAACAAGCAGTAAAATGTCACGTGAGTTTTAAATTCTCAACACAAGCAGGCCTGATGTGTAAAACCATGGCAGGTTTCCTGTGGCTGCTTTCCTGGCTGTGGCACCTCTTTAAGCAGGATTCATCCAGATAATGAATACACATGAACTTAAGAGTTCCAGATGAATAAACTGTTAAACAAGAGAACAGCTAAACTTGAACTAATAGGAGCCAGGAGTGTATTCCTACATGGTGTTTTGTTTTAATTCAGGCTTTTAGCTGGGTCAATAGGATGGCTGCCAGCACGTCAGAACTAAGAGGATTCTGCCATTTTATTGTGGTTGATTAGTATAAATGGATATTTTCATGCTTCAAAGTAAATTCACCCTAACTCTCTAGAATTACAAAAGAACAAAGCAGATGACTCTTCTGGAGAGTGTGTGAACAGAAATGTTAACAGAGCTGCTGCCATGCTCCTTTGGAATTCAGGCTCACCCTTCAAGCAACAAACACGTTATAAAACATCCTGCATCTGGTTACTCAAGGCTGCAAGAGCAGAACAAATGCCAGTGTCTGTCCAGTCATCAGGGGCAGGGAGAAATTACTCCATTTCTACTAAGACTGTTGCACAACTATTGTTTTTTAGTGCTGTTACTCAAAGCAAAGGAATCTGTAAGTGCTGAATTCCACTGAATTCCCTGGCAGCAGCTGAGGCTGTCTGTGAAGAACACACTGGGAGCAGAGCAGTCCCACACCAGCAGTGATGGGAGGGAGCACGGGCCAGTTAAAGGGGCAGGAGCTGAACGTGCCAGCACAGAGCAGAACCACACAGGGACACAGGATGGGTGCCACACAGTGCTCTGACACACAGCCAGCCACACCTGGGGGACAGAGCAGGACACAGCCAGAAACCAAACACCTCACCTTTCCCGTCTCCTTTCACCACAGATGTAGAAGGCTTTTCATGGTTTTCGGTGCCCCCAGGAATCTCCTGTGACTCCACTTTGCTGTCTTCACCACCAAGCTTTGCAGAAGGGCTGTGCAGGTCATGGTGCTCCTCAGTGCTGAGACTCTCCTGAGCAGCCCCTGGCAGCCCTGCCTCGGTGGAGGTGCAGACTTTGTCCTTCCTCAGGCAGCTGTGGGTGCCTGGCCCCTGTGCAGGCTGAGCAGCAGGGCTGCTGTGGCCAGGGGCTGCTGGGGATGGAGCATCCAACACCAACTGCAGCAGCTGCTGCCTGCAAGCAGCCACAGGAAAACACTCAGCTGGCACTGCACGGTGCTAAGAACCTGGAAACCTGCTTGCCAACACACACTTTTTTGGGTGTGAAAATACAGAAGATGCTAGGGCTGAGGGCAGAAGAGGAGGGAGCAGTCCCACACTGGCCTCTCCCAGAATGTGGTTTTTGGGCTCATGAGCAGCTGGGTGATGACATCTCATGGTCCCACAGCCCAGCCCCAGGGACAGGGACACAAGAGCCAGGGCACAGCACATGCTCCTGGCACAGCCCTGGGCTCTCCAACAGCACTTTGTCACCTGCCACCCCCACCCTCAGCACAGAGTGAATTACTCAAATTTCCCACTAATCACAGAAACTCTGACAGTGTGACTGGAGAGATTCAGGCAAGCATGACTAGACTCATCACTCAGCAAGCCCAGAGAAAGCAGGCAGTGATGGAGGGCTCCAGCCCCTGGCAGCACCAGCCTGGCCAGCTCACCTGGGAGCTGATCCCACAGCAAACATCAGTTCTACACCATGCTCAAAACCCTCTCTGTACTGTGTATGGCCTCGGTTATCTGTGACCCTTCTAAGAATTTAGCAGACTGCTGTGAGCTCTGAGCTGACAGAATTTTACCTTCCTGGCACAAAGCACTAACTGCAGCACACTGACAATGCCCAGTTCATGAGCAGAGCAGTGTCCTTCCCTTTGAAGGCTGAGATGAATCAGCCAGATCCATCAGAACACCACGACCCAAACCCTCCTCAGTCACTGAGATGGGGCAGGGCAGGGCAGGGCAGGGGTTAAAAACCACCTGTTTAACTAAAGATGGATGGCTTCTTAACATCCTGCCCTCCAACACCCTCCCTCTGTTTCTACAACAGCATAAACAGCTTCCCACATCTTCTCCTTCACATCTGCAACACCCACAAAAACCACGTGTCCTCCATCTGGCTCCTGGTTCCCATTTTACAATTCCCATTTTCTGTTGACCTCTCTCTTGCTGAAGCAGCAATGGAGCAGAGTTGTTGGGAATCCAGGGCTTCCACATAAATAGATTCCAAGGAAGAGCCAGAGCTGTGAATCTTCCTAGGAACAACTCACACAGAACAGTCCCAGCTGCACTAAAGGCAATGGATCTCCTTGAAATTCCCCCTGCACTGCTGCTGGAGGCTCAATCACTGTAGCAGCAGTGACAGCACCTGCTCTCTCCAGCACCCACAATCGATGTGTTTATTCCTCTGACTCACCACCTGTCCAGTAACCCTGAATAGGAAACAGGCAGAAATTGGACAGTAAAACATTTTTCTTCCCTACGTATGAAGAAAAGCAGAGATTCTTTTCAGCAAGGACTACTGCTTTTCTACTTAGGCAAGTATAACTAATTTCTATTGCTAAGTTTTCTAACAAGGTAAAGCAGAAAGTGACACATTTTCTCAAAATAATCTCTTTAGTAGAGGGCAATGAAATTAATTCTTTACACATCACACAAAACTTTACATGTTATTTCTGAAGGTACTGGCCTCACTGCAACTGATAAGATAATTCTGCATTAAGGACGGCAAATAGTGCTGCTCATCTTCCTCTCCTGGGCTGGCCAGAGCCATGAATTCTGCCCAGAGCACAGACAGGTGAGGGAACAGAGCACAGGTGAGGGAACAGGGCACACACAGGTGAGGGAACAGGGCACAGAAAGGTGAGGGAACAGGGCACACACAGGTGAGGGAACAGGGCACACACAGGTGAGGGAACAGAGCACAGGTGAGGGAACAGAGCACACACAGGTGAGGGAACAGAGCCCTGCCCGTGGCAATGCCCTGAAGCTCCTGCCCTGTGGGTGAGGGCTGCCCTTCACAGGCACTGCACACTCACACCATGAAGGCTGCTCAGAGCTGCTCCTCTCCCTTTCCCACCAACACCCATGGCCACGAGGAAGCACAGGACACCTCCAGCTCCACTGAGAGCCCACCCTCTGCACAGGGAGGGAGCTGCACTGCCACCCACCCCCTGAGCACAGCAGCACAGCCCAGCCTGCAAACACCCAGTGCTGGGCAGAGTGGGAATGGGATCAGCACCCACCCTGGCTGAATGGTTCCCACTCCCTGCATGCACTGACCTTGGAGCACAGCTTCCACTCTAGGTGCCACCAACATTACCATTTTCTTCCCCTCCAGGCCTGACTTAAGAAATGGGTTTGCACTTTGTGAAATGCTGAAAAGATTTAAGGCCTAATTTTCATAAATATCAAACTAGCCAAGGCTCAAAGTCAAGTCAGAACATACTTGATCTTTGAAACCTGCTGAGCTCTTCAGCCCCTGGACTGTGGATTTGCCTTTGGGGACAGCCAAGGGGAAACCAAGCAGATGGAGAAGGAGGGGGGGACAGAAGATTTTCCTGTACAAGAGCAGTGGTGGACACAGGAGCAGTGTCCCCTCAGCCCAGGGCACGTGCAGCTCCTCCTGATCCAACTCCATGTGAGGAATTGATTGAACTCCAAGTCACAAAAGGAAAGGTTATTGAACTACTCTCACTGGTAAGATTTATACTGATCCATTAAAGCAGTCAAAAAAAAAAAAAAAATTAACATTTAAGATTCAATATCATAATGGATCCAAGTCAGCACTACTTGTTCTCTACAAAATTAGGCATTAACAAAAAAATAGTAATCCATTTATCACGAGGAAGCACCAGAATTCAAGCTGAAACAGTGGAACTGTAGGATTTAAATTACTCAAATAAATCAATTAAATTTAGTAGTGGTCATATAGAAGATTAGATCTATCTACATTCTATGATCTTCATCAGAGAAAAATTCTCTCATGATACAAAGCCATCAACTGAACTGTGCTTCTTGTCACTTATGAAGCCAAGAGTCTCATTGATTCCAGCTCCAAGTTCATTTCAGAGAAAAAGGTGAAAGTGCATTTGTCTCCTCTAGAGACAGGAACACCCACAGAATTTCCAGAAAATCACTGGGTAGCTTCTCATCAAAAGAAAACAGACAGATAATACAACGGGCTTCATGTATCTACTGTTTTGAGAATTTCCCAAGTCATATTTACTTTGTTGTTCCTGTCTTTTAAAGGGATGTGAGGCTCAAAAATGAATTAAAAACAAACAGAAAAGTAGGTAAGAAATCGAGTTGAAAGCAAAGCTTGCAATTACTTTCCTTACCCAAGAAAACTCACATTTTTAGTCTTTCAATACCTGTATTTTTCCTAGCCAGTGACTTCACCAAAAGACTGCTCTTGCAAGGTGACCACTGCCCCTGGACAAACCCTTCTGTTCACAATCCCCCTGCACACACAGCAAGATCTTGAAGAAAATCTTTACTGCCATTATTTCCCCCAGGATGCTGGCATGTCTGCTGACCCTACACACTGGCAGAGACCCCAGTAACTCCCAGAGCAGCCAACCAGAGGCAGAACCAAAAGGAGTTTGTGGAACCTCCCCATCACTGGAGTGGGGAGCAGCCTTCAGCCAGGACACTGCAGGGCTTTTCCAAGGTGTGAAAATTCATCTTTGCCAGTCCTTCTGTGACACTACAGGTTTTTTTTTGCTCAGTTCTCACACTGCTCCTCTCCAGTGCTGGTCACACACAGTCACACCTTCCCAGCTGCCAAAGCAGAGAGAGAACCCATAAAATTACAGAAATACCTTGCAGAATTAAAGCTCTTCACTAGATCATCTAAAAGCCGGTTGTTTCTCAGGTCAGATTCTGAGACTGCCTATTAAAAAACAAAGAAAAGAAAAAACAAACAAAAACCAACAAACCTAAACAAACAAACATTCAAATGCAGTGAAAACAGCAAGTGCCCAGAAAATGTTCAAGTGATCAATAACTTGTTTCTTGGCTCGATGCCTCAACTCCCCCACTAAAGTGCTACAGGAATTCAGATGCTTCAAGGGTAAACACTTCTTCCCCAAAAATACCTCACATTAAAATAACTGCCTGAGAACTAAGCTCTGGGATATTAAGGGTAGCAGGTAAAAACAAAGCAAAAAGCTAAAGCAACAAAGTGCAGTGTGCCCAGGCTCCAGCAATGGTTTACTGCAGCACAGGCCTAACAACTTTGAAAACCAAACCAAAGATCTTCTGAAGTTTGTGAGAACCTTAAGCAACAAAGCATGAAAACTGATGAAGGGAAATGTTAATCTTCTGATTACGGAACGAAAATATGAATTAGGAGATGCCTCTGTGCATTCAGCTCATTCTCTTTAAACAATTTTTAGTTTTTACCTCACTGCAACTCTCTCTGCTCTTCTTTTTAACAAAGCTTCTACTATTTTTCTATTTTTATTTTGAGATTAAGTGGGGCCACTCACACACGGAAAATGAAGTGCTTATGTTTCAGCACTGCTGGTTTGAAGGATGGAGTATTTTAACAAATTAATGTTAAATGTTTTGTGACAGACTGCACTCAGAGCCCTGAGCCAAACCCCAGGCCTGCTGCTCCATCCCCTTCTGCCTGCACCGACAGAGCAGCCCTGACACAGGAGAATTCCAGATGCAAGAGCACCACACTGCCATGCAGTCAGAACTGATTATTCGGCACAGGCCAAAGAGAAAAGCTCCTGAGATTTTACAAAGATAAACTGGGGGGAAAAAACCAAAACCACACTTACCACACAGCAGGTTGGACACTGCGTTTTGTAGGACAGAAACTTGCGGATACAAAGGGAGCAGTCTGGAAAAGGGAAATACATAACTTGGAGCATTATTCCAAATGCAGCTCCACATCCTTGCTTGAGGATCTCCTTATTGTACAATACTATATAAATATATATTGTACTATTGTACAATACTGTGTACAAGCTGTGCCACAATACACAAATACTGAAGACACCATTTTTACATGAAATTGAGATTATCATTGCTGCAACAGAACCTGTATTTTATGCAAACATGTTTCAGTATCAAATATCAGCTCCTCCATCCAAAGCTGATGTTTGTTCCCTTCTATTTCCCAGTGCAAGAAGCCCTCAGTCAGCCACCACCACCCCAGCAGTGTTTGCACTGCTCACTCCCTCACCTGCTGGGTTTTGACACGACTAATGCTGACCACTTTCATCTCCCTGCACAGCCCCAGACAAACTCTCAATGCCCTCCTCTTCCCAGGCTCTTCTGCCCCTTTCCAAAACAATGCCAATTTGTTATTGAAAGAGGAGGCTAAAAAGGAGGGGAGACAGCCCTGAAATGCTGACAGACAGCTTCATGTCACCTCCCCATCACAGGATGCCTCCACAGACCGGGTGGTGAAACACGCCATAAGCTTCATATTGTCACAGTAAAGTTCTGCGTTTGTCACACTTTGTCAATTTATCCACCAGCTTTCACAGCCAATTAAGGATTTAAAAACTCTCATCATTCTCCAGGAAAAGACATTCCCTCAGTAGACCATCATGGGTCAGTCTCAGCACTGAACACACTCAGCAGCAGCTCCTGAAAGGGATCTACACCTCACAGCCCCTCTGGGAACACATCTGAAAAGCAGCAGAATCATTAATTAACCCCAGCATGGTTTGGGTTGGGAGGGGTCTTAAAGCTCATTTCACCCCACCCCCTGCCAAGGGCAGGGATGTCTTCCACTAGAACAAATTGGTCCAAGCCCAATCCAACCTGGTCCAATGCACCAATTAACACTTAAACCTGCAAATTCATCTAAATGTTTAAAAATTACTGCATATATAGCACAAAGTGATACAGGGTGAGAAACCCATAAAGAAAAGGAACAAACTATAACTGTATGGACACGAATGAAGTGGCAGATCCAGGCTGCCAGCAGCACCTTCCCCTGGGCCAGGCCCTGTGTGCCACGACTGCTCTGCAGCCACCGTGCCCAGGCAGGCTGCACCACCAGCAAGTGCACAGATTCCCACTCCTGTGCCTCCCACACTGGCTTCAATGGTGACAGCTTTGCCAAGCTAAACTAAACTTCATTGCCAAACTACAATGGCCCCCCTCACGGAAGGAAGTGCTGCAGCCTCTGAACCAAACAATTACAGGCATTTATTTTAACGTGAGAAAAGGCAAGGTACTGCCCCTCCAGTCTGGCTTCAGCAAACCACTTGGGGCCAGCTTCCAGCAGACATCGCCCAGGGCAGACAGAGCAGCATGGAAAATTTGAGCTCTTAATGCCCTCCACACAGAGATTGCATTTGTACCACCCTCAAGCTGCTAAGAAAGATATTTAAATGAAGAATGCCAGATACCGCGTTTGTATTGAGCAGGAACTACACAAGGGAAGGTTCTGGCTCCTTCCATCCTGCAAAGCTCCTCCCAGCTTCCATCGCACGCAGAATCACAGAAGCCTGGAATGGTTTGGGTGGGAAGGGACCCTAAAGCCCATCCAGTGTCACCCGTGCCATGGCAGGGACACTCCCACTGTCCCAGGTGCTCCAGCCTGGCCTTGGGCACTGCCAGGGAACAGGGGCAGCCCCAGCTGCTCTGGGCACCTGTGCCAGGGCTGCCCACCCTGCCAGGAGCAGTATTCTGAGTCTCCAAGCTAGCCCTGTGCTCTGTCAGAGGGAAGCCATCCCCGCTGGTGCTCGTACTCCAGGCCCTTGTAAACAGTTTCTCTCCATCGTTCCCGAGGGCTCAGAACCTTCTGCTCGAGCGACCCCGGCCCCCGCCCAGGGCTCGCCCACGGTCCCGCGGCACTCACAGCTGTGCGAGCACTGCGGGATCACCACGGCGATGCTGAAGTAGTCGAAGCAGATCCCACAGCGCAGCAAGTCATCCACGGCCTGCAAGAGAGCGGGTGAGCCGGGCGGGGCCGGCACGGGC
>JAOTQZ010000629.1:20123956-20138551 GCA_026546895.1 Pogonocichla stellata
AGGTGGTCATCATCTCGCAGGTGGAGCTGCTGCTGCGGCGCAGCGCCGCCTCGGGGTCGCGGATCAGGATGGTGTGCAGCGGGCTGGCCGGCTCCGAGCTGGCCGCGCCCAGCGCCGGGTTCTTCATGGGCTCCAGCGTGTCCAGCACCACGTCGGGCGCCTGCTTGGCCGTGTTCTGCCTCTCCAGCTCCCGCAGCTCGTTCAGCGCCGTGCTCATGGTCTTCTCGATGTCCTGCGAATGCCAAAGGCGGGTCAGCACCGAGCCACGGCGCCGCTGCTCTGCTGCGCTGCTCCTGCTATCCTGGCACGCGTGTCTGCGCGGGGCGTCTCTGAGCTGAGAGCCCCCAGGGAAATGGGAGTTGGGGAGAAGGTGTGAAGCCCAAACTGCTGCACAAAGGTGCCCCGTGCTCCCCAGGTCAGCAGGAGCTTGGTCACCAGCTCCAAAGGGTACGAAACCGGAGCAGCAGGAGTGCTGGGGTGAACACCAGCTGCCCACAGGCACTCCCCAGGGAGCTCCCCTTCAGCCTCTCCCTCCCTTCCCAGCCCTCTTACCTCAGCAAGAGCTTCTGCTTCCAGGGATTTCTGATCCCCCAGGCTGCTGTGCCGGGTGGATCCACAGGTGGATCTCAGTGGGTGGCTGTCAGCCAGGGCCTTCCTGTCCGGGAAGTTGATGCTGCCCACGCTGCCGAACGTCGCCATCCTGCGCTTCTCGGGGCTCTCCATCCTGCCCCTGTTGAGGGGGATCTTGTGGGGGCTGCTGGGGCAGGCTGCTGCTCGAGGAGGGGTGTCGATGCCAGGCCCCATCCCTCGGGGCGGGCTGTGGGTGTCCCCCCCGCTGCGGCGCCGGGGGATGGCTGCACCATCAGACCTCAGCCTCACTCTGCAGAGAGTCCAGCACCACAGCAGGTCAGTGTCTGCCAGCCCTGAGCTCAGCTCAAACCAAATTCCAGCCTTCTGGCTTCAGAACACTCCCAGAAAAAGGGAAAGCAAAAGGGAAGGCAAATACTTCAGCCAGTACCAAGAAAAGGATAGCATCGAACCATGAGAATAATTTGGGTTGGAAGGCACCTCAAAGATCATCTTGTTCCAAACCCCTGCCATGCGCAGGGACACCTTCCACCATGCCAGGCTGCTCAGAGCCCCACTGTGTCCTCTGTAAATGTTAAATCCCCATTAGCAGTGCACATGAAATCCCCCCAAGCTCATGTTACCCTGCAGTGCTTACCAGAGCTGTCCCTCCCATCCTGCCCTAGCCCACACACCGACTGTCCACACCTGTGACAGCCACCCCCTCCACGGTGACAGAACGTGAGTTACCTGCCCATCACTCCCCCGAAGCCATAGTCCATGATATGATCTGTTGGGGACTGGATGTCGTTCTTGGAGGAGGCTTTATCATCCAGCAGGGGCCCGCTGCTCGCCTCGCTGTCTGCCTTCTGGCTCAGGCTGTCAGAGAATGCATCATCCCTGGGAAAGGAGACCACACCCGTGACAGGGCTGTGCCCCAGGGAGCCAGGGCCTGGACACACAGCAATCTGAGCATCACCACTCCAGCAGCTCCACACTTTGTTAACAAGGAGCTGGGCCAAGGCCACCACTTCACTGGGAGCTTGGAAACAGTGCACATCTGCCTCCCCAGCCCCTGTGATGTGGCTGCCACTGGGATTTACTCCAGATGCAGGACTTGAAAGAGAAGAAGCACCTGCAAAGGGCCCCACAGGCCAGGTGAGCATCAAACAATCCAGGGCTCACAGGGACAAGGCCGGTGGTAAGCCTGGGTCACACCATGTTGGGGAGACAATGAGGGGCCCAGGCACACTCAGGTACAATGTTTAGCACTGGTCTTTATCAGCCCAAATGAGAAGCAAATGGAGCCAATACATGGAGAGGGAGAAGTGAACAGGCCCAGACTTCTCACCAAAGTCATTAAACCTCAGCAAAACTGAGTGACTGTTTTAGGTGACCTTGTGCAAGCAGGTGATCTGAACAACCCCCACTTCACTCACATGTCTTGCACCACGATGTACTGGTGGGGAATGAGCCCGTCCACCCCGTTGTGCCTCCCTTCCCACCAGTCCTCGGACGCGCGGTGGTACAGCAGGAGTGAGGCCCCTTTCTTGAAGGAGAGCTCCCGTGGAGACCGTCCAGTGTAGTCAAACTTGGCTATGGCTTCAATCTGCTCCACCTCTGCAAGCAGAGAGGCACAGGAGAGGGCAGCTCAGCCCAGCCCTGCAGGCAGGCTGAGCCCCAGAGGGCCCTGTCACCAGAGCAGCAGTGCTGCTGCTGCCCAGCGTCCCCAGAGCCCTCACCCTGAGCCTTGTTTCCACACTGATCAATTCTTATTGTTGTTCCCAGCTTTCTGGGGCCGACCTCAGCCTCACAAACCACTGGCAATTACAAACAGCTCCAAAGCAGATGGGGAACAGCAGGAATCTCCCTCTGTGCATATGGCATCCCCACCCACACTCCATTTTCTGCCTTTGGTTACAGAACCCCATTATCCTCCAGCCTGAGCTTCTGTCAAGCCATGGCAGATGCTGTGATCAAACCCCACTTACCTTCCCGTCCTTAGCCTGGAGACAGTTTGGCCTGAATTATTGATGAGCAACTAATGTCCCCTTTGGGGATCCCCATGGAAATACTGCTACCAGCTCCAGCCAAGCAGCTGCTCTGCACCCCGCCATCTGCAGCACTCTGCCCCATTGTTTCCCCACCTTTCCTAATGGGAGCTCTACCAAACACCCCTGACTCACAGACTGGGAGCTCAGGGCCTGAAATGCTGGAGGGCTGAGGCAGAACTTCACTTTGGAAGGTCATGAGCACACCAAGGTCCTCTAAGCCTCTGGCCAAGGGTGTCACAGCAGGAGCTGCTGAGGCTCCTGGGGCAGCTGGGGAACACTGAATCCTAAAGAAACCATTGCAACAACTGCAAAGCTGTAACAGTGCCTCTCTCCTCACTGCCAGAGGGCCCACACTGTGCCTTGTTTGGGGGGCAGACTGCTGCCAGTCCCTAGCCACCCCTGCCACTGGAGCATTAACATGCCTGTATTACTGAGACAGTGGCTCATTCCAATCCCCACCTGGAAATGGCAGACAGAAAATGACAGAGCAAAACAGGGCAATTCTGCCCAGTTCTTCCAGATCTGCCTCATTCTCATCAAACAAGGAAACTTGCTCTGCCCCACCACTGACTGTGGGCTCAGCAGCCATCAGTGTGTGACCCAACACTGCTCAGGGACAAACCCTCATGGAGGAGGGGACACCAAGGAGGACACGGGAGATGCTGCATCGGCCAGGCACGTCAGCAGATTCACCTTCTGCCCCTTAAGCAACCCCCACATGGGGGCAGAGAGTCTGGGAACACCTCGGGGATCAACACTGAGTGTTCTGGAGGAGACAGAGCCAGGAGAGCTCCCCAGCCCGGACACAAACCTGGGCCACCAGCAGGGAGTGTATGCAGGGCAAGGGGGAGAGGGAACATGTAAATTCACAAAATACAGCCACTCCTCTGCTCTGCACTTGGCACCACAGTCAATCACAGGGAAACCCCAACCGGAGCCATTAACGTGGCCACCCAAGTGTGAAATTGGCTGCACAGCAGCTCCCTGGCCCCCCTGAGCCAGGCCTGCCAGCTCCTGCCTGCAGCTGAGAGCAGGCCTGGAGCTGCCCAGGCAGCCCTGCTTGCCCTTCCTTCCCTGTGCCCTCCCTGTGCCCAGAGCCCCTGGCCCTGTGTGCCCTCCCTGTGCCCAGAGCCCCCGGGCCCATGTGCCCTTCCTGTGCCCAGAGCCCTGTGTGCCCTCCCTGTGCCCAGAGCCCCCAGCCCCGTGTGCCCTCCCTGTGCCCTCCCTGTGCCCAGAGCCCCGTGTGCCCTCCCTGCTCCCATGGCCCTGCTCACCATCGTCGCTGGTGTGCGGCTCTGTCCCGTTGTCATGGTCCACCTCATCGATGGTGCCCGGCTCGCTGTGCGGGCTGTCACTGCAGAGAGCAGAGCAGGGTGTGAGACAGCTCTGCCCCTGCCCCAGTGCCCCTGCCCCAGTGCCACTGCCCCCAACACAGCAGGGTGTGAGACAGCTCTGCCCCTGCCCCACTGCCCCCAGTGCCACTGCCCCTGTGCCACTGCCCCCAGTACAGCAGGGTGTGAGACAGCACTGCCACTGCCCCCAGTGCCACTGCCTCCAACACACCAGCCTGTCACACAGCACTGCTCCCAACACACCAGCCTGTCACACAGCACTGCTCCCAACACACCAGCCTGTCACACAGCAGTGCCACTGCTCCCAGTGCACCCAGCACATCTGGTGCTGCCCAGGGAGCTGCTGGAGCCCCCATCTCTGGGGGGGTACAAGAAATGACTGGATGTGTCCAGGTGACAAGGTGGTGTTTGGTCAAAGGTTGAACTCAGTCTTGGAGATCTTTCCCAACCTTACTAATTCTGTGATTTGTGATTCTCTGATTCTGTGATTTCGAATCACAGCAGATCTCCAAACTTGCTCTGAGAACAGCAGACACTCACACCATGCCCCAAATGCCACCTTCTGTTGGCTCTTGTGTCTTTAGTAGAGTTTGTCAAAACTAACACAAAGTGACACCAAGTTCATGTCCCACTCCCTAATTCACAGTGAGCTTTAGCTCTTCTACTGCACCACAGGGATGGTGGCAGGTGACCAGTACCAGGCACAGCAAGGTCTCAGAAATGTATGAAACTTGTAGAAAATCAGTTCAAGTCTGTTACTGATCCTGGTTTGTTAAACCCAGACCTGAATGTTGGGTTAGAATTCCAGCAGCAAAGGGAACTGGAAGGTCTGGGTTAACCTCGGGATTTCATCCAACCAGCAAATTATGATGGAACTGAGTCTTTACTCAAATTTTCCAGAAGCAATTTGGATAGAATTTACCTAAAATTCCATTCTGCTGAACATACTTCTATGATCTACAGCTCAAAAAATCTTCTCCAATATTAGTATCTGCACTGGAAAAAGTTTTTTTTGATGTTTTTTACTGAGGGTTACAATACTGAGTCAGCACAAGAAAATGAAATACCTGGTGAAACTGCCTGTTTTGACTGGTAAGACTAAATCAAGTGGTTCAACGTGCAGAGGCTCCTGTGCTGGTGAAGGTGTTTGCACCCAGACCCCTGCAGAGAGCTCACCAGTACTCCTCCCCTCCGGTCATGCACTTCTCGTAGACAGGCCCCTCCAGCTCCCTGGGGCTGGGGAAGATGCCCTCGTGGTGGATGATGATGCTTTTGATGAGCTCATTGACGTGGGCCTGGCAGGACACGGGGTCCTGCCCGTCAGGAATGTGCATCAGCGTGGGCCCGAAGCAGATGGCCAGGTTGTAGGGATCCATCATGTTCTCATCGCTGTACTGGGACAGGCTGCAAGCACACGTGGGAGGGAGCTCTGCTGGGCTCCTGCTGGCCTGGAACACCTGCCAGCAGAGCCCCAGGCACACAGCCAGGCTCAGCAGGGCTGGCCAAGAGCCCAGCACAGCTCCCCATGGCCACTGCACAAAGGGCTCAGGCTGCAGAGGCAGGGGAGCCCTGGCAGAGGGACAGCGAGGGGGAACTGGGTGAAGCAGGAGAACACTCACTGGTTAAGGAAAGCAAAGAGGTATCTCATGACCACGATGACAGCCCGAGGCAGAGTGACAATGATCTGCTGGATCTGGTGCACTCTCTCTGCAGGGTTCTCCGTTTCTGCAACACATGGACACAAAGAACATCCTTAAAAACCTTTTCAGGAGCAGACACTCAACAGCACAGGGACTTGTTCCAGATCTAGTGGCCCAGTAAACGAGGAAGACAAAAGCCTGTCTCCAGAGGGCATCTGTGAGTTTGGTACTAAGTACCAAAGCAGAAAGAGAATGGGGGACTCTGCTGCTCCAGTGGGGAACTCCTATGCTCACATGCAGCATGAGCAGCAAATAAAGACATTTCTTTATTCATTTTTAAAATAAATGTTTATGCATTATTCATGTCATTCCTCAACAACTCCTCTGTTCCTCAAAAGCCTGAGTCAATGTGACACAGAAAACAGAGCACTGCTTGATTTTCTAGGGCAGATTTTTAAATGAGGTTCTTTTTCAGGTTACCCTTCTGGGTCATGCATTGGATCATTCTGAGCCCTTCTGCCTGTGTCTCCTACTGCTCTGAATAGGAATTTCTAATAGGAAATAGAAAACAGATTAGCTGAACCAGTGCTGAGTCAGTCCTTCCAGGGTCACTGCTCTCCACTGCCCTGGGGTGCAGAGTCCAGAGCTGCCATCAGACACCTGCTCCCTCCCAGGGGAGGGGGTGACTCAGGGCTGTCCTGCCCTAAGCTCCCCCTGGACTCTGCACAGAGCTAATCCTGTGGCTGCTGCTTCAGAGGAAAGCACCACAGCTTCTCTGGAGCAGGCAGAGCACACAGAAGTGCTTGTTCAGGCTCAAACTATGCCATTTGCTAATCACAATAAAATTCACTGGCAACATGGAGCTAGGCTGCCATTTCATCAAAATTCTGAGCAAAATGTGGCCTCAAGACCAAGATGGATAGTTTTATAGTATTTCACATGGGGAATTTTTCCATTCGATTTATCCCATTATTGCCTGCTGGGTTCTCTACTTCAGTTTGGTTTTACATAAGAGGATATTTGTTAAAAAAACTCAACTAAATACAAACTGGGTAACACCCTATGATAATAGATATCTGTTGTGACACCCAGGGGAACAAACTCTCAAAGCACTTGTCCTTCTCACTGAGCAAAATATTTCGACTGGGCATAACTCAGGAATTACCAGGGTACCATCAGCACTGCACACACGAGGACAGTC
Source organism: Pogonocichla stellata (assembly GCA_026546895.1). Classification (NCBI taxonomy): domain Eukaryota; kingdom Metazoa; phylum Chordata; class Aves; order Passeriformes; family Muscicapidae; genus Pogonocichla; species Pogonocichla stellata. Next base: position 20,130,771 of record JAOTQZ010000629.1, read on the forward strand.
CCACGTGGACTCTGCCAAGTGCCTTTTGACCTCTCTATGGCCCCTGTGCCTTCGAGGAGCTTCCACATAAACCCCCAGCCCCCCAAAAACAAAAGGAAAGGTTCTTCACCACACAAGTATGCAGCCTGTGTTTATGTGTGCTTGTGGGGCACAGTCAGCTGCACTTCAGGCCAGATTTTTAACAGGAACAAGGCACTTTAATTTATCCAAAACCATTCCTTAATCAAAATGTTGCAAGAAGAGAAAGATGAGGAAAGGAAGATTCTTGTTAAAATGGGAAAAATAGAGAGAGATAAGAGAATAACACCCAGAAAATTAACAGATGATGTTCACAAAAAAATTCCCAAAAGCTTAATAGATTGTGCAAATTTGCATTAATTAGGGATGGTGTCAAACACCAGCCTCTCTGCAAGCACACAGGCAGCCACTCACCAAGCCCACTCTGCACTGGAGGGGACCCATCCCCCTCCCCAGGCTGTGCCCTCAGGCCTGCAGCCCTGCAGCCCCTGGGGAGGGCAGCCAGAGAAAGCACAAGGCAAACTGCAAATCCCTGTCCAGGGCATGAACTGGTGCAGAACCAGAACATGTGTCTGTCTCACATGTGCTTTACACATCAAAACTGAACAGCAACAGTGAATTTCCTAAAGCTGCCACATGAAACAACTGTTCTTGAGGAATCAGACACATTCCTCTGCTCTGGAACAAGCCCCTCCTGTGCCAGTGCCCTGCAGGTATCTCCCGGCTCCCTCAGCATCACAGGATCCCCAGCAGCCATGAACATGCACATTCAGGAGGGGGAGAGCACCACAGGCACAGAAGCCTGGAGCACACATTGCCCATTGGTGCCCTACAGCTGGGACACCCCAACATCTGTCCTGCACCCTGCAGCCAAAATGGGCAGCACTTCCATCACCTCTGAGCCTTCAAGCTCATTTTGCCCCCTTCACTCCCCCCAGAGAAGCAATTTCCCCCTCCCTCCCCCAGTGCACACTCCTGTCCTTTCCCAACAGCTCCCACTGCCCACCTGGGTGTACCTGTGCTGCCCTCACCCCACCAGCTCTCCACCAAGAGCTGTCACATGTACTTACTTATAGTAGATATCAAATCTTGAAACCTTTCCTTAGGAAAGAGGGGGTTTTCCAGTCCTCGGAAATACAGCTTCAAGACTCCAGCCACTGAGTTGATGTCTCGTTCATTCTGATCATCAGCCAGGGGATCTTCACCTGCCCACAGAAAAGCTTTTCTATCCAGCACCACCACTGAGCTGGACTAACACAAGTGGTTTTCCTCATTTTGTGGAACACCCAAATTTCCCAGGATTCAGAAACCCTCCTTATGTGCAATGGCAATGCTGATTTTTCCTGAAAATCAATTCTACTGGGGGATTTTAAACCTTTCCTGAGGACAAGGATGATATTGGTTGTTTCTCCTTCACTGTTTCCAGCTCAGTGCATTTTCTGCATTCACAGCACAAACCCTTTCCAAAGGAAAGCTGAGGAGGTCTGAAGGACAGTGAGTGAGAGCCTGGGGGGACAGGCTTGGCTGGAGGATGCAATGACAGCTCTGGAATGGACCCAGGGGTTCTGGACAGCTTTGTACTGACTAAATCTGTGAAAGGCTTTTGGTGCCCCTGAGATTTGGATACTAATTCATCTTAAATTGGATGTGCAAAGCCTCCAGCCTTTGACAATCCTAACACTGCCTTACCCATTGGCCCATCCACCTCCATCCTGATCCTTGCAATGCTGCTCAGGGATTAAGGGTCATTGTTCCCAGCAGGACTGTCCCTGTCACAGCTCCCCTCCACTCAGGACTGCTTTCCCTTTCTCACTGGCCTGGCAGCCTGAGATTTTCTCTGCAGATTCACTGCTGCCTCCACTGGCACTGGCAGCAGATACAAGGAGGAATGCTGCACCTCCCTTGGCAAACTGCTGCAGGAAGGATGAACCAGGATCCCCAGCAAACTCTGCTATGGCCCTTGGGCTTTTAATGACTGTGGAAAAGAGCTCTGCACATACCCCTGCTCCTCACACTCCTTCCCTGGGTGACTCTTTACCACTGCCAGAGACACAGCACTGAGAAACCCAAAAGGGATAAAATCTGCTCATGTCTCACAGCAGAAAGGGCTTTATTCAACACAGGCTTCACACCATGGCTGATGCACCCAGCACACACCACCTGCACACCCAGCTACACACCTCTCTCAAACGAGTTCTTGATGTCATTGACTTCCACCTGGGAGCCAGGGACCCTGAAGATGCCCTGCTGCTGGAGGCCTGGAAGAGAATAATGCTTTAGGAGACATTTCTGGAACTGCTGGATAGTGCCTGCAGGTAAAACAGCAGAACCCAGGAGCTGATGCACCAGACAGGCTTGGAGCAAGCAGGGACAGCAAGGGACAAGCAGGGACAGCCTGCTGCACCTCACTTCTGCTCCTATTCCCCAGCCAAGGCCCCAGATCAAGGTGCTGAAAGGGCTCATGGCCTGAGTGAACAATTTAACCTGGGCACATGCAAACAAATGAACAATTTAACCTGGGCATGTGCCAATAAAAGCTCACTATTCACAGCCATGCAGTGCTGCAGCAGAGCCCACTGTAACCCCAGCCCACGGAGAAGGGACTGCAGGCACCCTGGAGTCTCTGCTGACTCTCTGCTCAGCCCAGTGCTTGGCTCCTTGGCAGGTTCTTGAGGCTGCACTGACCAACTTACCATACAGGTTGATGTAGCGGATGCAGCTTTCTACAACAAGTGGAATGGCCTGTCCTGAATCCTTCAGGAAAGGAAAGGAAAAAGAGGGAAAATTACTGGTTTACTGCTAACAAAGCATGGGAAATGCACTGAAGATTGCAAAAGCAGAGATCTGAAAATTAGTGCTGTGGAGTTCAGTAAGAGGACAGGCAGGGAAAGGAGGTGTTACAAACAGGGAGCCACCAAAGAGTGCTGAGGACACTGTGTGCAGCCAGAAGGGCACAGGGAAGCTGCACCCAAGGTGTGTGAAAGATTGCTGCTCCCTGTGTGGCTCAGACAGGAGACTGCCACGAGGGATCACAGCTCTCCCACCCGGAGCTGGAGTGCTGAGCTGAAATTAAACTTGTGCTACACCCAGCTGATGGAATGAGCTTCCCAAAACACAGCTCACAACAATATTCCACCAAAGGAAAGAGCCACTGTCAGCAGGTGCTAAAAAACCCAACAAACAGCTCTGTGTATGGAATGAGGTGCCTGAGTCTGAACCAGTGCTGAGTTCTGGCCTCTCCCCAGGCCCCTCGTGGCAGAAGCTCAAGGGGACCACGGGCCATGTCTGACAGCCCAAGTGGACACAATTCTCTTTGGGATTTTGGCTGTTTTCCCAGCAGAGCACAGTGGCACCTCTGGGCAGTTCCCTCTGTGTCACAGATGGGCCCCCAGTCAGTACCTGATTCCTCGTTCGAGCATTCCTCCTTCCTCTGAGCACACAGAAAAGCAGCAGGGTGGAAAAAAGAACAGATTAAGCAGGGATAAGCTGAGTTAGAGGTAAGCATGTCCTTGGGAGGCCATGAATGCTCCAGTGCAATGGCAGCTTAGCAAGGGCCAACACAGGCCTGTGGGACACCCACCTCCCTCCCAAACCCTGGGCTCCTGCAGCCCAGCCTCAGCAGGGACAGCCCCTCAGATTAACTCCCTGTCTGAACCTGTGGCCTTCCCAGGAGCCTGGGGACAGGGACACACCTGGCCTGGGGCACAGACAAGGCTCTGAGGGGCACTGGGTGACCAGGGGACAGCTGGGCAGCCAGCACTGGCCCGGGTGCCTGTGAGCTGTGCCCCTCAGGGGCAGGCAGCAGTCCCAAAGGGTCTCTGCTGGCACGGGACACTCCTGCTCAGATGGATTTCTAGAGCAGGCAATTCCTCCTTCTCAGTGCTGAGCAGGCTGGGATTTAATGAGCATTACTTTTTAAAAACCAGTTTAAGTCAGGAGTAATCACAAATCCTAACAGGATTACAGGCTTTGCCAGCAGGGCCAGTGCTCTCTGTGCTGGTGCTGTGCACAGACACTGCCCTCGGGCTCAGGGCTGAGCTGGAGGGAATAAACCCAGCCAGAGGATGCCTGTTAGTCACCTAATCCAACAGTTTGTCTTTACTGCTTCCTGAAGAGTTTTCACTGAAGCTTTCTCCAGAGCAGGACTGCAGGACAGCAGCTGTGGCTGTTACTGATGTGTTTGTGTGTAAAGCTGAGGATCACCTGAGCATCACAGGATTTCTACAGGCTGGCAGTCCTTGAAAGTGGGAGACACTTTCTGGGGTCATTTTATGCTCCTTCTCAGCCACAATGATGGATGAGCACCAAAACCACATGGAAAAGAGGAAGGGGCTGTGCCTGCTGCTCCTTTGAGGGCTGGGCTGGGCTCGTGCCATCTTCCCTCTCAGGATGGGGAGCAGCAGCAGGACAGTGAGGACACTGGGCCAGGGCTGCTCACACTGCACGCCAGCCATGGGTGCTCTGGAGCTCACAGCTGGGGACACACAACACCAGAATGCACAAGGGGAGCCGTGGAGAGGAACCATCAGAGGCCAAGCTGGGTGCAGATGGGCCAGAGGGACCCCTGAGGATGGCAAAGAGCCAGGACAGGACAGGCACCATTGCACTGGCAGCTCACAGACCCTCCTGCAGCAGCAAGTACCTTAATGAAGGTTTCCATATTGCCGTTAAAGAGTTTATGGTTATACACTGACAGAGGCCTAGGTCTCCTCATTTTCTGTGGCTTAGGGGGAAGACATGGGGGCCTGGGAGAAAATGGAACAAAATAAATCAACAAAACACCAACATAAATGCAATGAGAGGGTGAGACCTCACAGGTTATAACTGAGAATAAAAAATCAAACAGAATAACTGAGAATAAAAAAAAAAAATCAAACAGAAAAGTCCCTCTGTGAGGATTTGATGTGTAGCTCCACAAACCCTGCAGGCACTCACTGGTGTGTCCCACATAGACACCACTGCAGCAGGAAACCAAGGGAGTGAGGAGGTATATCCAAAATAAACCACAGCTACCCCAGAAAACACTGGGCTATTCCTGTTTGCTCCCAAACAGATTCCATTCTGCTCACAGAACAAGGACAATGGGAACACCTCCACCTTCCTGTGCCCAGCTTCTGTTTGGAATGCCAGGGCTGGGGATGACCCTGCCACTGACCAGGAAGCCTGTGACAGTTCCAGTGCAGTATGAAGATGCTGGGCTGCTTTCATTAATGCTATTCCCAGTCCAATTCCCTGGATAATGAAGGACCTTTGTGTCTAGATCTAAAAAAAGGAGAAAAACACCACAAAACCCCAGATTTCTGCCCTGCCCTGTGGCCCAGGCTGCACTGATGTGTGCAGAGGGAGAATATGACTGCAAACACACCCAGAGCTGGGGTGGGAGCTGCTCTCTGAAGGTCCCTCTGTGCTGGCAGCCCCTCAGTGCCTGCTGGGTGCCCAGCCCTGAGGCCACTGGCACAAGGAGCCTCCTTCCTGCCTGGCAAGGCAGCCAGGCTGCACCATCTGCTCCACCACCCCTAACAGGGACTGCAGCTCCTTCTGCTGGTGCTGTAAATTGTATCAAACACAAACAAGGCTGGAACAAGCTCACACACAGAGAGCTGTGCACGTTCCAGGGAGCTGCTGGGAGGCTGTGCTGGCCTGTGCCTCGCTGTCAGAACACCAGCACACTCCTAGCAGGCCACTGGAGCTCTGTGGAGATGCCTCACAGGCTGGACATGGATCAAAGCCCCTCTCTGTCACTTTTAGCCAGCCCCATCTCCTGCAGCAGAGGGGTGAGGTCTGTGATACAGGCAGGCTCTGCACTCACAGCTAAAGCAGCCAGAGCTGGGACAGGATTTCAGGGACAATTAAAGTCCTCAAAGGAAGAGGGATGGCAGGGAGTGTGTGGACACCTTTGTGCCACCCTGTGGAACCCCACCCCACCTCAGCTATGCCCAGGGCACTGCACACTGACCAAGCACATCCAGGCACATCAGAGCCAGCCAGAAACCACTCTGCAGCAGAACCAGGGCTGCTTGCCATGCCCCTGACCCCAGCACTCCAGGCCATGCAGCTGGCAGCAGGGTGTGGGGCACAGGGGGGTAACTGAACCCCACCAAGCTGCACCAGTAGCAAAGCAAACCCCCCTTCCCACAGTCCCCTCCTGCCAGCACCAGCCCAACCCTGGTGAAAGGAAGGGGAAGAAAGTGCTCACCTGGTAGTTCCACACTCAGCTCTTTCACCTGCAAGAAACACAAGTTGCCATCATCCCTCCACATCAGCCACCACTCAAGCACTGCACAGCACAGCTGTGCTCACCCCTCACTGCTGGCCCCCACACCCCAAAGAATGGCTTCTGGCAGAGAAAAGCTGCATTTGGGGAAGAGAGATGCCCACCTGATGCTCCCACCATTAAAAGACAGATCAGAAATCTGGAGGGAGAAGATTAGAATCTTCTGGGGGAGAAGAGGGAGAGGAGAGAAAGAGGCAGAGGGTGGCAGGGAGTGGCAATCTCTGCTGCTGGAGAAGCAACCCAGCACTTCAGCACACAGTGTCAGATTCTAAGAGATCTCTCTATGTGCCCTCCCAAAGAAAAGTGCGACGAGTAATAAGGAAATCATGATTTTGCATGCCACAGGTTAGCTGAGCAGCAGCAGGCAGGCACAGAAGCATCAGTCCCTCAGGAGAACACACACAGGGGAGGCTGACAGGTGACACATGGTTTAAACCCTCCCAGGGGAGTGGAACACCCTCCCTGGACCCAACCCCAACTCACCTTCTCCCAGAGTCTGCTTCAGCAGGTCGTGCTTAGCCTGGAGCTTGGTGATGAGGTTACTGCCATTCAGATACTCCTTAAATTTCTGGAATTAAAGAACAAACAGGGTGGGTTAAGCACCACAGCCCCCAGTGGACACTCAGTGCTGCCTGGGGGCTGTGGGGGCTCAGAGGCTGCCCCAGCTGCAGGGCTCAGCAGGGTGTGATCACTTCTCCCTGCTCCAGCCACTGCCTGATGGTCTCATTAGCCTGGTCTCCTTGGAGCTGCCCCTCCTGCCCAGGAACGCAGGGAGGCACAAAGAATTCAAAGCTGCCTTTCTTTTGTCCCTCCTGGGAACAGCCTAGGAAATCAAAGCAGCTTTCCCTGCCCTGCCAAGGCTTTGGCTCTGTGCAGAGCAACAATGGCAAGCAAGAACTCCCAGGGGCTGAGCCCTGCAGGCAGGGACTGCCAGGTGCTCCTGGTGACTGCAGGTGACACAGTGCACAACTGCCCGTGTCACAGGGATGAGGACACCCAGGAACACTCCAGAGCAAGGCATGGCACACCTCAGAGGGGACAGGGAGACAAGAGATGGAAAACAGAGAATGGGAAAGATCAAATCTCTGCAAAAACCATTGAAGTAATCCCAAGCACAATTCCAAATGAAAACTGCAATTTCCCCACAGTTTAAAATAATATTATTAAGAGAAAGTAGAAGCTCTTTATGCATATGTAATACATCACAAGATGCAGTTAACCATAGGCTATGACCCACACTGAAATGAGGGAGACTGCTGGTGAACTCATGGCTGGTGCCTGTATTTCAGGTACCAGAACAGAGACCTGAGCTCTGCCTGGGAGTGCAGCATGAGAGTACAGGGCACACACAGCCCAGCACAGCCCAGCATGAGAGCACAGGGCACACACAGCTCAGCATGAGAGCACAGGGCACACACAGCACAGCCCAGCATGAGAGCACAGGGCACACACAGCCCAGCATGAGAGCACAGGGCACACACAGCCCAGC
>JAOTQZ010000629.1:20139562-20155586 GCA_026546895.1 Pogonocichla stellata
CAGCCCAGCATGAGAGCACAGGACACACACAGCACAGCCCAGCATGAGAGCACAGGACACACACAGCACAGCCCAGCATGAGAGCACAGGACACACACAGCACAGCCCAGCATGAGAGCACAGGACACACACAGCACAGCCCAGCTTTTGTGCCTTCCTTGGCCTGTGAGCAGCTTCAGCTCATCCATGGGCCAAGGGCAGATTTAAGCTGTATAGGCCAGAGAGGAGGACTTCGCTCACAGTCCTGAAGAGACCCAGGATGGTGGCCCAAGGTGAGGCCATGTGGAGTCTGAGCCCTGCTCTGAGCCTCTCCTACTCCACTCAATAAGTTTTCAATCTCATCTGGCTGCTCCAGTTGTTCCTTCAAAGAGAAAAACAAGGCAGGCACTGGATTGTCAGTCCCTATGTAGTGCCCTGCCACTGAAATGCATTCCAGACCCAGATCTGACAGAAGAAAAGTACTTAAAGAGACTGAATTGGTTCTTGCTCTTCACTAATGAGCACTTAACTGGCCTCAGCCCTGGCAATTAATGCTCCGTGTCCCGTATGGCCCGAGCTGAGACTCACAGTGAAGTAGAACATTTCAGTCTCCTGCTGGTTGGCTCTCCTCTTGGCAATGTTGATTTTGCTCATGTAGGTCTCTGAGGCAGCTGATTTGACCGACTCAGTGGAGCGGCTGTGCTGGAAGGCATCTGAAACATCAAAATCTTCCACTGTCAGCATGTCCTGCAAGGTCTGCATGGTGGCATCCAGCGTTTTCCGTACCTGTGACAAACAGCAGAGCCTGGTTTGGGGCACGCTGGGAAAGGACACGTCCTGAGCCAGAACAATCACTGAGCAGGCAGCTCCCAGCCTGGGCTGTGGTCTGGGGCACCTGCAGCTCTGCCACAGGAGGGGCTCCAGCCCTGAGCACAGCAGGGAGGCTCCATGGGGAAAGGCTCAGCACTGCTGCCCACAGGGCCGACCTCTCACCTCTTCATTCTCGATCTTGAGCGTGGCCAGGCGGGACTGCAGCTGGTGGTACCGCATCAGCAGCTCGGTCTGCACAGGCTGCTGGGCGCTCACCTGGCACACCTGACAGGAGACATTGCAGGGTCATGCACGGACCAGACACACCCCCACACCCACACCACCCCCTGCAGCCCCCACAAGCTCCTGGCAGCCTCCAGAGAGGGTCTGCTGCTGTGTGTCCCATCAGCAGTGCCCGGGAGCTGGGCCAGCACCGAGTGTTCTGCTCAGCACTCTGCCCTCTCCCAGTTACAGCAGGTTGATCACAGCTCCCCTGTGCAGATCTGGGGGACAGAGGGAGCCAAACCACAGCCTCCCTAACTGGGAGGGACACGAGCAAGGGGCAGCCTGAAAGGAGGAGCCCTAAGGAGGCAGGAGCCTCGTTAGGAAAGGAAAGAGGAGCAGCAGGGTGTGAAGGCAGCAGGGAGGGGAGAGGAGCCAGGAACACCTTGACTGTGATTCAGAGCAGGGGCAGCCGAGGGCAGCACTCGCCTCATCCCCCATGTGGGGCTGGAACTCGAAGCGCAGCGGGGGGCAGAAGGCCTGGTTGCACATGTCCATCAGGCTGTGCTTGTCGCTGCGCGCGTCCAGCCCGTCCACCGCGTTCTCCAGCGCGTCCAGCCCCTCGTGCCGCGAGCTCTCCAGGTTGTACTCGGCCGACAGGTACGTCCTGAGCGTGCGGGCCAGGCTGGCGTGGAAGCCCAGGTCACAGCACTGAGCAACAGAGGGGAGAGGGGCTGCTCGCAGACATCCCAGAGCACCCCACGGGGCTCTCAGACACAGGGATGCTGAAGGTGTGGCAGGGGGCACACGCCCTGCAGCGTGTGCTCATCCTGCTCTGTCCTGGGCAGCCCCCACCGTGGAGCAGCTCCTCATGCTGCTCACCCTCTCATGTCTGTCTTGGGGAAAATGGGAAAACCTGGAGTTGATTGCTGCCAAAATACTGCACTTTAGACAAAAAACTGGTTTTAGACATTGTCCTCGCTATAATTGAATTTGGCATGTCAGTGTCATGCCAGCACAGGGATTTGCTGCCCTGAAAGCTCCACCAGAGCTGAGCAAGCCCAACCTGTGCCCAATCCCCACCTTGTCACCCAGCCCAGGGCACTGAATGCCACATCCAGCTATTCCTTGAACACCTCCAGGCATGGAAACTCCACACCTCCCTGGGCAGCCCGTTCCAGTGTCTGACAACCCTCTCCATGAAGAAATACTTCCTGAAATTCATATTGATAAACTCGAAGTGAAACCCAAAAACTCAGTTGGGGCCACAAGCGGCTCCAGCCCAGGAGGAGTCTCATGGTTGGTGCTGATGTGAGGAGACACCACTCAGCTCAGATCACATCACAGCAGGGCTGTGCTTGCTTCAGCCTCTGTTAAAACCAGCAGCAGCAAAGCTACACTGGCCAATCCCCAGCCCCGCTGCCCCTCCTAGTCTTTAAAAGCTGTGAAACCCACGTGCAGTAATGAGGAGTTCTGTAAAAACTATCGAATTGTCACAGCCCTCCATTTATCCTGCTTCTATTTAGCTTTCAATCACATTAATTGAGAGTATGGGCAGCTATGGACTGCCTTAAAAAAACCAACAAGCAACACAAAAAAGGTAAGGAGTGAATTTCCATTTGCTGCTTGGGGCAAAGCCTCATTCTGCACTACAAATCTCTCCCATGAGAGTTTTAGCATGAACGCTCCAGGCTGTAGAGAAACCCCAGAGCTGGAACAATGCAGCCAAGGGGCTGCCACACAGACAGGGCAGGGAGCAGGGCTGGGAGCAGGGCTGGGAGCCCTGTGCCAGCACTGGGGGAAGAGCAGCACTCCTGCCATGACCTGGGAACAGACTGTGAGCTCCCCAGCACCTCCCAGCCCCTGAAATCACAGCTACTCTGCTACAAAAAGCACTATCAGGAGGAAATATCTGCCACTGTTCAAGGGTGGGAATTCCCAAAGCACAGAATGCCACAGAACCCAAGGACAGGGGCTCAGGGCATTGCCAGCTGCTCTGAGGACAGAATTCCAAATTCCATGGGAAATGTTTCCCTTTCTTTGCTGCTGGCCTTGCACTGAAGCTGGGGGTGATTTGTAGTGCCCAGAGATCAGCTGCTCCTGCAAACCAGAGCAGCACTTCCCACACATTGCAGCCCTTGAAGTCCCTGGAGATCAGCACCGTGCTGGCTGCTTCACACACGGGCGCCCAGAGAAGAAAAGAAGGAGCAGGGACTTCCACACAATTCCCAGAGGAACACACAATGGGGAGGGGAAAAGAAAAAGAATGAAAAAAAGACTTCAAACAGATGCTCCCAGCCCCAGAACAAATGGCATTTTCTCACCCCTCTCATCCCTTTGATGGCAAATAAATTAGAACCACAAATAAGGATCCCCAGCCCTTCCGCAGAGCCTTTCATCTGCTCCCCAGCACGAATCCATCCCCCTGGGACACCCTGCAGCGTGGGATACCCCAGGGCAGGGCAGGGCAGGGCAGGGAGCAGCCAGAGCTGGGCACAGCAGCACTCACGTCGATCAGGTCGGACACGTCGTGGATGTAATATTTGCTGACGGCCGCGTTGGCGGCCGCCAGGTTCAGCAGGTAGTCGTTCCTGGCTTTTGTGCACTTCAGCTTGTTCTCAGAGTACTTGGCTTGTCTCTGAAAAAGCAGAATGGACTGTCAGAGCACAAACAGGAGGGCACTGGCAGCTTCTCCTGCCACACACCCTGCAGCCTGGGCGTGACGAGGGAATTACTGAAAGCTGGTGTCTGGTACGAAAACAGGGACCTTGCCAGGCTGGGGGAGATCCCACCTGAACACCCCCCACACTGTCAGCCAGCCAGGATCAGTGCATCCTGCTCAGAGGTGCTTGGAACCCTGGGCACAGCTGCTGCTGGGGATTTTGGCATCAGTCAAAACCAGAGGGCCAAATTTTCCCCCAGAAATGCTGACATATGTTTGGACTTGCTCCAGCTGTGTGCAGCTGTATCAAAGTGGAATCTGGCCCAGAGGCCCAAGCTACACAATTCAGAACAGGACCCAGAATTCAAAACTGTAGGAAAGCAGATGTGCTCCAGATCTGGGACATCTGCTCAGGCAGATCCCTGCTCTGAAGGCTGAATCAAAAGATTAACCCTTCTGAGAAGTTCACTGTTAGAAATGTCCCAGGGCTGGGTGCACCAGCCAGTAAATGCATCCTATGCTATCTCCTTTTCTGCACAATTAACACAAAAACTTGTGGAGTTCCTGAGGCCTGGGGGATCTGCTGAGGCCAGAATGGCACAAAGTGTTTTGCCTAGCAAATCCATCTAAATGCTGCACTCTCACTCCCAGACACTCTGCAGAGGAAAAACACTGGTATTTTATAGATCCAACTATTTTTTCACTACTAGGAGTCAGTGCAGCACCCTGTCCAAGGCTGTACTGCCTGTCCCTGTCATGCCATCCTGACTCTGAGTCAAACCTCTAGAAGCTGCTCCTGGCCCTTCCCCACACTTGGGGTGCACCTTGGGGTGCCTCCAGCAGAACATGCACACGAGACACCAGCCTTGCCAAGCCCTTCCCAGGGACCCAGGAACGGCCTCACAGACAGAGACAAGGCTGGGGCCAACCCTGCTGCCTGCAGGGAGCCCCAGCCCAGCCCAGCTCCCCCTCCCTCCCTGCCTCTCACCCACCTTCTCCTTCATCTTCTCAATCTTCTTGACGGAGCTGCGCCGCTGCGGCCGCTCCTCGTGGCGCAGCAGGTTCACGCTGATGTCCCCGGACTTGTTGAACTGCTTCTCCTCCTGCTTCTCTGCCTCCTTCAGCTTGCTTTCAGCACTGATGCTCTCTGCATGGTACATGTGGTAGGTCTTCATCACCTGCAGGCACAGGAGGCATGAGCCACCTTCCCCTGGTGACCCACAGCAGGAAGCAGCAGCAGGGACAGGGGCTGTGGGGCACCGGGGCATGAAGGAACAAAGAGGGGAGGGAAGCCTGAGAGATTCATCCCAGCCCTATTTCTGGAGTCTCCAGGCTGGTCCAAGAACTGTGTGACACTCAGCCCCACTGTGGGGATGTGATCCAGCACACACCTGCAGTCAGAGAGCACTGCATGCCCTCCAGCAGGGAAACAAGGAACAACCCCAGAGCTCTGCACCTGGGATATGGGGCCATGACAAGTGACTGGGAGGGAGGCCACAGCCACCCTGAACTCCCTTTTGGCCTAACCCCTCTGTTCCCACACTTGCTAAGCCATCAGACAGCCCCTGCTCTGCCACCCAGACAGCAGAACCATCCAGAAGTGCAGGAGCTGCAATTCCCAGGCAGAAATGGGGCTTGTCTGCTGTCACCACCTCATCCCCCCTTGCTGCTGCAGTGCCAGGACAGGTGCAGCAGCACCTTGTCCTTCACACTGCACATCCAGGAGAGATGATGCTGATCCTGGAACACTCTAGAGGCAAAACTTCCAGCACAACCCTCCCTCTCAGAAACAAGAGCCCAAAGGGCACACTGGAACATTTTAACAGAGCTGGCAGGAGGGACACATCTGCTCCTCTCTTTATGCCTTTAGTCACACTGTCCCCTTGTATCATCTCCGTTTGGGCTGTGGATGGTTTACTTCACATTGCCTTGACACAGCCCACAGTGCCTGACTGCTCCCTGCCATCAGCCTCAGCAGGGCTGGGCTCTGCAGGCTGGGACACTGGGACAGGCTGGGTCAGGCTGGGACACACTGGGACAGGCTGGGACAGGCTGCCTGAGGCCCAAGAGTTAAAACAGAGAAGGAACCCACAAATGCAGGGGATTTTTACACATGGCTTAATGAAGAAAACACAGAGCTTCCTCAGCTGCAGCTGTCAGCAGGACCCAGGAGTGTTTGACTTGGAGCAGGTCAGGCTGAGCCTCATGATCCCTCCTCCTGCCAAGCACAACCCCAGCTGCTGCAGGCTCCCAGTGCTGCATCCACAAACTTGCCACTGCAGGGAGACCCTGCAGGGAGATCCCCATCCCAATGCAGGGACATCCCAGTGCAGGGACATCCCCATCCCAATGCAGGGACATCCCCATCCCAATGCAGGGACATCCCACCCCAGGGCAGGGACAGGCAAGGGGCACTGGGCAAAGGCTCTGCCTCGGCCCTGAGCTGCTGCATTTCCAAACCCTGCAAATCCTGAGCACAGATTCCAGCCACGTATTCCAAACTGCCTTTTCTGCAGTGAATGTCACAGGACACACATGCACCAGATGATTCCTGGGGTTTTCTTAAAGAGAAACACTAGAGGGTTTCAATGAGCCCTCCTCATCCTCAGCAGCTACGTCTCTGTGAAACACAGAGGGAAGTGAGAGAGCCAAGTGCTGCATGTCAGGGCTTCAGGCAGTAAGAGGAAAGGTTTCTGCAGCCCTGACACAGCATGACAGAGGAGCCCAATGAGTGACAGGGGACCAAAGTGCAGGATTTTTGTGAAATCTGAAGGTTGTGGGACAGTCACCCAACCAAAACAGGCACCTGAAACAGCTCAGTGTGCTCCTCAGCAGCTGCCCTGCCACACAGCTGGCTCCTGGAAATCCAGAGGGTATTTCTGTTTAATACCTGCCTTAATTCTGGCCAGGGCCAGGCTGCAGTGCAGCAATCAGCCCTGATCTGCAATTCCCTGGTGCCTGCAATCAAATCAGGCTGTCCCTGCACTGCTGTGACACAAACTGCCGCAGCTGCAGCCCGGGGATCCTTCCTGCAAATCAGTTCATTAGCTGCAGCCAAGGAGGAAAAATATGTTCCAATGTTCATTAGTTATTTAACAACACAAGTTGTGTTTTCCATATTAATTACACGTTCTGGATAAAGGCTGTTGCCAAAATACCAGCTGTAAATGGCAGTGCTGGCAGCTCCAGCTCCAGGGGCTTTGTTCTCCCCAGCAGCTCATCCCCAGGCCCTGACCCAGCAGAGGAGCCCGAGCACAAATGGGGTGACCATGACAGGTACAGCTCAGGCCCCCCCATTCTCCTGCCCTCACCAGCTCCAGCTGGCACCCCTCTGCTGGAATCCATAAGGAGGAACCAAAGAACAAAACTGGTTTTAATCCACAGCTGAACTATTTCTGCACAGAACCATTCACAAGCATCTCCACTTCAGAATGAAAGTCATCCACTTCTGTTTTGACTAAAATCAGTGTGCCTTTGGTTCTCTGCATAGAGTCCACAGGGTGACTTGCACCAGAACAGCAGCAAGGCTGAGTTAAAATCAGTGTGGTTGTTTTGGCTTAAGTCTGAGACAGTGAATGCCTGAGAAGCCTGTAAAAAATTGTAGTTTCCACTCAATGTGCAGAACTCCCCTTGGAGAGGCTTGAAAAGCAGCCGTGCCAGGGCAGGGATGAGCTGTGGGTAAAGGCCTGGCCAGAGGCAGGAGAATGACTTCCCAGGGCTGGCAGCAGCCAAGTGACATTCCTGCAGAGCAGCAGCCTGTGTCCTGTGAGGCAGGCCCTCCTCCTGAGCCTGCCTGTGCTCCTGTGCTGCACAGGAAAGGTGTCCCCAGCACCCTGAGCCAGGGGACACCTGGGCAGAGCTCTGTGACATGAGTGACCCTGACTGCCCCACAGGCTCCTTCCTCGTGCTTTGGAGCCCAGGGTGTCCCCTCCCTGCTCCTTCCTCCCTGCATGGATGACACAGGCACTTTGTTAGCTCAGCAGCAAGGCTGAACACAAACACAGAGCTCCCCCAGCTGCTCCAGTTTCACCATTCAAACCAGTCTGCTTCAGCACTCAGGCCCATTCTGCTCAGCACACAGAGCAGGGGCTGGGAGAAATCTCAGCTCCTCTGAGGATGAGCAGGATTGCCCTGAGTGCCCCTCCCTGGCCACTCTGAGCCCCCCAGTGACCCCAGTGTGTCCCCAGGGGATGGCCCTGTCCCCTGGCTGGGCTCAGAGCAGACTGGTCCACAGCTATTCAGGTCAGCCCAGCCCTTGTTAGTCTTCCCTTGTTCTGCATCTGTCATGCTGCTGCTGTAATTAATCTTAATTAGTCACCACCCCTAACACAGCTTGTGACATTCAGCCATCAACAATGCACTCCCAAATCTCACAGAGGCTTTTTAATCTGATCTGCTGTCCACCCACACTGCAGGTCTCACAACAATCAAATCCTTCACCAGCCAATGCAGGAACAAACCTGTTAAAAGGAGATTTATGGCAGAAATTTCAAACACAATCATTCATGCTATGTTGTTTAGGCCTGTTTTTTAAAAAGATGAAATAGAATGATTGTTCAGGAATAACCTACTGCAGTATTATTTACGTACCAGTTACATACACAACGAAAGAAAGCAAATGTATTATCTCAATTTTCCAACAAAAGGCAGACTTTATATGGTTTTGTTGCTCCTAAACCACAAATAAAATAATTCTTTTTAAGAAAAAACTCTTGCTACAGGGCAAGAGGCAGCAGAAACACAAAGACTTTCAGTACCCTGCTATGAAAACCTGCCTGAAGGGCCATGTCCTGACTAAGCACATCTCACTGGGAGGCAGAGAGCAAAGTGCTCCCCAGGGCACAAACAGAGCTGAGCCCCTCTCAGCCAGAATTTCTGCATTTCCCAGCAGAAGGTCATGCCCAGCCACCCCCCAGGCACGGGCCCACGGGAGCAGGGAAGGTCCAACAAACAAACCAGCTCAGAGCCACTGGTGCTGGAAATCACCAGCCCAGAGTCTGAGCAGGGCCAAGAGGTGACAGTGGTGCCAGAGCCTGGCAGGGGAGAGAACCACAGGCACAGGGATCACCCTGGACCACCCCAAGCATCCCCAGCCAAGCCCAGGGGAAGCAGGTGAGACCCAGCCTTGGGCTGGGGCTGTGGGACATCCTCCAGCACTGCCACCACCCAGGGAGGGGCCAGACCCCCAAAGGATGCAGGACAGCCAGGGCACAGCCTCCCCAGGCCGGCTCTGCCAGGTGCAGCAGGAAGGGGGGACAGCTCACAGCTCACCGTGTAGAGCTCATTGGTGACCTTCTGCAGCTCCTCGTGCATCTGCAGGCCAATCTCCTTGCTCTGCAGGACAAAAACAGGAAGAGGTGAGACTGTTACGCTCAAAACATGCATTCTAAAGTGAAAATACACTTCAGAGGAGTCATAAATGTGAATGCACAGTGCAGCAGAGTCTCAAAGTGCAGTGTCAGAACTGCTGTGTGTTCTCTTGAGGTTGATGTTTGCCCATGCATCACCCAACCTGGGTTTCAGAGACCATGAGGAGGAACTTCACATCATTTAACTTATTTATCTGCAAAACAGATGAATCCAAAATTACAGGCAATACTGCTCTGCCCTTCTATGGTAGAACTCATCCTCAGCCCACAGCCAACTCCCCACATGGGTGTAACACTCAACACTCTCCCCCAGTTTGGGGACTCACTCTGACACTGGCATCATCCAGCAGCCACTTGTGGGTTTGCAGCTCCCTAGACTGGCATTCTCCAGCCCCACAGCATCACCTGTCAATGTGCCTTGATCTGAAACACTGCTGCTCTGTGATCAAACACATCTGCTGCTGGATCTGAGACTTCCAGCCAATGCTGCTATTTCAGAGCAAGGACTAGCAGGGCTCCCCTGCACTGGCACCCCAGGTTTACACTTCCCTTGGCCATGACCCACCCCCCAGCTTCTCCTCAGCAGCTCATTTTCACCGTTCTGACCCGAGTGAACCAAAGCATCCCTGAAAAAGAACCTTACAAAACAGCTACACCACAGTTATATAATAAAGTTTCCAGTTTCACAACGGCAGCAGCCAAAGTTCAGCCAGCTGAGGAGGCACTCACTGCCAGTGAGGAACTCCTGGCATCCTCCTGGCTGCTGAAATCCCATTGTCAGCCTGTTTTCCCTCTCCTTGGCAGGCAGGATGAGGCAGATGCAGTCACACAGCCCTGCAGGAGAGGCCACAGCACGGGGAGCTGCCAGCACTGGAGCCTGGCTGCAGATCAAAGCAGCTCCTGCTGCTCCCACAGCTGGAGGTGCTGGGATGTGCTCACCCTGCCCTCCTGCCTGCCTGCAATTACACCACAAATCTCTCCATGGAATCTTCTTGGCGAGGAAATACTTATTATAGCTTGGAGATGTGTTTAAACTAAGTATAGACACCCCCCTCCTCCCTCCCCTAAACCAAACCAAAACACAACTGAGCAGTTTCTTCCAGATTTCCCCAAATAACTCCAGGAAGTTTTGTGCACGTGGGCAGGGAAAACAACATTCCACCAGGCTGGGTTATGAGAGGAGCCCTTGACATGGAAAGATCCTCTAACTCCAGTCAATGGGACAGCCTACATACTCTGAAACCTTAATTGAGATTGTTACAAGTTAGACCTAAAGCAGAGCCTGAAGAAAGGAGTCTAAAGGATGGTACCCACACCCAGTACCCAAAGGGTCTGGGAGTGCCCCAGTATCCAAAAGGCAGTGCCCACAGTGAGGGTGCTGGAGCCTCCTCCAAGCACAGGCAAGTGAGCAGCTGAAGGACTTGCCTCTCCTCCAAGAAACTACATTTGTGTGCTTACAGGAGACAGCACCAAAACATCATTCCAGTGCCCTGGCACCAGCCACAAAACCCAAACTACAATTTAGCTGCTTCCTTTGTGCCTCACATTCCTCCTAAAACCCACAGTTGTTCACTGAGACAGCAATGGATTCAGGTTAGCAATTTATTAAAAATGCTGCCACTGCTGACAAAGTGTGGGAAGCAGCAGCATGGATGACTGGCAAGAGAGAACACTTATTCTACAGACAAAGACAAGAGCTGCCATCCGACACTTTATCCAACCTCCACCAGGACAATGCAGCACGGGCTGTAACTAAACTCACTGTCACAGCACAGAATTAAGTCCCACACTGGGATCCCAGCACCCTTATTTTGGACACAGCAATGCTCTGTCTCAAATGTGTAATTTCCTGAATCCACACCTGGAAGGAGCATCAAACTTCCTTCCCTCTGCCACGGCAGGAGGGGAGGGTGGAGCAAACACCTGCCTGGCAGTGGGTCCCTCACCTGGGTTACACTGTGAGGATTCATGGTGACAGCAGAGTGAGGCAGGGACACATCCCAGCATCTCCAGATCCCTGCAGGGACACACCCCAGCATCTCCAGATCCCTGCAGGGACACACCCCAGCATCTCCATTTCCCATCAGCAGCACCACCACACTCATCTCCTCCTGCATGGAGGACGTGACTGGCACTGGGAGCTCCAGGGGAATTTGCACTATGGAGGTTTCTGCTGCTTTCCTCACAGAATCACAGAATGGTTTGGCTTGGAAGGGTTTCCAGGCAGACACAGAGGAGGGGCTGGAGCTGCTGCTGGGTGGGGAGGAACAAACCCCAGTGCCTGGCTCGGTGATGAGGACCCCAGCAGTGCCAGGCTCAGCCAGGGAAGCCCAGCTCAGCACCCCACACCTTCCCAGGCAGATCACCCCTTGCTGAGCAGCTGCTCCTCAGTTCTGCTCATGCTGCACCCCTGAGCCCTCCCTGCAGGGATTGTTTACATTTACATAATGAACACAGCCAACACAAAACCTCCTGCTTCCTTCTGTCCCCACAGCGTGTCACAGGCCATTAATAAACCCTGGATGGGAAGAATTAAAAGTGACATTTCTGGAAAAAAAACGTTGCCCTAATTTACCATCAAAGAGCAATCTCCAGCACAGCCAGCAGCTGAGCCACGAGTGAGGGTGCTTTAACCCTTGTGGAGCTGGGTTATCTGCCAAGCCCTGGAGGAGGGCTTGGGGCTCTTTACCCACCACACTCAAAGCCAGACTGGACACCACAGTGAAAGATCCCTCCTCTGAGCACAGGTTGAGAAAAATAAACAACCTGAATATGCCCAAAAGTGGCAGCCTCCCTGTCCATATGAAAGGCAAACTCTGGCACATAGTAAGAGTTTCCCTGATTTAGCTGAACATTATTCCCAGAGACAGGTAAGTCCAAGGAGCAAACACAAACACAGTGAAATCACAGATTTCACACAGATTTTCACAACTGTAAAGGTTCCTCTGGATGCAAAGCAGGTGCTGGCTCTGGCAGCTGCAGACAGAACCACACCAGCTCTCCTGGCAGGGGATGGGGGATGGAGAAACAAGGACCAAGCAGTTCTATCCAATCTAAATGTTGAGCCTTAGAAGGTGAAATTTAATTTCAAAAATGAGGGGAGATGGAAGAACACCAAACACAAAGAAGTAATTCTGCTGAGTGGATGAAATACTTCACCATCCTGTCCTGGCTGAGGATTGACATACAACAGGAGAATACACTGAATATATGTCCTTGTTTGCAAGCTGGCTGAATTCCTCCTGTGTTTCCAAACAAGACACCATCCACAGACATGGGCAGGGAAAGCAGAAGGATAGTTTAAATATAAATCTCAAAAAATGGTTCAGAGCAAAATGCAAATAGGAGGAAATTTTGAGACAGGACTGGACTAACCAACATATACCAAAAATCTCCATTTCTGGAGGGCAGGAGAGGAGCAAAAGGGATGGTATCCCATATCAAATCAGCCAGCCTTGCAGTTTAAAAACCTTGCAGTTTAATTTCTAGGTCAGATCCATAAACTAGAGGAAAGTGGCCATAAAAATATCACATGAAATGTATTCTCCAGTCAGGCTGAGATTGCAAGACAAGCCCTGACCATGAAGGTTCTCCTGCTGCAGAGGCAGGTGCCCTGTGGCTCACCTGCTCCCCAGCTGCCCCCAGTGAAAACAAGGCCACAGAGCCTCTGCTGGGACTCTGAGCTCTGACCACACTCCTCACCTTCAGGGAACAGTCCTGGTCCACTTGACTCTGTGATTCTCACAAGTCTCTGATGCTCTTTTTTAATTTGGTCACCATTAATAATTCTGTATCATCAGCAGATTTTGTCATGTTACTATTCAGACTTTTTCCAAATAATTTATTAGGAACTGCACTGGAACTCTCCTTCCCTTTTTTCCTGTCTTTTAACTAACCATTAATCCAGAAAACAACTCCTCTCTTTAGCAGCTCTTCAAGAATTTCAGCTAAGGCCCTTTTCCAGTGAAGCTAATGACATGATTCATGTCATGACATGACATTCCCTGCAGCAGCTAATGACATGACCTCTGGCTCCTGGAAATGCCTCCACTGAATTTCTGAGGCATGACTCTTCCCTTCAGGAGGCCTCACTGACTCCTTGTACCTGCCTCAGAGCTGTCATCCTGCTCCTGAGCAGGGCTCCACCCAGCAGCCTGCTCTGATCTGCTCTCTGAAACCCTCCACAAGCCTTCAAAAAAAGTCATCACATTTCCACCTCCCATTTCTCTGGCACTGACACTTTGAGCACCAGGTCACACCTCACACTCCAGACTTGACAGGTCTAGATCTCAGTTTCTTTAAAACTCTAGGATAAACTCTACCTGGAAAGACTCTTAGTGATAGTCCCTGGCAAGATCTGCTCTGCAACATTCATGACAATTCTATTTCAGAATGGATGCCCATGAAGCAAGGCTGCCCAGGTTACCTTCTTGAAGAGCCTGATGACATCCTCACTGATCTGGGACAGCCTGACAATGACATTGTTCATGAAGATGTCGTTCAGCGTGGCGTGGTCGCGGCTCTCCCGACGGGTCTGCGTCAGAACCAGGTACCAGCAGTTCACAGGGGAAAGCAGGTGCTGATCTTTCCTACAGAATTGTGGAAATGAAGCCCAAAAAGGCCAGGTGAGCATGTCCCAAAGGCACACATTTTCAAATGAAGGCTGCCAGCACATCACCTCCCTCCCTCCCAGTCACTGGGATTCAGGGTGTGACCTCTGCTCGCAGCTGTACCAGCCACAACAGGGACACCCAGGGACACAGGGGCACCCAGGGACACCCAGGGACACCTAGGGCACACAGGGACACCCAGGGACCTGCACCTCACCCAGCCCCTTCCCAAACTGGGTGCTCTGGGGGATGGCACAGGAGAAGAGACATCCCTGGACAGGGAAGAGTTTTGCTCATTCTTTCCACTCACACTGTGAATGCAGCTGTCACCCCACTGCAGAAGGGCCCTTTGCCACCCAATGCACCCAGAAGTGCTCATGAAAGGGCTCTGCACCCAGCATGAGATTGCCAGAGCCAGGACTGGGCACAGCCCACTGCACATGGCTACAGGGGGACAAAGGAGCTGGAGGGACTGTAAAGCCTGGGAGTGTCACAGCCTCATCAGAATAATGACACACGTGAGCAGCTGGGGAAGGGGTGCAGATGAGCCTGCTGAGGGCAGGTACAGAGCAGTCTGGAAGAGAAAAATGCATTAAGGGAATCTCTGGATGTGGAATGGACAGTGAGGACTCAGCAGGAGTGAGCACTGGAATCAATCTGACCCAGTTAACATCACCAACACCAGCACTTGTGCCCAGATCCTCTAGAACAGGAGAGAACCACTTGTCACCTGTGGACACTGCACAGCAGCAGCTTCCAGAACTGCAGGAAAGCCCTACTGCTGCTGTGAGCTGATGGGGGAGGCCAGACACCCCCTGAACCCTTGTGGGCTCCATCTCTGAACCAGGGCTCCTCACTGGCCAGTCCCTTCAACTCCTCAGTGCACACTGCAGCATCCAGCAGCACACAACAGGCAGATGCCAAAAGGACAGAGAGGATCTGAACAGCAGCTCCTCAGCAGCAGGGCTTGGCATAAGGCAGCAGTAAAGCCTCACACTGGAGAGACCGAGTAAACAGATTAAATGGGATTTAGTAATATGGAATAAATAGGATTTAGTAATGTAGCAACAAAAAATCACTGCTCTTGCAGCTGAAACAGAAAAAAAAATCACCAGAGGTTAGAGGAAGAAACAGAGAGCCTGGGGCCGGTGAGGAGAAGGGCAGCAAGCAGGCAAAGCCCAGCCCTGTGAAAGGCACTGGGCAGCTGCCAACACGCAGCAGGAGCACCAAGTGCCACCCCCCAGAGCCCAGGCAGACACCCCTGGCCTGGCACACACATGGGGAGCAGGGACCAGCCCCCAGCTGCAATGGCCAGTGGCCTCCACTGACCCTGAGGTCACTGCCAGCAGGGTGGCACCAACCAGCATCCTCTCCACAGAGCACTCAGCTCCAAACTGAAATTCTCAGCTAAGTTTGCTTTTCTTTCTGTTTTGTTTAGATATTTTCTGTTGTAGCCAAGCTCACTGGTGTGGTTAGACTGAAAGGAAGCTACTTTTGAAAACACATATTTACATATTCATGAATTTCACAATTGCATCACTGGTTTGATTCTCACACAATCCCAGGACTGAGTTCATATTTCCTACTTCAAAGCTTTGTTTCACAATATTTCCACTAAGGATCTGCCTCCCTCCAACACCACATAGCTAAGCACAGAAGAAACACATACTGTATTGCAAATAAAGTGCAGTAAACTCCATTTCCAGAAACTGCTTCCAAGCCTGAGCCTGCCAGTGAGCCTGCATGAAACACGCAGCTGGTGGGCAGCTGAGGACTGGGCTGCACACAGAAACCAGGGCTCTGGACCAGGCCCACCACTGCTGGCACAATCAAACCGTGGCTCAATCCAAGACCCTTCAGAAAATCAAGGAGTTTGGCTCCTTCCCAGTCCCCAGTTACTATTTTCATTGTGTTGCTCAAGAAATGTGCAGAAAGTGTAATTCACTCAGCACAGGTCAGTGATGCTGTGGTGGAAACCCTGGAAAGAGACACGTCCAGTTCCTGCAGTGAGCTCAGGGAGGGGACAGACACAGAGGTCACTGGTGCCACCATGGAGCTGGCTGCACGTCAGGACTGTGCACGCTGCACTGCTCACTGCACAATGCACTGCACCCTGCACTGCTCACTGCACAATGCACTGCACCCTGCACTGCACCCTGCACTGCTCACTGCACAATGCAGTGCTCAGGGCACCCTGCACTGCACCCTGCACTGCTCACTGCACAATGCAGTGCACCCTGCACCGCTCAGGGCACCCTGCACTGCACCCTGCACTGCTCACAGCACAATGCAGTGCACCCTGCACCGCTCAGGGCACCCTGCACTGCACCCTGCACTGCTCTCAGCACAATGCAGTGCACCCTGCACTGCAC
>JAOTQZ010000629.1:20156085-20172498 GCA_026546895.1 Pogonocichla stellata
GAAGATGACTCACCTATTAGAAGAGAGTCCCCTGAATGCCAATGCAGTGCACCCTGCACCGCTCAGGGCACCCTGCACTGCACCCTGCACTGCTCACTGCACAATGCACTGCACCCTGCACAATGCAGTGCTCATGGCACCCTGCACCCTGCACTGCTCACAGCACAATGCACTGCTCACAGCACAATGCACTGCTCACAGCACAATGCACTGCACCCTGCACTGCTCAGGGCACTGCTCACGGCACCCTGCACAATGCAGTGCTCACGGCACCCTGCACTGCACCCTGCACTGCTCACAGCACCCTGCACTGCACCCTGCACTGCTCACTGCACAATGCAGTGCTCAGGGCACCCTGCAGTGCTCACTGCACCCTGCACTGCACCCTGCACTGCTCACAGCACAATGCAGTGCCCACTGCACCCTGCACTGCACCTTGGAGTGGTCACAGCACCCTCTGCCCACCACTTCACACCAGTCTGCCCCAGGAACTGCCACTTACTTGAGCTGGTGCTCCCTGGAGCTGCGGATCTTGGAGGAGAAGCGCTCGGCCAGTTTCTCCAGGCTGCGCGAGTACTCCAGCTCGATCTCGGCCTTCCTGCGGAAGAACTCCTGCAGGTCCTGCAGCAGCTGCAGCCGCGACTCCGACTGCTGCTCCAGGCACTTCAGCTGCTCCACCAGCTGGGTCCGGATCTCTGCAGGCAGGGACAGACAGCAGCACATCAGCACGGGCAGGGACAGACACCAGCACAGGCAGGGACAGACAGGGACAGACAGCAGCACATCAGCACGGGCAGGGACAGACAGCAGCACAGGCAGGGACAGACAGCAGCACATCAGCACAGGCAGGGACAGACAGCAGCACATCAGCACAGACATGGCCCAGGAGGGTCCTGCCCTGTCCAGAGCCAACAGCACAGCCCTGCTGCAGCTCCCTTCAAGCCCTGCAGCCAAGTCAGGGCTCAGTAAGGCCAAAGGATCTGCACCCCAAGAGAGGGCAGAGCACTGCCACTGACCAGCCTCACATTAAACCTTATTCTTTGTCAAAACAAACAGTCTTACAACATGGAGAGCAACCTCAGAGCTTCCCACTGCCTTCTGAAAGCAGAAATCATACTTCTATCTATCTGGTACTACCTGAAATCACACACTATCTTCATATAAACATATTGTTTCTTGATAAATGTCCATGTGAGCCGTGGGCACTGGGGGGAGCATCAATCCCTGGGCACTGGGGGAGCTGGAGCCCTGGGCATTGGTGCTACCCCAATCCCTGGGCACTGGGGGAGCTGCATTGCTGCTGCCCCAGGCAGAGCCCCTGGCAGCCCTGCCCAGTCCTCCCCAGCAGCTGCAGAGCAGAGCCAGGCCCCTGCCAGCATCCTCCCTCTCCCCCAGGAGAGGGGGGCTTTGGCACAACTCCCCCCAGCCCCGCCAGCCACAGCCAGGCTCTGGCTGCTCACACAGCACAGACAAAAGCAGAGTTTCTCCAGCAACGGACTGGGGTGAAAGCTGCCAGAGCCAGCAGGACAAAGCCCACAGCTCGGGGTGCAGCCCAGCACCCCCAGCTGGGCAGGGGGGCTGCCCCACGATGCTGAATTATCCGAATTATCTGAGTTATCCATCCAGGAGAACAGTGCTGTCACAGATCCCCCCGCCGGGCAGCCTGAGACAGCCGCTCCTCCAACATATGCTTCACCCCACTGATTTGTGACAAGTGAGAAAATGTGCTTGGCAACAAAAGCCATTCTTCTCTCACAACTGGGATTAGACCCAATAGTTCATTGCAAATATAGCACAGCAAGCTGGACTCAGGGAGGATCCAACTCTTACACAAACACAGAATACACTAACGAGGCCGTTTGAGTCTCAATTGTTTTTATGCCCCCTTTTATGCTGCCTTCCCTAAAAGCCCAGCCCTGTTCAGAACAGACATACCTCAGATGTATTTTCCAGTGCTCTGTCATCCCATGTTTCACCAGCACACAGTTTCCCTGGGGAGAGCTCTGTCACACACAGAGCTAATGCACCTCGAGCCTGGATCCTTTCTGAAATGGATGTTCCACGCCAGCCATCCCACCAGGAAAACCCAAACCACGGGCAAGTGCTGCCAGCACAGCTCCAGGAGCCTCTGTGCAACCCCAAGGAATCAAGCTCAGTCCCTGCAGGCAGGGGACGGTGGCAGGGCAGTTTTGGGAACCCACACGTGCCCATGGCACTGCTCTCCCTACACAGCCAGCTGCCAACAGCAGCACAGGGCTGGGAGCAGCAGCAAGGGATGGGGATCCAGAGGCAAGGAATTGTGAGCTGCAGCCAGGAGAGGCTTTGCCAGGGGCCAGCAGTGACACTGCCGAGCTGGAACAGCCAAGGAGCCACAGCTGCAGCATCCAGACAGAAATGCCAGGGCTGCATCCACCCTGCACAGCTCCCTGTGCAGCAGGGGGACCTGCAGGGAAAGCAAACAGCCCAGAGCAAGCAAAAGCTCCCCCTCTCCTTCCTGCCGTGTGATCAGTAACATCACTGCCTACACAAAGACAAGAGATACGGCTCCTGGTAAAACAAAGAACAAGACAAGCCTTTTATCTGAAACGAGATGTTCCCGGTTTAAATAAAAACAAAAACCCCCAAAAACAGAAAGGAAAGCACTTCTCTCCAGTATAAAAACTACTCCTGTGGCACTGGCATTTTTCAGGCTTTTTTCATGTGTGTCTGTAATCCCCAGCCCGTGCCCCAGCAGCAGCACCTCACATGCACAGCCCCAGCTTCCCTTGCACCCACAGCAAGCCCCCAAACTGTGCCTTGCTGAGCTGTGAGGAACATCTTCATCTGCAACTACTCAGGAGGGAACTGCAAGGGTAAGAAATTGTATCTTGAACCCAGTGAGTTCCTCTCTCCCGGGAAACCCCTGCCCTGAGCAGCCCCTGGTTTAATGCTAAGAGCAAAGGAAGATGAGAACAGATCCTCACTGTCCAAGAACAAATATCACAGCTGATACGCTGACAACGAAGCCTTGAAAAGATCAACAATAAGCTCAGCAAGCTCAAGACAAGGTGGCAAAGCTCTGCCAGCGAGAGGCACAGCAGCAGATCCCAACGCTGCTCTCACAGTCCCCTTCCCCCCTTCCCTGCATGGATGGTGGCATTTGTCATGTACTCTGATCTTCCAAACCCACAGGAGTTACTGGCAGTGGATTTCCCTTCAGAACTGTCTGAATGCAGATCTGCAAGCCAGCCTGGCTGGTGAGGAGGCAGCAGGGAACAAGTGTTTAGGGTGAAGCAGAGCATCCAGCTCCCTTCCACAGGCAGCACTGCCTGCCTGACAGCCCCACTCCTGGGACACAAGGACCCACAAAACCAACCAAAGCAATCCAAACTGTGTTTGTTGCTAACTTCAGCTGAGCCTCAAGCTCCCCACAGATCAAGAGTGAGAACAGATACAACGGTGTGTTGCAATTATGTCTGACAGATGCTGGAGAAGAGGCTGATCCTCCCCTGGAGCTGTGGTTTACCACAGCAGCCACCACCGGGACTGGACAAGCTTCAGGGGCTAACTTTAGGCAGCAGAAGTGCTTATTTTCCCGTTTTGTCCTGCCTGGCACAGAGGTACAGCCAGGGATGACCCTGCTGGCAGTGCCCACCCTGGATCTCCCCATGGCACAGGTACAGCCCTGGGGGGAAGGTGCAGGGCGCAGCACAGCACACGCTGTGCCTGCTCCAGGGAGGAATGGAAACTCCAGAGCCACCCCAGCTCCTGCCCTCACTCTGTCCTCGCCTGCCTCAGATAAAGCCTCGTGCCAGGAGAGAGAGAGGTCTGTGCCCAGCAGGGCTGGCAGGGACACGGCACAGGGACACACAGGGACAGGGGGACACACAGGGCACAGGGACGGACAGACACATGGCACAGGGACACACGGCACAGGGACACGGCACAGGGACACACAGGGCACAGGGACACACAGGGCTGGCAGTGGCACTGCACAGGGACACACAGGGCACAGGGACGGACAGACACATGGCACAGGGACACGGCACAGGGACACACAGGGCACACGGCACAGAGGGACACCCAGGGCTGGCAGTGGCACTGCACAGGGACACACGGGACAGAGGGACACACAGGGCTGGCAGTGGCACTGCACAGGGACACACAGCACAGAGGGACACAGGACACGGCAGCCCCAGAGAGCAGCGTGCAGCCCCTGGCAAGCTGCAGCATCCTCCTGCTGCTGCTCCCCTTCCCCACAGCCCCCGGCACCTCCCGTTTCCCTGGGAACACAGACTTGGCCACTTGTAATTCACAGCCTGAGCCCCTCACATCTGCTGCCACTTTTGTCTGAGCAGCACCCAGGCAGTAAATCCCATTTACTGTCCCTGCACCCTGGTGTCTGGGCTATGTGGCCCCGCACTGATCATGCTGATCAATGGGAAGCAGAATTTACGGGACTGAAAGTGGAGCAGGACTCCAGAAATGCTCATTAAAAAATACTTCGAGGGGGCTGGGGCTGGTTTTGTTGTTTGGATTTGGGTTTGTTTGTTTGTTTTGAGGTTTCTGGTGTTATATTAAAGAAGCCAAACTTTAAAGAGGTCCAAACCCCCATCATTCCAAGACCCCTGGCAATGCCCTGCTTGCTGCCTGTGCGTTTTGGGGAACCCCTGGTGCCCCACAGCCATTTCTGCTCTGTCCCCAGCTGCACGACAAGGGGAGGCAGAACAGCCTTTGCTGAGCTTGTGCCTCTGTTTCTGCCTGCTAGGAATACAAGGGATGCAAAAAAACATTAAAAAGAAAGAGCCGAACAGATCTCCTGTGTTTGCTCGTGATTTAAGAAGAGCAAAGGAAGCCTCACAAAAACAGATGGTGCCTTTTTCCCCAGAGAGAAGAGCTGCTCTGACTGGTTCTGCCTGCCCTGCTGCACAGCCCGAGCCCCAGAGCCTCCTCTGCCCCTCTGCAGCCTGGACACTGCACGGGGAGGCACAAAAAGCGCTGCAGAAAAGCCTCCGAGGCACTGACAGCCCTGAAATGATGTAACCCGAGCGCCGGGACCGCGCCTATTAAGATGCAAAGGAGAATGTATTCAAACAGGGAAAGAAAGAGCTGAACAAGAATGTGAATCCTGCCCTGAGCCACTGGGACGGAATAAAGGAGAAGATCATTAAAGCTCAGTTCAGCACCTCACATTCCTTAATCCAGGCATGGAAAGACTTCACAGATCATTAAGAGAGCAGAGCTTTGCAGGCAGTTCCTAGAACCAGCCCCGAGTATCTGTGCAAGCTCCCCAACCTCTGCACAGCCCTGACAGCACCAAATATGACACACACAAACCAGATCAGATCACCCAGCAGTGCCTTCTGGCCTGAAAAATCCGTGCAGTCTGGATCCACTGAACCAATTCTCCTCCAGAGTAATACCTCACATGCATTAAAAATGTTGGATCATTCCTTTTAAGAACTTTTCATCTCACATCTGAAAGCATCCTATAAGCCTCAACATCTTCAAGAAAAAGGGATGGATTACAACCTAATTTTACAGATAGGATAAAGCAAGTCTTTCCTTGGGCATCTCTGCCATTTCCTTGTGCCTTTCTGCAGTGGAGATGGGCCTGAACTTCGTTTCAAGGCCAAACTGCTCCCAGTCCAAAGGGACACAGAAAACAACAAGAAAAACTAATTCCAAAGCAGTAGGCTCAAACTGAAGAGTCTGTAGGAATCGGCAAGTCCAACAGCAGCAGCTGCCCAATTTTTTTTATTTGTTTGATTTAATGCTCCTAAAATTACCATGGGCAGCTGTACCTGGCGCAGCCACTTCACACTGTGCCTCTGACCAAAACCTTCTGTGCACCTCCAGTGTTTGACCCAGCTCCCAGGTGTGCCTGCAGACCAAAACCTCCTGAGCATTCCTGATCATGCTTCATCTGAGCATGTCCTCATCCCCCAGAAATGCTACTCTTCCACGGCTACCTATCTCCACTGTGCTTTTTGAATTTCTGCACGAAGGACCAGGCTGCTGCCCCCATCAACACTGACCAGGACAGGGGGAATCAGCAGTGCTGCCTCCTTCAGAGCCTCAGAGAGCAGCAAACAAAGCATCCCCCAGGGCTGACACTGCTCCCCACTCCGCCTCCTGTCCCAGGAAAAGCACAACACTGGAACAGCAAGGGAGAGCTGTGCCATGGCCAGTGAAAGCACATCACTGCATCCAGCCAGCCTGGAGCTTGCAGACAGGACACAAACACAGGGAGGAATTCCACCTTCCCAAGAACCAGCACAGCCCTCCCCAGTGCTGCACACACAGCCTCAGGCAGCACCAGCAGTCCTGGGGTGTCTCAGGGCGAATGAAGACCTGCAGAACCTCCTAGAGCAGTGCAGAAGGAGCACTGGAGATTCAGAATGAACATGCAATGGAGAGTCCAGCAGCTGTGGGGACAGTCTCCAAAGGGCTTTCCATCCAGACAGGATCCAGCCCGACACCTCACAACCTCCCATGAATGCATTTACTACAGACCTGGAGCAAGTTCCAGGCTGCAGACAGCTTAGCTGGAGGCTAATAACGTTTTCTACATTGGGATCACTGGGGTGTGCAGCTGCCACCTACAAAGCAGAGATTATCGCCCTCGCTGCTTGTCTTCAGCCCAAAGTGATTGTGTTCCTGCCTGCTAAAGAAGGGAAAATCAGCATAAAGCATATTGTCTGCTCTCACCATCCTCCCCAGCATCCCATTTATTAGTGGGTGCAGAACCAGATGGTTACAGATAAACAATGCCAAAGCAAACAGAAATAGCCTGGTGTAGTACAGGAGTGTTGAATTCCCACCCAGAAACAAGAAAGGGCATTAAAGGTACTTGGGCAGCTCGAGGGGAAATGAGCCAGCAGACAAATCCACGTGCACCAGCGTGCACAGCTTTTCCTGAAGCACTACCAGGACAAAGAGAGCTCCTGCAGCTACAGCTCTGGCTAAGATCAGCTGTCACTGCAGGTGTCCATCACTTCCAGAAAATAATCCCTCAGATATTTCACTTGATTCCCCTGGTATGCAGCGCAGAGCTGCTGCAGCACTGCTCCTGCAGGACTCTCCTGCCATGCTTGCCTTGTGTCACACAGAACACAAGATATAGATGTAAACACTCCAGCATTCCTCCTGTCAAGGCACCCATTTTTTCTAAAAATCCCCTCTTTCTCTTCTGCTCCTACTCTGATGTGCAGAGCTCTCCAATTCCCTGAATTCACATCCCTTCCTACAAGGCAGAAGTGCAGGGCTTGCAGATTGGCTGAGACACCAACCAGGCTAAAAACAGCCACTTAAAAAACTAAATAATGCCCTGTTCTGGCAGGGTGAACACATGAAGACTGGCATTTATTTGTGTGAACAGTCACTGAGGGGCAGAGCTGCCCCTTGTCCAGACTTCCCTGACAGGGTCAGCTGTGCCATGGCCTGACCCCCTGAGCCCCCTCCAGCTGCCCCCAGCACCCTGAGGTGTCCTGGGGCAGCCTGTGCCCCTCGTGGAGTCTGGTAGCCACGCCTGAACCATGCTTGCCCCTCGTGGGGTCTGGTAGCCACACTTGAACCCAGGCATGGACTCCTGTACAGCACTGCTGCCACATCCCTGCATCCCCTGAGCCTGCAGCTTGCCTCTCCAGCACAGCACAAGCCCCACACTCATCACTGCAGTGGCTTTATTCAGCAGGGGGGCTTGCCCAGAAAGGCCACGCTGGTGCACAAGCCCATGGGCTACTGTGGGACAGCACTGGCCCAGCCCAGCAGAGCCCAGCCCTCTGCATGCCACAGAGCTGGGTCTGCCTCTTCCAGCTCCTTCCTGAGCAGATTGCTAATTGCTCCTCATTTCTGCTCTTCTAAAATAAGCTCAGACTGCAATCTGCATAAATGCTGCAGAAAGAGTGATGAGCTGCCTGCCCACCTGAAATCCAGACTTGAGCAAAACATACAGGAGACAGAAGGATGGAATGAGCCCCAGCAACCCTGAGCACCCCACTGGCACCCCATCTGAGGAGAGGGGGAGCAGGGGGCACCTGGGGACTGCTCCAGGTAAAGCCATGGATTTCTGCCTAAACTAAGGACTGAAAACAAAGACTAAATGGAAGCACAAGAAGCCTGGCATCATTCAGGCAAGAGAGGACAGCAGAGGGAAGCATGTCATGGGCACAGACCTGCAGCAGTGGAAGAGTAGAGAGGAATTAAAAATTAAACCTATCAGCCCCTGGTTTCTACCATTCATTAAAAAAATACATAGCTGCAGATGTCCAAGGTGCAAAAGGAAGCAATTACATACACAACCCGCCCACAAATAAACATCCCATCACTTTATCACCAGATAATCTTCAACAGCACAAGCACATCAGACCATTATTTTGCCCTTAACCTCTCTGAACTGCCAGCTGTGACCACAGCACTTCCATGCACACCCTGACCTGCAGCATGCAGGCACTGCTCCCCTCCTTCTGCACCTCCCAAAACACCACACACAGACAGCTAACACAGCTCTACAACCCTGTCAAATGAAGGGTTTGTTCATTGCTATGAACTCTCCCTGCAGAGGGCTGGAACGCAGATGCAGAAGCAGCAGCAGAGTTTGCTCCAGGGCAGGTGAAGTGTCCACACACCTGCACAGCCCCCCTGCCACCAAAGCACTGCTCTGAGCTTCTTCTTCATCTAAGGGAGGACCTAAGGAAACCAACCATCAACTCTAGACTAAGCACGTGGAGAGCACCTTGTAATTACCAGTTCTGGTTCTCTTCTCTCTGACAGCCTCTCAAAACACACATGGACCCTGGAGCACCCCAGAGCCTCTCCCTTCTCCCCTGTGCCCCCCCGGCTGGAGCTGCTGCATCAGCTCTGCTATTTATAGCCCCTCTTTGCTGACTCACTACTGCTCCTGGCTTACTTGGAAGCTGGTTTAACTACTTTTGCTTTTGACAGTGTCACACTGATCACTCTCGTGTGTAATTCTGACACTTTGCCCTTCCCAAACCGATACAGAAGAGACATCTGCCTCCAGTGCAGATGGGTGGGGATGTCCAGAACTCCTTTGCCTTCCACTTTCTTTCCTTGTCCCGAATTCAGGAGTTCAGAGGAACAGAACCTGGTGAAATCTGACAGAAACACACTGAGTTTGGCAGGAGAGCTGAGATCACAGGGCAGCCAGCTCAGGGTGCCTGCTCTGAGCCACTGCTGCCCACCCTGAGCTCATGCAGCTTCTCCCCAGCCCTGTGCCCTGGGTTCCTTCCACCTGGCCTTGGGATGTCCCTCCACACTGTGCTAACATTGCCAACACCAACCCCAGCTAGCTGGGAAGAGATTAAACAAGCAATTAGTTAAAGGAAGAAGAAGGGTTTGCTACAGGCTGGTATAAATATCAGCAGTGCCCAACACACATCACCATCTTTTAATGTGTTATTGTTACCTATGAGTCTGCGTTCCATATGGAAGTTTTTTTGCCCCAGCCCTCCCAAAATCCCCTTTGGAAATGCTGAGTTTCTCTGAGCAGGAATCTTGAACTTCCCTTGGCCCTGAGATCATCCTGAGGGGTCAAAACCTTCAGGCGATTTTAGCACATTTTCAGGACAGGTTTGACATTGGAACAGGCTTATCAACCCATGAACTGATGGTCCCTGTGCACTCCTGCAGTGACTGACAGGCCCTCACCCCTCCAGCCCAGCACCACCTGCAGTCCCTCTGAGAACTGTTCCCCTCCTCTGCTTGACCTGCCTGACCAGAAAAGCTGCTTCTCCTGATCTGTCAGCCTAAGAGTGAAAAAGAAGAAAAATTACTTCCAAAAGTCTTTCTCTGTCACTCCTGCGTGTAACAAAGCCCTCATTGACAGCTTGAGAAAAATCTGGCAAAATGTTTTCCAACTGAATTTCAAAAAATGTTCAAGCACCAAGTTGTTACACAAGAGCCTCACAGTTATCAAAACACACACTGAAATGACCTTAATAACAAGGACAAGTCAGGCTTAGCAAGAGGAGAACTAAATGGTCCTGATATTTGCTTTGTCCAGCAGCCTGTGGGCTCAGCTACTGGAACCATCGTTTCCCTACATTATACATGTGCAATATGCTGCACACTGGGAGCGTTCCAAACACACTGTCCTGCTCCAACCTCCTCCTCTTGAAGGCACCAGCCACAACCCTGCCCCTCCAAATGGCAGGATGTGCACGAGAGCTGCTCTGGGTGCACCCCACCCCTCTGCCCTCTGTGCCTCCCCTGCAATCATTTATCCTGGAACAGCATCACAAAGGGCTCCCCTTTCCCAGGGGAACTAGCAGCTCCTTCAGAGGCACCTTTAACCCCTGAGACACCATCACCATCAGTGCCTGGATGAACTCTCTGAGCTGTGAGAGTCCCTGGCTGCCCCCAGAGCCAGCCTTCCCTTCCTTTGCTCTGTGTCTCATTCCCATTCTCGCCCACACCTCCAGCTGCCCATTTACTGACTCTGAGCTATGCTTAGCACCATCTCTCCACTCAGCTAGGCCTGAACTGGAGCCTAACGCTCCCCACTGTAAAATGCCTCCTCCTGTCTCTGGAGCACGATGAGCAAAGCAGGTGAGTGGCAGGAAAAGGCACCTGGAGAGGTGGGGATGGCTCTGCTCCCTCTGTGCACAGGGACAGGAATCAGCCTCAGCACACCTGGCATTGAGCCCAGACCCCTGGGCACAGCAGTGGCTTAGACACACTGGGGACACATCTCCTCCCTGCTCCAAAACTGTCCCTGCCCAGCTTGGCACAAACCAGGCAAACTCACCCACGTGAACAGCTCCCCATCAAAGCTCAACAGCACTTCATGGACTAAAATCCTCCCTGGAACTGCACCTGCTGCTGCCAAGGGCTAAGCGTGCCATATTCCAGGGAATTCTGGAGGTCCCAGATAGGAGATCTCATGAGTTCAGACCCCAAAGTGAAAGAAAACATTCACAGTCTTTTTGTTTAAAAGTATTCTTTGCTATTGCACATCCATGCCTATCAAATAATTTATAAATCAAATGATGTATCAAACCACCTCTGGTAGAAAACTGTATTTTCCTCTTCTCCTTATGCTGTAAACAGAATCTTTTAGATATAAAATTTCAAACAAAAAAAGGTGGCAGCATGCTGTCACTGTTCCTCACACGAATTCCTAATTCCATGATTACATCCTGCAGTCAGTGTCAGGAATAAACAGAAGTCTCCAATCCTACGATAACTGTGTTCCTCCTTTAACACAATTCTCTGGTGGAACAAGTCCCACTCTGTCACACAGATTCAGTGTCCTCATTCCAATGTGACAGCACAAAGCTGCAGCAGTGATGAACTCAGGGGCTCAGTCATTTAGCTGTAAATAACACATGGAATGCAGAACAGGGTATGAATGACGTGCAGCAGAACCCACAGAGCCACCCCAGCTCCATTTCTCCTGACAACACATTATTCCAGGCTAATACAACTGACACCCACCCCTCCCTGCACGTGAAGTGTGTAATCAACCCCCTGCAAATGCTCCTCAATGGAGATCTGTTCTCAGTTACTAAAATCCTGACAGTGTCAGCAAAATCATCCTGGAGCTGTATCAGCCACAGCTCAGCAGTGTTTGTTTTCTGTGCAGAGCCATTCCTTCTGTGAGACACTCCCAGAGAGGGATGCCTTGTGCTCACACAAGCAGCCAACACTGACTGGAACCACACTGGGCTGTGGAGCTGCTCCTGCAGAGCAGCA
Source organism: Pogonocichla stellata (assembly GCA_026546895.1). Classification (NCBI taxonomy): domain Eukaryota; kingdom Metazoa; phylum Chordata; class Aves; order Passeriformes; family Muscicapidae; genus Pogonocichla; species Pogonocichla stellata. The sequence continues at coordinate 20,167,783 of JAOTQZ010000629.1, forward strand.
CCAGCTGATCAACACTTGTACCAGTCTGCACAGGAGCAGCTCCAAGCTCCTCTGAAAAACAGAATTTATCTCCCTGAATTGAGAAAGCAAGGTTTGAACCACTGAAGCATCACAAACAGCATCCCCATACATGCTCTCTACTCTTCTCCCATCTGTGTGTGAGCACTGGACTCCCATCTCCCCTCCACTGCCCAGCCTCCCCTCTGACCTCACCTGAACCCTCTCCTGAACCCTCTCCTGCCCTTCTCTGAGGATTACTCACTCCACATCTCTGTCTACCAGGGCACTCTTATTTCATCACATCTCATTTGGCTTCCAGAGCAGCATCTGTAACATCTGCAACCCAGTGCAAAAGCACACAGTCAGGATTTTAGGCCATGAGTCCCATGTGACACTCTGATTTTCATCTCCTCTGCTCGTTCAGACCAGAGCAGGCTGTCCATGCTCAGCCAGTGACACCCCACAGCCCTGCTCAGTGTGTGCTCCCCAAACCCCAGACCCCACTGCACTGCCAGCCCCTCTACCCTGCAAAGGGAACACCTGGCCACGAAGGACACCCCAGTGCTCTTCCCTGTGCCTGAGGGGGGACCAGGATCTGCTGTGTGCTCCAAGCTTCATGTGCTCCCTGATAACAAAAGCACCTGAGAATTCAACCCTACCTGTGCAGGGATGGGCAGGGCACTTGGGAAGGTGAAATGACCCATATGTGGCTTTGTCTGTTTTCATGCTGTCCCCCCCAAGATGATGCTGTTCCCTTCTGGAGGGACACAGAAGTGAGACAAAGAGCACGACTGGACCTTTGGGGTAGGGAGCACATTGTGGCCTTCAGCCACAGCCACCAAACTGGGCTCCAGTAACTGCAGCTGAAGGGAAAAGCTGACAGTGTCTTGACATGGCCACTTACATAAAATGCACTTTATTTCTTCTGTGCCATATGCCTTTGGTGCATTATCATTCCCACTCTCCTTGATTGCTTTTCAAAAGCCATCTAAATTAATGTGAATTGGTAAAGGGTAATTACTCCTATGAATAATCAGTGTATGCTAATAAATGCAAAAATAGGACAAAATGCCAAGTTTCAGCAGCACTGCCTGTTCCTGTGGATGACAGTCCCTGATGAGGGCAGCCCCTGCACCAGCAGTGGGACAGGGAGAAGCTGTGCTTTTCCTGCAGGAGTGCAGAGTTACTCTGCCCAGCAAAGCAGCAAACAGCAGCACAGCTCCTGCCCTGCCTAAAGCACATCCTGGCAAACACTGGCTGCTCTGCTCTCAGCAAAATTCTGCAGGAATCCATATTAATAAAGATACAAGAAAAGATGAAGATGAAAAAGAAATTAAAAATTGAAATGAAAAAGATGAAGAAGAAATTGCCAAGAAGACAAAAGATACTGCCAACAAGAGGAGGAAAGCAGAGGGTTGTGCCATATTTGTCATTGCTCTGGGTGTGCAGCCCCACTGATGGCCAGGCAGAGCTTGGTGCCAGCACACCTTGGGTTCCCAGCCCAGCCCCACAGGCTGTGCCAGGCAAGCACCCAACATTCATCACCCCATTAAACTGCTGAATGGAATGGCTTCACTCAGCACACTCATGGCATTAAACAGCACACAAGAACAAGGAGAAACGCTTAAACCTTCTCAGCAAAGGCAGGAAACTCCAAGTGAGAACTAGGATCCTGCTTAAAATAAATGGCCATTAAGAATTCTCTGCAAATTGCATTTGCTGCCTCCTCACAGTGACAGCAACACGATGGGAAAGACATTAGTGAATTACATGAAACATTTTCAATCCAGTTAGAGACCAGCCCACCATTATCTTAGCAGTGTGCTTTTTAAGAAATGTAACTTGTGAGTCTAAAAGAGCTATTTCCCCATCTTTGGGGGAAAAAGGACTTGCAGGACTGGGCAGCTCCCTTGCTGAACTGCTGCTGCCTGTGTCCCCAAGGCTGCTGAGGTCCCTCTGAGCAGAGCAGGACCCTCCAGCCAGGCTCAGAGCACACAGCAGCCCCCTGACACTGCCTCACCTGGGCACACCTGCACTCCCAGGAAATGTCATCACTGCTCTGAACAATTCCCTCCTCAGAGAACCTGGAAAACGCAGGAACGAGCCACCTCCTGCACAGAGCAGAATTTAGTTTCAGTCCCGGGAAGAAGTGTCAAGTCAGCTAACAGAGCAGCCAGGGAGGATGCCAGATCTCCAGCAGTGCAGGATTTTATCAACAGGCCAGATGAGCAGCTGTCAGAGCCCTCTGCTGTGCCAGGGAGATAGAAAGATACAGAGGGGAGGCGTTAGCCAGGGAAGTTTTTGGCTGAATAACCTTCCCCAGGGAGCCAGGGGGATGCCACTGCCTTCCTGCCCTCCCCAGCACAGATCTGCAGGGAGAGCCACAGAAATGCCCTGCACACCCCCAAAAGCACATCTACAAGAAGGGTTCAGCTGCAGATATTCCAGTGCAAGACCATCCATGGAGCTGCTCCCTGCTCTGGGGGCAGGGACTTCTCCTCCATCACAGAGCCAAGCAGCACTCTTATCATCTGATGGCCTTGTGCTCGCTCCCTGCTCGGGAAAAATCACAGGATGGCCTCCAGGAATCACTGAGGAAAAGAGGCTGGAGCTGGGGGAGGCACAGGCTGCGGACAGACTGACTGCCAGGCAAGGCACAGGAAAGGAAACTCCCAGACGCCTGCGAATAACTGAGTATTTCTAACATGCTGGAACTTCTAGGATCAGACTTGAGATGTGTACTTTCATTGTAAGTTTTACAATGTAAATTATAAATAAAATTACAATCACTTCAGTGAAAAGGTGGAAGGCTGCATACTAATACTCCCCTGAAATAATGCCTACGTATTATGTGAGTGTCTCATACTAGGGATTAATTCCAAACTCAGCAGAATTACTTCAGTGAAAAAAATCTCCCTTTAATTTAGGAGCTTTTCATTCAAATGAACGCTGAAACTGAATAAAATAAAGCAGAGAAGTTGTCCAAGCTAAGGAATGTGTAAAGAACTCACCTAAATTTAGCTAAAGACTTCATTAATAACTATAAGCAAACGAACTTGTTTTAAATTCACAGGGTTTATCCTAACGACTTTACTGTAAATTTCAATGGATTATTTTCTCTCTCCCTCTCCCAAAAAACGTCACAAGATGCCTTTGCTCATAAATTATGTCCAATAAATTGCCTCCAGCCAGGACATTTTACTGAGATAAGGAACAGCTGCATTATACAGAGCTATAGTTATGTTTCAAGGAGAAGATCATCAACAGGGATACGATTTTCTGTTTGGATTCAGTGAACAAGCCCAGCCCCATGTGAACAGCAGTGCCCAATGCCAGGCTCTGGAGCATCTCCACAGCTGGCTGCACCAGCCCAGTCTGGATGGAGGGACCTGGCAAAGCCCCCCAAGCACCCACTGGGGACCAGCACAGCCCCAGAAGGGCTGCTACCTGTCTCTAATGAATTTCAGAAAAACCCACACGAAAAACCTGTTAACAGGAGCAGGCACTGCTGAGAATCAGGGAAACCACGGATCATAACACAGACCCAGCTTCAGCACAGTAACAGCCACCAATTACAAAAAGCCCATCACCAAAAGCCCACGTTAATGTGGTACTAAAAATCTGAGCTAAGAGCTCAAAGAACATTCAGAGATCTGGAGGTAAAATGGGAATGTCCTCACTCCCACTGCCAGACGAGCTCACCCTTATGGAAAATCTTTGGTTACTATGGTGATGGGGAATCGAGAAAACTTAGCTCCACGTAAACACAGGTCTTCATACACAGATTGCAGTATTCTGCACTGCCAGCTAATCCCAATTTATGAATTTTCAGTTATTCAGCCAACCAGAGAAAACTCGGTGATTATTCATAAATACAAAAGTTAAAGTTCATTCCTAGATAAATTGCAAACAAAAACAGGTCTGAATGTCTCAAATCAACCATTCACAATGACTAATTCACTCACCTCTACTTAATTACCAAAACCCAGACACACTAATCTCAATTACTTATTTTAGGGGGACGACTCTTCCCTGTTTTCCTCACGCTGTATTTGTATACATACACATGTAAATAAACATACATACATCTGTGTGCTCTCTCCCCTCTGTGGGCCACACACAGAGCAAACAAGGAACAGAAGCTGGTAGTGAAGGCTTCTGAAATTCACTATATTCAGCTTTGAACTACTGGCCCAAGGGTGAAATCAGAACTGACTCATAATGCCTCAGTTCTTTCTAAGCTGCAACTGAACATTCATAGAAAAATGAAAATAGTCTGAAACAGTTTCAGCTACCAGATGTGATGGTTTGTATCTCCAGTGTCCTGACAGCAGCCATTCATTTTTCTCCTTTTTTGAGCCTCTTCAAAGTTGAGTTCCAGGAACACACAGAAATCAGAGTCTCACACCCCAGGCACCTGCCACCTCCTCTGATCAGTGCCTGGTCACACAGCACTTGGTACTTTAACCACCAACTCCCCTGTCCTGCAGGGAACACCCGAGCAGCAGAGATCCAGGAGATGCCAGCCCAGGAACCCTGCAGGAACAGCAGCAGCACCAGGCTCACAGCAACCAGGGCTCACAGCACACCAGGGCTCACACAGCACCAGGGCTCACACAGCAGCAGCACCAGGGCTCACACAGCACCAGCACCAGGGCTCACACAGCACCAGCACCAGGGCTCACACAGCACCAGCAGCAGGGCACACACAGCACC
>JAOTQZ010000629.1:20203407-20214146 GCA_026546895.1 Pogonocichla stellata
CGCCCGAACCGGGGCAGAGGAGCAGCTCGGCACTCGGTGCGACGCACAGCAGGGCTTGGAGCTGCCCGGGGGCACCAGGGCCGCTCCTGGCACGGGAAACCCGTGTGTGCAGGGCAAGGGACTGTGTTTACTCAGACATGGGTGGGTTCGGTGTGATGAAGCACATGGAGCCAGGCACACGGGCGACAGACCCAGTGTCACATTCCGGAGGGCATGGTGTGGGATTGGGGCAGTGAAACCTGGAACTTTCTGCAGACCCCCTTAGCTGGGAGTCCTTCGTGTTAGCAGTAGTTTCTCCATTTTCTTACAGTGGTTAATTCAGAAAAGGAATTAGTGTAACAGCAGAACCAATGAGAAGCTGGGATTGTATGAAATTAAAGATGATTTTGCACCATTTGACATAGTCCTCATTTTACACGGTATGAAACAAGAATGATGCAGCCATTTTCCTGTTGAAACACAGGCCAGAAGTTGTTTCCCTTCATTGGACCATCTGTGTTCATATGTGAACCCAAGCATTCATGTGTGAACACAGGCATTTACCTTGCCTTATACATTCTTTTTTTTTTTACTATTCAGTCATCCAAGCGGGAAGCAGAAACATCGCTATGAGACTCAGCTGACCCAACGAGTAGCTACTGAAGACACAGGGGAGCACACAGTCAGCACACAGGAAAATGAGTATAAATAATTAGGCTTAGCAACATTTGCAGGTTGGACTTTCCATCATTGTTCCATCACAAGGTCATACACCCAACCAGAGACAGTATATGAAACTTTACAATGTGAATAATGGGATAATATCCTGCAGGCTTTGGCTTCAGGACTAAACAGCTGGTTTGCAGTTGTAGTGAACTCAGTGACAAAAGATGTTTCATGGAATCAACCGTGAAATCAGATTTTGCATACATTAAGACTTTGGACCAGTCCTTACATTATGCATTAGAGAGTGCATGGGAAAAATCTCAAAAGAAAGGTGCCAGGACTTGTTAGTGTTCAGAGGCATCCATTCCTTGTTGATACTACAATTATAATTCTTCCCTAAAGGGTGAAGCATTGTATTCTGGACCACTGACACTGAGGGCACTGTCCAATATCATTCTTGTGTAAGAATTTTGTCCTGAGAATAGATTTATGGATAACAGGAGAGACCTTGTCTTCACTAGCAAAAAAAAAAAAAAAAAAAAAAAAAAAAAGTCTTGCCTAATTCTTGGGAACGATAACATCTACATGCAGCTCAGTTGCAGTGACAACTCTAAAAAAAAATAACTCAAAAGCTTCTGCAGCAGTAGGCACATCCTAGGTGAGCACATCATAAGTAATAAATTGACCATTTCTTCTGTTCTGCCTTTCCAAGAAAGGGCAAAAGACTCATGACTCTTTCCAAACTCACGTTTCTAGATGATGGGAAAATATTCTAGAGATATATGGTATCCAACCTGTGACAAAGTTCAACATATTACAATTCCAGCAGCTCAACGAACAGTAATAAAAAGGATACAAGGCTACATTTTGCATGAGAGAGAGCTACAAAGGTAAGTGGTAGTTTGTGGAATAAATTGTTACTGATAATCATAAGACCCAGCTGAAGTATCCCAAATGGTTTGAGATCAAATATCTTACTGTTATCATGATGAATGTTTTTCCTGTTCTTGTAGAATGACTTCCTCTCAGATGTCTTATAACCAAACATGCATTTGTATGGCCAAAAATCTACATTCCTGAATTCCCCAGCTGTGCAATTCTCCTCTTTCCACAACTGCTGTTTGAGCAGCAGAGGCACCTGCCTTACCACTTGGCTGCTTATTGAAATATAAAAGAAAAAAATTCTGCTATAACTGTGTCAGTGTAGTTATATAAATCCTAATGCAGATATTTTTCTTTCCTCTTTGCATTATGCCGTCTTAAAACCAGCATGCACGAATCCACAAGAATTCTTACTCTGAAATACATGTGCATGCTGGGCAACGTGCAGTTGTTGCACAATCTTCAGCAGAGCAGGGATACCACAGTAGCTCTTTGTTAACAAATTCTTTGTGTAAATAAACCCTGTGCACTTCACAGTCTGAAATTACAACTTTTGAAAGTGCAAACTTCCTGCACATGGGAACTCTGTTCTAGAAGGCTTCAGAGTGTAGTAATTCTGTAATATTTTGCTACTGTCAAAACAACAAAAATACTGTCTAGCATTTTGGTGTTCCTTATCTGTACCTATTATCTATTACTAGTTTACCTTGCTGGTACTTGCCTATGCCATGATTGCCTCCTGTTCTCAAGTTGTACTTTCAAGTTGGCTTTTAAGTAACTGATAATGTATTTTTTCTTATAATGTTGTACAGAGTCAGAAGGAGGGGAACCTGGAATTTGGAAGTGGTCTCTGGCTTGCAGCTGTGAGAAGCCAGAAGCCTTGGCAAGCAACCCAAGCAGACAGGAGAGCATTGGATGATGTCTGGTAAATAGAGATTTTGGCCTCTGACATCATCTGTGAGGTACCCTTGCCTCATACTTATTAAGCATATAATTTTCAGAAGAGCTGCCTGAATTACGTGTGAGGTGATTTGGGGAGTAGGACACAGATGTTTGCAGAAAAAAATGAACAAACTGTCGTTCAGGTGAGAGAACTGAGATGGGTAGGACAGCACTGCCACATGCTGAAGAGGTGCAAGAAAGCGGGTTGAATGGGGACATTCCCGGTAGGATGGGTGTTTGGGAATGACCAGTGGCAGTATCCCATATTTGCAAAGCTGGGAGTGCAACACAGGTTATTGAGGAACACAAGTGTTGTTCCCCTGGTGTGCAGTGTGTGTGTGTGTTGTGTCTAGAGGTTCTGAAAGTCGGGTGAAGGAGAAATTCACAGGAAAATGTGAAATATACAGCTGATAAAACATTGTGAATGAAAAGGGTGTGGCACTGAGGAAACTGAGTAGGTGTGCCACAGAAACTGATCAACAAGGTGGGTCGGTTGATAAAGGGGATGTGTCATATTTGTTTGCTGCCAGCAGTTACTGTTTTAGAGAAGTGACAGCAGGGAGGGATGGTGCAGCCCTGGCTGCATGCTGGGTATGTCAGGCACACGATGGTGTATGATGTGTGGCATGTGGGACATGTCACAGTGTCTTGGTTTGAAAGACAGGTGCCTGCTAAGGAAGTCAGGAGTCCTTTTGAAATGGAAAATGCCAGCCCCCTCCCTCTAAATTATTATAATTTCAAAATTAAGGAGCTCTCAGGCAAAGATATGGGATAACAATTCTTTTGCTAGGAAAATTAAAATGAAGATACAGTAAAACAAAAAACCAGAAATGCTGACAGAGTCAGAATACAACCTCGTCACTGACTGACACCTCGTCAGTCAGGGTGTTGGTAGCAGTCTTATTAAATGGTGGCTGCAGTCCTCCTGGAGTGACAGGTGTGGCTCTGTTGAAGCAACAGTCCTGGAGAAGGTGCAGTTTACTCTGAAGTTCTAGTGGTGATGAAGATGGGCCTGGTCCTCTTCTGGGAATCTAGTGGAAAAAGGGCTGCTTGTGGTGCTCCAAATTGAGGTTATATCCAGGTAGAAATGTTTGGCTCCTCCCCCTGTGTGGGGCATCTCACAACAGAATGATGTAATTTTATCAGTCATGATATCAGTGGGACTTAATGGGCCATTAACAGAAGATACTTCCCTGGAGGAAGGATTGGTGTGGAAAAGATAAAGAACACTGCCCCATCTAGTTTCAACAGATGGTGGTAGAATAAGTACTTTTAGTTGCATCCCACATTGCAACCCAAGACACACAGGACTTAGAGCGAGAGGACATAGGCTTAAGCTGTGCCAGGGGAGGTTTAGGCTGGACATTAGAAAGAATTTCTTCACTGAAAGCATGATTAAATATTGGAAAGAGCTGCCCAGACAGGTGGTGGAGTTCCTGGAGGTGTTTAAGGAAAGACTGGATGTGGCACTCAGTACCATGATCTATTGCCATGGTGGTGTTTGGTCACAGGTTGGATTCAGTGATCTCAGAGGTCTTTTCAAATGAATTGGTGATGTGGTTCTGTCACACCTTTACCTACCACATGAAGTAAAAGGGTTCTGGCTTTGCACACCACATGCCAGCAGCAGCAGCAGCAGCGACAAGCACAACAGGTGGTGGATGTTTTGCTGCACTGCCAGACAGCGCAGGTGCCTGGGCTGTGCTGGGGCCAGTCACCTGTGGCAGTGGCCTGGTGTCTGCATCCTGGAGTGGGCAGTCAGGGCTGGAAGGTGGGGCTACAGAAGCCATTTGGGCACGGCAGGATCTGGGCTGGGGCCTGCCATGGCAGTAGGGGCTGGACCAAAGCCCGGTCTGGGCCAGGAGGAGAAGGGCAGGAGTAGGTGTGAGGAGGAGCATGAGGAAGAACTTTGTCAGCAGGTCATGGGATGTGATCCTGCCCCTCTACTTGGCCTTAGTGAGGCTGCATCTGGAGTGCAGCGTCCAGTCTGGGTTCCTCAGTAAGGAGAGACATGAAGCTCGTGGAGCAGGTCCGGGGGGCGAACGAGGATGTCTGGGGGAGCAGCTCTCTTGTAAGGAAAGGCTGAGAGAGTGGGGCTGCTCAGCCTCGAGAAGGCGGGGAGACCTTACCAATGCCTATAAGCAGTTCAAAGGGACTGCCAAGAGGATGGAGCCAGGCTCTTCTGGATGGTGCCAAACACAAGGACACGAGACAATGGGCAGAAATTGATGCTCTGGAAGTTCCACCTGAATATTAAGAGGAACTTTTTTTGCTGAGCGAGTGACCCAGCACTGGAACAGATTGCTCAGGAAACTTGTGGAGTCCCTGTCACTGGAGGTATTTGAGAACTGTCTGGATACAATCCTGTGCCATCCGCTCTGGGGTGGCCGGCCGGAGCAGGCAGGCTGGCCCCGATGACCACTGCGGTCCCGTCCAACCCGACCCGTTCCGTGGGAGGCCTGAGCCGTTAGACGGGAGCGGCCTCAGCCCCGCGGGTGGTGCCGCCGCTCACGAGCAGCGGTTCGGTTCGGTTCGGTTCGGTGCGGTTCGGTCCGGTTCTGTTCGGTTCGGTCCGGTTCTGTTCGGTTGGGTCCGGTCCGGTCCGGTCCGGTGGGTCCCAGCCGCGGCCGGCCTGGGTGCGCAGTGGACCCGCCTTTCCCGGGCTTTCCTCGGGAGATGGAGTGTTAGATGGGGACGTTAAATCAGCGCAAAGACGGAAACTGGTGACTCCCGTGGGGACTCAAGGTGCAAAACCTCGACGTAGGATGGCAGAATTCTAACGAGAGCAAACACAGACCCCGCGGCACACGGTTAGTAATGTGTTTCATCTCTTCTAGGTTCATCGTCTGAGGTCGGTGGATAATTTATTTGTTGTTGTTCAGGAGTTCAAAGACTATCAATTTGAAGAAAATAAGGTGAGTTACTCCTCCTTTTTCTGTCGATTCTGGGATTTTCAGTGTTGTTTGGGGTTTTTAATTTAAGGCTAGTATAAAAGTATTCAGTTTGTTTAACAAATTTTTCATTTGTGATACTATTCCAGTTCCCTTTTTCTGGCTTGTAAATGGAAGTGTGGCCGTGTTGTCTAACATAATTTCTGCAGTTAAATAGTTTACATTGGCAAAATCTGGGATAAGAGCTGATGCTACATTTGTAGGTCACAGACACAGAACAGCGAAGTGTCAGTTTAGTCACTTAATACAGTGTTAGTTGTCTGTTTTACAAGATAAATGATGAAATCCTGTGGGTCTTGTGATTTTCAGTGTAATTCCATTTAGTTATGGCAAAAAACAGATAAAAACCTGTAAGCTTTGCTTAAACATGTAGTGGATTAATGTTTAATAAACTAGTCAAAATAAATGGTAAATTTTAAAAGGATGGAATAACTTCAAAGCACAACTTTTTCTGTCTTTTAAAGGAAGATGCTCTAAAGCATTTGGAAGATTTGGTTAAAAAGCTGCCCTGGACCGACCCATTGAAAGTTTGGGAGTTGAACAACAGCCTGAAAAAGAAGAAGACAAAACGCAAAAAACACAATTTGCAGGGTCCTGCAAGCAGAGAGAAGCTGAGTGGTGGTGGAGAAGAGGGAGGAGCAGACCAAAATACCAGTGATGGCCAGGAGGACTGTGCACAAAGCCCTGGGGATACAGAGACTCCCCAGGGAGTGACATCCAGGAATGGGGAGGAGGAAGATCATGAGCCGGACGTGACAGCTGGAGTGCAGGAGGGCTCAGGGAGCGGGGCCGAGGCTGGTGCCAGCGGGACAGGGGAAGGAGAGAAGGTGCTGAGGTTCCGAGTGACCTGCAGCAGGGCTGGGGACAAGCACAGCTTCACCTCCAACGAGGCCGCCAGGGACTTCGGGGGAGCCGTGCAGGAGCACTTCCAGTGGAAAGCCGACATGACCAACTTCGATGTGGAGGTACAGTGGTGTGCCTTGGAAATACCTGCATTTCTGCTGTACAGATTCTTAGTTCTGAGATCAGAGATCCCCAAACTGCCTTCCAGAGGCTCTGGAACCGAAAACTGGGGATGCTAAAATCAGCTCCTCTGAGGTGTTCGTTTCCCTGGCAGCACTGTGTGTGTCCTCTGATGGAAGCACTTGCCTTGATTTCACCTTCAGTAAATCTTTTCTCGAGTGCATTGTTCAGTAGCAGTCTCAGTTACCAGGAAATGCTCCAAATGGAACCTTTTGGGGTGAAGGGGACAGAAGGAGTTAACAATAACTGTCAGCTGTTTGTTTTCTGTCAGGGGAGAGCAGAGGATGGGAAAATACAACCAGCACCCCAGGCCTGCCGGTGGTGAGGAGCCGCCGTTTCTGAGGCAGTGTAGTTCCCACCACAAATATGGTTTTTATTGCTGCTTTTGCTGAGGGATCACTGTGTCTTGCAGGACTTACCTGGCTTCTGCCCCAGACTTACAAACCAAATCTTTTAAGAAGCCAGTGCAGTGGTTGTAGCACTTTGAGAAGTCTTGTGCAATGGATTTGGTGTGAATGAGAGAGTGTGTGAATGCTCACCTGAATTCTGTCCTATTAAAAACGACAGAATTTTACATGTAATTCCTGGATTTTAAATTACCATCTAAGATTCCTGTAAGCATTTACTAGGCATTCTGTGGAAAGATTTTGTTACTCCTGAAATTCACTTCAGGTTTTTTCTTTAGGTTCTTCTGAATATTCACAACAATGAAGTCGTGGTGGGAATTGCATTAACTGAAGAGAGTCTCCACAGAAGGAATATCACTCACTTCGGGCCCACAACGCTGCGTTCCACCCTGGCTTATGGCATGCTCAGGTCAGGGCAGTTACCTTGGATTATGCTCAGTTAAAATGTCATTTTGTTTCCAAAATTAAACCTTTTATCTCCTCCACTGCTTCCTCAGAAGCCATTTCTGTTAATTCTTAAAGAAAAACAAATAAAAAAACCCTGGAGTTGCTGACACCATGTGCTTTGTAATAACAGTGGGTGTTTCCCAGCCAAGGAAAGTAAATGTGTGGTATTAGCCAAGTTTCAAAATAGTGTACCACATTCTTGAAAGACTTTCACAGCATTGCTGGTTATAAAATAGTAATTAACCGTGGAAAAAATACTCACATAAAGTTCTTTGTTAGAAGGGTAAAATCAGAGTGACTAAAGTAGTTCACTTTCCCTTATTTACAGAAATTCAGGTTTTTAAGACATTTCTCACCATATCTTTTCTTCTGTTCCTCAGACTCTGTGATCCCCAGCCCACAGATATCATAGTTGATCCCATGTGTGGTACAGGTGCGATACCAATAGAGGTGATTCTTCCTTGATTTTTTAAACTTAATTAAATTGTCTGTATCTTCAGCTGAATTATATGTGTAAGTCTTCTTGGTAATGACTGAATAGTAAGCTCCAATCTCACCAATTTTTGAACAGATGCAAATATACTTTTTGTAAATGGCCTCATTTTCCTTCCATAGGACATAGCAGGAAGAGACTAAATCCAAAAGTATTTTGAGCTTTAAAGGTGCAAAATACAGCTGTCTGTTACAGAATTCTAAATTTCCTGCCGTCCACTTGCAGTCGCTTTGTTGTATTCTGTCATGTTTGAGAAATTATTCTGGTTTTTTTTTCATTCAAGCAGTGTTGATGCTAATGTTGCTTATTATCATTTCCCCCCAGGGAGCTGCAGAATGGCCCAACTGCTTCCACATTGCAGGGGATAACAGCCCTCAGGCAGTGAAGAGAGCAGCTAACAACATCTGCTCCTTACTGAGGAAAAACGAGAGTAAGGACAGGTGAGAGGAGCCTGAGGGATTTACCTTTCCTGCAGTGTTGTATGCACACAAATCCACTTTGCATGGATGCCTTTCAGTGCCTGGTTCATATTTTCTTGTTTATTTTATTGCCAACGTTCTAGACCTCCCCAGTGTAAAAACCCTCTGAGTGCTCGTGTCTGAGGGAACTGCCTTTGCTCTTGCAGCAGCACTGCCCTGGGCGTCCCCTTGGACGTCATCCAGTGGGACATCTGCAACCTGCCCCTGCGCACAGGCTCTGTGGACGTCGTGGTGACAGACATGCCCTTCGGGAAGAGGTGAGCTTTCTCCCCAGCTGGGTCCTTCACTGGGCCTGGTGGGGAAGGAGTCATGGACCCAACGTGAAAAATGAGCTTGAAAGTAGCTGTGGTCCTGAATGAGCAGGTTGATGTGTGAGAAACCAGCAGCACTGAACAATGGGGATCTGAATGTGTCTTGCAGGATAGGGTCGAAGAAGAGGAACTGGGATCTCTACCCAGCCTGCCTGATGGAAATGGGTCGGATCTGCACCCCAGGGACAGGCAGGGCTGTGCTGCTTACCCAGGACAAGAAATGCTTTGCCAAGGTTTGTTCTGTGAAAGAAAATCAAACCTATTTACACTTGAAAATACATTGAGGGAAAAATTGTAAGCTGTCATCATTACAAAAGATACTCCCATCTATAGAGCAGTAATTAGTAACACTTAAATTCAGTTTTGGACCTGGAAAGTCCTTTGATGTTGCCATCAGATGTGATATAGAGTAATAACAATATACCTTTAAATAATACCATTGTTGTCTGAGTGGCACTGTGACTGTCTCTCCCTGCAGGCCCTGTCCCGCGTGGGGCACATCTGGCGCAGAGCTCAGACGGTGTGGGTGAACGTGGGCGGGCTGCACGCGGCCGTGTACCTGCTGAGGCGCACGGCGGAGCGCGCCGAGGAGGGACAGCCCTGCTGCTGACTGGAGCACAGAGACACCCCGGGGTGCAGAGAGAGCCAGCTGGGACAGCAGCACCCAGAGAGAGACACCCCGGGGTGCAGAGAGCCAGCTGGGACAGCAGCACCCCGGGGTGCAGAGAGCCAGCTGGGACAGCAGCACCCCAGAGCACAGCTCTGTCACTTTCAAAATCAAGCAACTTGCGGAGAAATGGTCACACAAATGTTAAACCAGGGATCAACTTGAGAGCTACCAGTTCTACTGTGTGTTCTGAAACCTTAGTATTTAAATCACCTCTGCTCCCTTCCACCCAAACTGAAATTCATTAGTGGGATTAGTAATTCTTTCCTTGGCTTGAATCTTCTCTTGTATTTTTCAGTTAAACGTTTATTTCTTCTACTTACAGTAGAAAAGACGTGGGGGCAGCTCTGGGGGTAGCAGTTTATTTATTTACCAAGCTGTATCATCAAGTGACTAACAGTACTACTCAGACAGTCACCTTAAGGGGTTCAGAGGTAGTATCTCTAATGTAGTTTTCTAATTTATACCATTGCTCGAATGTAAACTAATAACAAACCAGTATCTGGTTTTTGTGGTCTGATAAGCAAATTCCAGCCGGCAAACATGGAAGTATGCTGTGCTACTGGTTCTCTTGCCTGTTGCCTCATCCTAGGGCTAATTACCAGTAAAAGTCTGATCTCTATTTTAGTTTCCATTGCCATGGGTGAGGGGATAACACACAGCCTTAGAAAACAGTCTGTAGTTACTATTTGAGGACAGAGATTCTTTTAGCAGTTATATTAAAAAGTTAATGGTTTCAGTATCTACCATGGGTGCATCAAGGTGGCAATTTGAATTTCTTAGGTAATTTAACCACCACAGTTGTACTGCCGCAGTAATCACAAAAATATTGTTGCAAATATTTTTTTCTTCTGTGACTGTACTATGATTTCTCTGCTCATCAGAGGCTGAAAACACATTGCTGGTTTGCCCTTTCCATTACAGTGTGTTCATGCTAAGTATGTGTAACTGTTCAGAGGTGAATTAACAAGTATTAAAGTTTTAGAAGTTTTGCATAAAAAGATGTGTCTTAATTGTGTTCTTTCTCTGGTTCATGTCCAGACTTTCCAATATCTATTTAATTTTTCTCAAATTTTGCTGTTTTCATGTGTGTATGAGAAAGATAATACAGTGTTTGGGAATCTACAGCTGAAGAATAAAGGAAAGTTTTGACACCCAGAGATGGGGAGAGGAAGGAATTGGCAGCTTAACTGTTACTGGCTGAGGAGCAATTGTTGTGGCAGCCCCGGAGGGTCCGGGGCCGTAGTCACGAGAGCTGCGAAATGAGGCTGCGGGGCGGTAAGACATGGCAAAGCTGACAAAGAGCTGACAGCTGCGAGTGACGCCTCGCGTGCCAAACGCCTCTTGTTTTCCGTCTATTTGTTAAAACGGTTTGACGGGTCCCGGTGCGGGCTCCCCTCACGGGAGTCCTGCCCCTCACGGGGGTCCCGCCCCTCACGGGGTTCCCGCCCCTTACGGCGGTCCCGCCCCGCCCCTCACGGGGTTCCCGCCC
>JAOTQZ010000629.1:20214852-20240240 GCA_026546895.1 Pogonocichla stellata
CGGGCCGGGCCGGGCCGGGCTGGGGCGGCGCGGGGCCCGGGTGTGTGAGCTGCTGGCGGTGCGATTTACCCTTTTGCCTTTCTCTTCCCTTTTTCCTTCTTCCATTTTCACCTTTCCCTTCCTTTTACCTTTTTCTCTCTCCATTTGCTTTGCTACTCCTCTTTCTTTCCTTTTGCCCTTTTCCCTTTTCATTTCCTTTCTTTTTTCCTTTCCTTTCCCCCTTTTTCCTTTCGCTTCCCCATTCATACCAGTGACTGGGCCATGGTAGTGGCTTGTGTACTCAGAGCTAAGCTGGAGAGCTTGGTCCCTTGTGAGCAGATGCCCTTCAGAGCTACTCATTAAAAAGTGCCATAATTGGTGCATCCCCACCTTGTTCCCTGCCAGGGCACCTCTGGCTGTTCCGGGATGCAGGGACCAACGACGGGCTGCTCGTCAACCAGCAGGAGCTGTTCGTGGCAGCCCCCAATGTGACCAAAGCTGACATCACACTGCCAGGTAAGGGACAGGACCACATGTGCCCCAGGGAATTCTGAACTTGGCCTCTTTGGACCTGTTAGGATTAGAGAGAAATCAGGTCCTCCTGAAATTAAACCTTCTTAGAGACTGAAGGGATGGTGAGGGGTTCTAGGCAGAGCTGTTGAATTGGGTGGAAGTGGTGGCAGTCTCCTTTGAAGGTGTCTCTGAGGGGTTTCCGTAGGTGCCTCATGGCAGGAAGCACATCTGTCCCCTGTCTGGAGAGCCCAGGCTGTCGTGGGTCACTGCTGCAGGCTGTGCTCTGTGTTCCCGTGCTCAGAGCAGCACTGTTGGCACTGCAGCAGCATGGAGAGCCCTCGTGCCAAGGCTGTGCTGTTTGTGTTTGTGTTTGTGTTTGCCTGCAGTGTTCACCCTGAAGGAGAGGTGTCTGCAGGTTGTGCGCAGTCTCGTCAGCCCCATGGACTACAGGAAACTGGACATTGTTCAGTCCTTATATGAAGAGCTGGAGGATCATCCTGATATTTGGAAGGATCTTAAGCGGCTTTCTCTGGAGAGAAATGAAGCACTGAGGAACAAAGCTATGGAAAAGCATGATGACTCACCTCAGACTCCTCAGTAGCAAACCACTGAGTCTGAGCAGCAGGAGTCCCCAGGAAGCACACCAAGAACTGATGCCTCCATTTAAAGTTTTGAAACATAAACTCAGTAACATCGGTGATAGTCAAATCAATACTCAAAGACTGAACACACCTGGAGGCATGCTGGATTCTGATGGTTCAGTAAATTTCTTCATTACAAGTATTGCAAACTGTAGGGTAAGGTCAGGGCAGCTAAATGGAAAATATTAATACAAAGTAACTTTCATTGTATTAGAAGGCAGATTACACCGAGGGTTAATTTAGCCCAGGCTAATGGTTGTGTCATCACTTTTGTTTGAGTCATTTGTTTTGGTGGAATTTCCCTTTGACATGTAGCCTCAATGTGCCTGTGGGTCACAGAGCATGAGGGTTTGTACGTGAGGGTTTCCAGCAGTGCCTGAGGGTCTGACAAACGTTACAGTGGTGGAAAGCTGATGTGTAAATGCTGGGAGGTTATTCTGCCTCTCACCTTTCCACATACAAAGCCATGTCATATCCACTCTAGGTCTGGCATGTTTTTATCTGTTGTCATACCTCAAATGCCTTATTTGCCTTTGTCATACCATTCTTGCCTGGCTGATCTCAGCCACACAGACCCAATCCTAGTTTTGAGACACCCTTGTCCCCCACAGCTGCTTCCCCAGCAGCCTGTACAGGGTTCTTAGGAAGTAGATGCTTTAAGTTTTGTCTTTTCCCCTCGGCGTGCTGTAGTCCAGGTCATAGTTGGTGGCCTTTTCAGGGAGCATGGGCCTCTTGAGCTGCCTGTGTCATCTCAGGACCAATGGGAGCTGTCCTGAGCCGTGCTTAGTGGCAGGCTGGAGGAAGAGAGATAACCATATATATATATATATATATATTCTGTTCCCCACATCTCAGTGGAATGTGCTCTTGCGTGAGTGCACGCAGAGTTCAAAGCAGCAGAGTTTAGTGTTACGTGAATTGTCCATTAAGCAAGATGTGGTGCAGCTCAGGTTCAAAGCAGACTGGCTGGAGATTGATTACAGCAGGTTAGTTCTGTGAATACGTATCCCTCCAGTTGTATATTCTGAGAGTAGCTGAGAAAGCAAGAATGGCAATGTATTTTCTTAGTATGGAATGTCTCCCTGTTTATAAACTTGTTTTTCTTACATATTTGAAGAAATTGATCTTTGACATAAAAACGGAAATGCGTGCTAGGTTTCTGACTGTAATTCTGTCACGTAGCTCCCCAGTGCCTCTGTGTTTGTATTCCTGTCATACTCTGACAGTTGTGGTTGATCAGTAAACAGGCACTTTGGACTGTACAGCCTGCCCAGCCCAGTGCTGCAGGGCTGTGTTGTGGCTCTCATGAGCTCTCAGCACAGCTTCAGGCAGCGTCTGGGCAGGAGCAGGGCTGCTGTCAAGCTCTGCTCTTCCCACCTCTCACAGGTCTGAGGGTGAGAAAGTGAGCCCATGGCAGCAGACATTGCTCAGTGCCCTAGGGAGCCCGAGGGTCAGAGAGTGCTGCACTCTGCTCCTGAGCACACCTGAGAGGTGTTGGGTTTAACATCTGTATATGGCACACACGTTCTGGGTTTTTCTGAGTTGGGTGGGGTCTGTGATTTCTCGTGTTTCTTATTAGAGTGTATTTTTCTGTTCTGGAGTGCTCCTTTGGATCAGAATAAAAGAGTGGAGAAAGCGCAGCTGGCTTTAGCACATGAAGATTGGGAAATGCAGTGTCCCAGTAGTTACTCAGCTGGGTGAGTAACGAGTGAAAGCTGTGATTTACTTGTGGCAGCTGCGTTAGCACTGCGTGGTGTCAGCCAGCCCAGCAGGGCCAGCCCGAGGGGCTGAACGGGAGAACCCCCAAGAAATAAATGTTCAGACACTGCAGCGTCCAGGGAGAGCACACACTGCACAGGCCTGCCCACACCACTTGGAAGGGCAAGGCCTAACCACAGGAAGAGACAGTTGATTTCAGTTCCCATTCAGTTCTGCATTACCTGTAACACTCAGAGCAGAACTGAAGTCATTCATGCAGCTGGATGTGTTCTTTCCCCTTGTTTCCCACTGAGGCAAATAGTCCACATGGTTTCACAAGTTTTTCCAGTACCCAAAGGGAAGAAGTCTTTGCTTCCTGTTTCTATGTAGTTCTTTGCAACACAATTTTAGTCTCATCTTACATCACTTTCAGAGATGTTCTAATCATGGGAGCACTTAGGTGTGTGTCAGAGGGACAGTAAGCAGGGAAAAGGGAGGGGAAACCCCCATAAATGCAACAAATATTGTTGAAATGGTACTACTGATAAAACAGCTCATTCCAAGGCAGTCTTTGAGTTGTCATATTTTAAATACATTTTGGGTACTTCTGTTTATTTTTTCCTGTTCTTTGATCTTACAGCTACAACAATATTGCGTTTTTCAGTCTTTCCTTGCCACAGCAGAGCTAAGAAGTTCATGATTTCTGAGGCCAGGAGCGTAGAAAACTGCAAAAGTTTTAAAGTTTGATACTGAAAACAGGAGTTAGCTGTACTATAACATATATGCAGAGTACAAAGAAACAGTGAATTAAAAGCTGTCAAAACTTAAAGCACTTCTTGCAATCCATACAAATTTAGACCTAGGGCTAAATACGAACAAGAGCAGAAGGAAGGATAGTTACATATCTGCTGGCATTCTCTAGCAGTAGAAGTATGGCAGGAAGGCTCTCCTTGCCACAAGCATTGGTAGTATCAGGTTAAATCAAAAACCAGAAAAAAATTGCTTGATTTTATGAACATATTTTAAACCTAAGCTTGACAAGCAAGACCTGGCCCTGTGACCGCTTCTGATGTTAGCTTGTGATGTTCTGCCTGTATGTCCTGCCGTAGCACATAGTGCAGTGAGCGAGCTCCTGCGTGCTCCGATGGCAAACCCGGCTTCTCGGTGCCTCGTGTGGCGCTGCCCGTTCCTGTCTCAGCCCGGGAGATCTGGGGCTCGCTGCCAGCGCTGCGGCCGCGGCTCGCTGGGGAGTGCGGCTGGTGAGTATTGGGGGTCTGTGTGTTTGGGTCCGTCTTCACAGCCCCTCTGCAGAGCGGGGTCCGTGTGGGCCCGTGTTCACAGCCCCTCACAGCCCTGGGTCCGTGTTCACAGCCCCTCTGCAGAGCGGGGCCCATGTGGGTCCGTGTTCACAGCCCCTCACAGCCCCGGGTCCGTGTGGGCCCGTGTTCACAGCCCCTCACAGCGCCGGCCCGTGTGGGTCCGTGTTCACAGCCCCTCTGCAGAGCGGGGCCCATGTGGGTCCGTGTGGGCCCGTGTGGGCCCGTGTTCACAGCCCTTCACAGCCCTGCTCCCGGCCGTGCCAGCTGTGCGCAACACCTGGGAAAACAGCCCTCGCTTCCGGCACGTGAAACTCGTAATGTGGCAACCGGGCTGGAGCAATAACCAGTCATGGAAAGGAAAATGTGATTTGCATGTGGGGCCGGAGCCTGACGTCAGGCGGAGCAGGAAGCGGCGCGCCGAGCTGCCGGGGATCGCCGGGAGCGCCGCGGCTCTTTCCCCGCCGCCCGTGAGGGCCTGGGAAGAGGAAGCTCTGGGGAGAAAAGCAGAGGGCGGTGACGGTCGCTGCCCGTGGCCCGTGGCTGGCCGGGCGCGCAGCATGCGCGGCCGCTGCTGATGGCCGTGGGCACACGGGCTGTCCGGAGCCATGGCCCTGCAGCCGCCGCCCCTCGCTCTCAGGGCGGGCTCGGCCCCGGCGCTCTACATCCACAGCATGCCCGCCTGGGTGCTGGAGGACTTCTGCCAGAAGATGGACTGCTTGAGCGACTACGACTGGATGCGATTTGGTGAGTGAAGGGGCTCGGACAGGAGGGGTGGCAGCGTTGGCACAGGGACACAGCGCTCCCCGAGCCGGTGGCAGTCCCGGGGCACAGGGACACAGCGCTCTTCGAGCCAGTGGCAGTCCCAGTGGCACAGGGACACAGCGCTCCCCGAGCCAGTGGCAGCTCGGGGCACAGGGACGCAGCGCTCCCCGAGCCGGTGGCAGTCCCAGTGGCACAGGGACACAGCGCTCCCCGAGCCGGTGGCAGTCCCAGTGGCACAGGGACAGCAGCGCCTTTGGGACGGGCTGGAATGGAAGGACGCGAGGTTCACGCTGTCCCCCTGCTTCCCAGCGCTCGGCAGAGCCCAGCCTGTAAACAGGGAATTCCTGGGCACCGGGCTGCTTTTGCTTTTCAAGCACAGGTGGGGTGCCAGACTCTGCGGTCCCGTGGTTTTTCCGGGACAGCCAGGCTCCTTCCCCTCACTCTCCGCAATTTCGTACTTCCCTCGCCACTTCTCACTGCCTGTATTCTCACATCTCCTCAGGTGTTCTATTTTTTTCTTTCGCCCTTCTCTTCATGTATATTCCCTTTTACTCTCTTTCTCTGTTTTTCTCGGTCCTGGCCGTGTACAGTCAGTAAGTACAGAAAATTTAATCTCCGAGTTATTTACTCTTTTTCTGTATCCCAGTGCAAACAATTCTAAGCTGAATCTTTTCTTAGTACCTGCCTTCCTTTATTTGACATGACTTCCCTAACCGTGTGCTGAATAAGCTCTTACTCCAGTTAAACTTCCTGATGTAGGGTGGGATTCATCTCCACTACTTTCAGGTGCATAAAGCTGTATTTCTGATGTCCTTCCAAAGCCAGCCATGGTGACAACTCGGGAGTCTCTGTCTCCCCACGAACACCCCAACCCCTGGCCTTTTTCCTTCAGGCACAGCCCCTCTGAGACTCAGCTCTGGGGCTGTGGTTAGGTGTGTGGGGTGGAGCTGGGTTTTGGATGGGTCAGTGAGCTGGGAAGAATACAGCATGCTCAGGAATTTGGACACACTGTGTAGGGTGAGTTTTGGCACAAGATCTAAAAATAGCTGCATTTCCTGATAGCTTTATCAGAGTGTAACTAACACCCAGGTGATTCAGTATTGTTGGGCTCACCACAGCACAGGGATTTAGGAATGCAAGTGAGAGTGCAGTGAGAGTCCACTGACTGCTGTCACCTGTTTTGGGAGAATCACCCCAGGAATTTAACCTAACCTTACTTTTGTACAAAGTATTAAGGAGAAAGATTACAGGGAAAATATGCTGAAAAGTGTGAATGAGTCTTCTTTTCAAGTGTTCCTGACATAACAAATTTTTTTCCAGAATAGTTGAAGGAATAAAAGGGATATCTTACTTTAGGAACAGAAATTTCTTCATTCCACGTAGGTAATTTATTGTCATCCTTCCTTTTAAAGATATGGAAACTGTGTCTCACACCTTAGCTTGCCCTGCTTGCACATGCCTGTTTTTTCTAATATTTAAACAGAAATATCCATTCTCTCCCACCAGCCTCCTATGTGATCACTGATCAGACAGAGCTACGGAAAATCAAGTGCATGGAGAAGACAGGGATCAGCATCACGAGGGAGCTGATGTGGTGGTGGGGAGTGAGGCTGGCAACGGTGCAGCAGCTGCTGGACCTGCTGCAGGGGCTGCAGCTTTACCGAGCGGCTCAGGTCATCCTGGACTGTGAGTAGCTGCCCCTTCTGCCACAGCTCTGTGCTGCTCCTCACAGCAGCCAGGCTCTTCCAGGACACCTCCCTTGGCAGCTGAAGAAGCTCGTTGTTAGGAGTCACATCCTGTGTCTCTGCTGATCGTGATTTTCTGCTCACTCAAGGAGAATTGGTGGTGCTGGGAAGAGGTGACACAGGTCACCCGCCGGTCCCCGCAGCTCATCACCCCATCTTTGTGCTGCCCATCCTGGACCCTTCAGGAAGTGCCAGGAAGATGTGCTGTGGCCAAACCAGGGCTGGTGCTCTTATACATCAGACAGGGTTCCAGAGCACAGGCTGCACAAAGGGTCCCTGCCCTTCAGGCCTGCTCCTGTGGCACTGGATCACATCCTGAGAGACAGCGTATTGCAGCCCCTACAGGATTGCTTCCAGGTTCCAGCAGTTAGCCCTGAACACAGGCACAACACAAACACAGCCAGCACCATCCCTGCAGCCAGCACTCCCATCCCTCTGTGGGTCTGCTTTGCTCCTGTCATGTGCCAGCAGGGCATTGCTTGCACAGTTTGCACCTGGTGTAGGTACAACAGGGCATTACCTGCTTTCCCTTGGGCTGCTGTCAGTTACCTTTTTTTTTATTATTTTTGAGCTTTTTTCTGCACCTGAATATGCTTACTCAGGTGATCCCTCTTGGGCAGATACACAGGATATGTTGCTTGTTCTGTTGGGCACTTCAGAAAACCAAGTGGTCCTTACATCACCATAATTGAATTCATTTCTACTTAAGGGAACCGGACACAGCACAAAGGGAGATCTTTTGTTGGCAGATTACTTCCCAAAGAGTTCTACCTCCCTTCAACAGTTTCTTGCACTCTCTAGTCCCACTTCTGAATGTCCCTAATGATGTTTTCTATGTCAGTTCTTTGGCTGCAGTGCTGCCCTGTTTGTCATGCAGGAAGTTGCAAAAGTCATGAAAAACCCTTAAAAGTAGGTTGAATAAGGGAAGTGATGCTAAGTTCTGAGACTTCTAGGTTAAACCATGTGAGGAAAAAACCAGAACACAGGGACTCGCCTGCAGAATGCAGGGATTGTCACTTTTGACTAGAGGCCTGTAGACTATTTGACAGCTAGTTTTAAAACCCTGTAAAATTTGGGATTTCATAGCATTCTAACACAGTAATAAAAATATTTGAGTTTTAATTTTCCGACCTGGTTGAATTCAGACCTGAATTCATTGAAGAAAACAGACAGAAACCTTAAACAGAACATGCCCATGTCTGCCATTATTGCCCTTCATGTGCTGCTGTCCTTCAGCCTCAGTGCCTGAATGTGCCACAGCTTGGCTTCTCTCCCACAGTTCACTGGCTCATGGTTCATACAAGTAGCCCAGATTACACAAGAAGCACTGGGCTTCCTGCTCGTTCCACATACTCTTGGCCTTTGTTTGTACAAGAACACACCTGATTTCAGATACAAACAGAGGCCTGGCACATTTGATTCTGAGATCCCCAGATAAGATACAAAGCTGTTAGAACAGCAGGATAAGAACCACCATGTAATAATATATTTGGGCTTATGTTTTTTCTGTATAAAAATCGAAACATTAGTTTTTATTTTTAAGAAAAGGTTAAATGCATTACTGATGAAAAGTGCCACATAGAAGTTTAGAACTACAACCAGGAAAATGTTATCAGGGAGCAGAAAGCCCTTTTATCACCCCTAGTGCACACTGGGCATTTCCAGGCTCCTTTTCAACCTCAGTTTTAAGAGCATTTTAACAGATTGGAATTCACCTGCTTTGGAGATTTTGACAATCTTATATATCATAACATCTTGAACTTTTGAACTTTATTTCTTTCCATCCTAACTGTAGCCTAATCTCATCTGAGTAACCCCTGTTCAGATGTACATAGTTTTAAGTTCCTGTCCACTGTATCTTTGTACTTGTTTTAGTCAGACTTCAAGTTGCTTTTTCAGGCCTGACCCTGAGATTTTTCCAAGCTGTGTACAGCACAGGATCTGTTAGAGCTGTAGTGAATCAATAATTCATCCTTTAAACTTTCTTTATATATCAATAAGTTTTGAGCTTTGACCATTTTTTTGTTTTCCCTAGCTTGTCTTTGGTTTGTTTCTTTCTGTTGCTAAGTATAAGTACGAGTCTTTCTTACAAATAGTTCTGTATATGAAAGTTTTTCCTGAAAATGAACCTAGTCATGCCACTAAAATCACACAACTGAAAATAGTCCTAAAATGTTTAACTGACTAAACCTAACACAATTCTGTCCATCTTCCCCTCAGTCCCATGACAACTGACAGAAAACTCAATGCCTTCCTTAGGCTGGGAAGTATTTGTGATTTGAGATCATTACCTGAAGGATGCTATACAGAAAATGATAAATATATTGTTAATTTCTTCTTGTAAGAGACTCTGCATCTCTTGAATAGTTGTTGCTGGTATTTGTTTGAAGCTATTAGTTCCTGTTGATTTTCAGTGGAAATTAATGTCCTGGATACAGTTTCAATTTAAATACTGTCTAAATTGCTTGAATGTGCATTTTAATGTTGATACTAATTTGAAGTCTGATGTCCTGACTAGGATTATTTTCTGGTCACTGACTAGAGTCAGACTCTATTTTCCCTGGTTATCCTTACCTTCCCTTTGCTCTGTTTTGAAGGGACATCAGCCTCTAACATCAGCAGCTCTGAGAAAGAAGAGCCAGAGCCACTCAAACAGATCATATCTGCACTTCCCACAGAAGGGAAAAGGAGAGAGAAGGAAAATGCCATAAGTTTGTTGCCATCCCCAGACTCCTCACACCTGGGAGCAGTCCCAGCAGGCAGTAAGTACAGTACTGGACTCCAAATTTGCTCTGACATGAAATGACTGCATAGCCAAGGCTGCTGTGTGTTTGTGGTCAGGACAGTACAGTGAAGACACTCCCAGATCATCTCCCAGATGGGCACAGCTGAGTGTTTGCTGTTTTCCTAGCACTCCTGTCTCCTGTTTATTCCTGCCTTTAGCACACAACCTCCTGGTTGTCCCTCCTTTAGCCCCCTTGGCCTTGAGAGATGCTGGCTGCATCTATGCTCTGGGATCTCAGGATGATTCCCAGGTCTCTGAATGCCTTGGTTCCATCCTGGCTCCATACAAAATGCATGCAAGTCCTGCCCCTGTCCCTCTGTTCGTGCACAGTAAATCTAGGCCAGCAGAGAGCCAGGCAGGGGTCAGCAGCCCCTCTGCTGAGAGAGGCAGGGAGAGAACTCCAGCACATACTGGGGAGAGCATCTGAAACAGCACAGACACAGGGAGCCTCATGTCTCCATCCAGGGCTGGAGAGGGCTGCAAACACAAACCAGGAAGAGAGCTCCCTGTCTTCACACAGAATTTCACAGTCTGACAGCTTGTCACAGATTGTCCTTGGTCAGAAAATTAAAAAAAATACCCCAGATATTCATAATTCCTAGACCTTTGTAGTTAGTCACAGGTGGTGGTATTACAAAAATAAGATGTGTTTTCAGTGCTGTTATCTCAGTTTCAGGTGCTGTTTCTGGAGGAGCCTTGTATTCCCTCCCTGCTCCACCACCTCCCCCAAGAGACCTTTTGAATTCCCTACAGTCCAATCCTCCTGTTTTATCCAGTGTGAAGGTAAATCCCCTTAGTGCTCACTGACTATAACAAGGAATATTGCCTTTATGACATTGTCTTTGTTCATATAAAGTTTATCCCTCTACTTGTACAAAAACGTTGATGTAGTGAAAACATTGAGCTCGATTACAAAGGGTTGGACTGAATACAGTACTAACGCTTCAGTTCTATTGCTTGTGGTTTACATCACCTTTTTTTGCCAGTGAAGGACCAGCGAGGAAAAAACTTCCAGTATTAGTTCTGGCATAGCTCAGAGGGGATAGCATACCCACAGACAGCAATTGAGTCTGAAGGACTCTCACATGTAGATTTTACAGAGGACTCACATTTCTGGTGCGATCGCAGGACAGGACAGTAAATACCACTGATCAGTCAGAACCACATACCTCTTTTAGTTTCATTGTGTACTTAAAATGTGGCTTCTGCTCAAAACTGGGCTAGTAGTGAATTTAAGTCATGTTGCCCAAAGCCTTGTGTAGCTGACAACTGTAAAGGTAAAGGTTCCATCACCTCTTTGAGCCCTGTTCCAGTGCTTAATCATTACAGTGGGAAAAAATCTCCTAATGTTCCTAATGATTTCAGCCTTTACCCTGTTCCTTCCTCCCCACAGTTCTCTCATCTTTCATACAGTCTAACTAGATCTGTCCTGTCCCAAAAGTGTTTCCCAGATCTGTGGGCACACCGTAGTCCTGTCATGGTTGTTCTTGGTCTGTTTTCTTTGGTTTATTTTGTCTGAGGCTTTAAACTCTTCCATAATAACATGGTGCAGGAGTACTAGCCAGGAGAGAAGACTGACTCAGAGTGTAGTAGTTTCAGAGTTTCTTGAGAGGAAGTTAGTGCTTTGTTTCCTCAAGTTGGGTGCACATTAAGGTTGTGAAAGCTGCATGATTAGGTTCCAGTGGAACTGTAATTATAGCTGGTATTAGGACTTACCACACTGGAAGCAATAAATTATTGTGCAACTGATGCCAGACACTTCAAAAGTAGATATGAAGTTTCTACCAGAGCATAATTATATTATGAGCGACCCCACTTTCTCATCCAACTGTTTCTTAATATATAACCCAACTATGAAGATTAATATCTTTTGTAAATCAGACTAACATCACCTCACATAAATGTATGGACTTCTAAAGAAAACTAAGTCTGTTTCCTGGGAAAGGTGGGAATGCAGATTGGTTGCAGATTTCAAGTCAATTCTATGCAAAAGTTTTGCATCATCCCAACACATCAATACAGGAATTACCACCACCCTAAGGAGTGATTGCATAGCACTTTCACAGTTTCATCCAGCAATCATAGTGATTGCTTAAAACATGGGAGGGAAAACATGACACTGGAAGAAGGATAAAGCATATGGATTATCATGAGATTAACTTGTTTCTTCCACAAATGTGTAGCCTTGCAGCTCTTCTACTCCTCGGCAGGAGACGATGGCTGATCTCCCCAGTGGGAGTCTCCTGTGGACCCAGAGGGAAATTGCTAATGCCACAGACAGCTTCAGTGACAAGAACAGAATCTGTGAAGGTACTTTTGCAGACATCTACAAAGGTCAGAGGAACAACATGGTGTTTGTCATCAAACGACTCAAAGAGGCAAGTACTGCACCTTTTTCTAGACGACTGTGTTATTAGCATGCCTTGCCCATTAGCAGTTGTTGTTTAATATTGTGTGGGGAAGGAACGAGAATAGCTGCACAAGAGGAGAGGTAAAAATGAAATTATGTAAATAATTAGGTCTAAATTCAGAAAACACACATGGTGGATACTTTCCTTATGTGAGTAGTTCCATTAACTTCATTCATAGGAGTAGCCTGCAGTGTAGCTGCCTGCATTGATGATTGGATTGGGGGTATCTTCACACTAGTTTTTGTTCTAATTCCCAGTTAATTGTGGCCTTTGACTTAATGTTGCCATCAGTGGTACTTGCCTGTCTCCTGCACTAGCTTGCCATCTAGATCTGTATAAATGCAAAGTCCCAGTAGTTACTAACATTCTCTTGCATGTTTTCATGTTTCAGCTGGAATGCACAAGCCCAAATTCCACCCAGAGGTTCTTTCATACAGAAGTGCAGATTTGCTTTCGGTGAGTGGTTGGCTTTCAGAGGCAGTGATGCATGTCCTGCTCATGCTGTGCTGCTGGGTGTTGCACCAACACTGCATCTGCTCCAGGCACTGTTCTGGGCTGGGGACAAAGGGTTGTGCTCTGCCTGTGCAGGAGCCCTGGGCAAGCAGCACAGTGCCCGTGGCTACTGCTGGTTCTGGCTGAGCTGGCACAGCCACTCTGCAGCCTTGGGATGGGGAGGACACAGTGCCCACCTTGCTCATCCTGCCCTCTGCTGCCCAGGACTGTGTTGTGCCTCCAGCTGTGCTTCCAGCTGCAGCACACCATTCCAGTTGCCTTGAATTTAGGAACTTAGTCCAGCTCAGGAATGTATTTTTCTGTGTTGCTCTTACATGATTTGCAAATCAGTGCTGATCTGTGCCTGCAGGTGTTGTCACATAAACATTCTGCAGCTGCTGGGGTTCTCGGTGGAAACTGGATTGCACTGTCTGATATATCCATACTTGCCCAATGGCTCCCTGCAAAACAAGCTTCAGTGCCAGGTAAACAACAATCTGGGTCTCCCACCTACTTGTGACTGCAAGTCCTCTCCTGGAATTCTAGGGAATACAATTGCATCTCTCTGATTTCTGAGAAACAGCCAGGAAAAAAAAGGTGCCTTGGTTGCAAGCACCAGAAAGGCAGCAGCTCTTCTCCTGGAGTTTGACTGGGACTCAGCTAAGCCTTTGGTTTTCTAAACTACCAATATCTTACAGTGTTTTATTTCATCAATTACCAATTTTTTCTCCCTTTCCTTGCAGGATGATTCTGCTCCACTGACCTGGGAGATGCGAATTAGCATTTCTATAGGAATTGTCAAAGCAGTGGAGTATTTGCATAATTTTGGAATTCTTCATGGGAATATCAAGAGGTGAGGACTTTGGCATATCAGCACTTCCTTGTTCACCTGGTGATTCCAGGATTTAACAATCATGGCTAAAGTTTATACAATTTGGAAATCCATTTGCAGTATTTTCTGCTGTCCCTTGTTCTGTAGGGCCTTTTTTGTTTAACCTGTCTCTCTCTCTTAAATGAGGGAAGTAAATTCTTTTGAAGTAATTTTTGGGAGCTTGATTTTTCCTTTCTTGCTCTCATTCTTAACCCTTTCAGTCCTATGCAGGAGGCCAAATGCTGGACACTTTCAATGCTTAAGTTTAAAAGTATAAAACTAATTCTTTGCTCAAGATAAAGCAATGATTTGACCAATATTGTTATTTGTCTGTCATCATCACAGTTCAAATGTCTTGTTAGATGAAAACTTTACACCAAAGCTTGGGCATTCTGGCCTGCGTTTGCATTCCTCTGATAAAAAATCAGAATATGCCATGATGAAAACCAAAGTCCTACAAGCTTCTCTTACTTACCTGCCAGAAGATTTTGTCAGACATGGGCAGTTAACAGAAAAAGTGGATCTATTCAGCTGTGGTGTGGTACGTTGCTTTTTTTTTCATGCTCTGTTGCATTTTTTGATGCTTCTAGACAAGAAATTGAATGTAAGAGCAAGTACCTCATATGGTTGTTTTGCTGGCAATTTCATATTATAGTTGCTGGCTCTATAATGTGTTGTAATCCTGGTTTTAATTGTTCACACTCCAAATATATCTCATTTGTGGCAGAATGAGGTGAATCTTACAAACAAGAGAAACTAAAGTGTTTCTTATTGTAAATAAAATATAATTGATGGCTTAAAACAAATTAGATGCTCAAAATTCTTGCAGACTCACCACATGAACTGCTACACATATTGCCTGTTCATTTGTAATTTCAGCTAAAATAATTGATAGTCTATATTGTCACCCATCTCCAGGTGTTTTCATTTAAGTAGGAAGTTACTCTATTCAGTGTGATTTCTTATCTACATTTAGCTTTACTTGCTTCTTATTCTTTGTTTCAGCAATATCTATTGAACTATAAAATCTGGGCTTGGCTCTGGAGGTAGATCTAAAGTCTCATAAATGCCCTGAGCTGGCATTGTTAAGCCATAATACCAGAATGCATTGAAAGCTCAATATTTCTTTAGTAAGAAACTTAGTTTTGAAAATTATAGTTCATTATGAACAAATCATTTTATCTTTCTTATCTTTTTCATTTTATCTAGGTCTTAGCAGAAATACTGACTGGGATTAAGGCACTGGATGAAGACAGACACCCAATTTACCTGGTGAGAAAAAGCAGCAGTAATGACCACCAATACAATGAATGGGGTTCTTGTCATAAAAATAATTTAAATTTAATTAAATACAATTTTATACTTGCTGTCTGCTATACATATCCTGCATGTACAGGGAAGTTTAGGAGCCATATCCTGGTTCCATTAACAGCAGTAGCCTGCCTGCCATTAGAACAGAAGCACAATAGCTATTCCCATTTCACATACCCACCCACGAGTGCTGGCCGGAATTAGGAGAGACTCCAAAATTAATAAATATTTAAGAGACAAGGCTTTGTGCTGAAATGCTGCTGCATATTTTCTGTGTGCCAGGAGGAGGTGGCATGAGCCACAGTGAGTGGGGAAGCCTGGGTAGGCAGGGGCTGCAGAAGCTCATCATCACATTTATCAGGTGTTTGTCTTGTGCTCATGCCTGGAACTGATATCCCCAGTTTCCCAAGCTGAGGTTAGAGCTACATGAACTCCTTTCACAAGCACCAGAACAGCCAACTCACTGAATGCATTAAAACCAATTGGAGAAAGCAGTCTCCACCTGCATTCCTTCTGTGGGATGTGCTCCTGATTTCTTGTCTGGCTGAAGCCTTGGAGGGGAGAACAACAGTATTCCCACTATTTGCAAGCTATGCAGAAGTGTTCAGAGGGGTTCAGAAAGTCAAAGATCCTATGTTCCTGATTTCTTTAACACCTGTTATAAAGGCCTGTGTAAGAATGCTGCTCTACACAGCCTTGGCTCTTTTTCATTCCTATGTAAATGAGCACAAGCCAAGAAGAGCTGGCCCTGCTTTAGGGAATTTGACATTGGACACATGCAGACAAAGCCATGGCCTTTTTCTCTCCTGTGAGAACAAACATTTCAGTCAGTTGCATGAACAGAGCTTATTAAAGCTTTTCAGTCTGTGAACCAGAAACTGAGGAGCACTAATGACAAATACACAGCAATACTGATTCTCAGAGATTCAGACAAAAATAAATGCTTCTGTTCATTGTGCCTTCACTAATGGATCTCCTTCTTTTCAACAGAAAGATATGATTGCCGACGAAATTCAAATAGCAAAAGAAAGCTCAGACTCCAAAGCAAAAAATTTGGAAAAACTGGCTGCCAAGGAAATCTGCTGCAAATACCTAGACAAAAAAGCAGGGCACTTGCTGGAAGAGGTGGCTGTTGATTTTGCATCAGCCATCTGCCTTTGCCTGAAAAAAAAGAACTCGAATATAGCAGAGGTAATATTTTAAATACGTGGCCAAGATTTAAGTCTCCTTGTCATCAGGGTGTAAAGCTACAGCATTCATGTTTTGCTTATTTTTGTGAGTGTTGACATAGGAGAATATGTGTAAGCAGGGGTACAGGAATTACTATGCATTCACAGATTTGGTTGTTAAAAACAGGTACTTGAAATTATGGAAATGGCTGAAAACAAATTGAAAGAGCATTACATCTGTGGAAGCAGCACTTCTGGATTCTCCATGAACACTCCAGAAGAAACTGATGATGAGACAGCCAGTCTGAGCGTGGACATGCCCTCTGCAGTGGGCAATAAAGAGGAGAGCAGCCCAGCAGCAATCCTGAGCAGTGGCAGCCCCTGTGTGCCTGTGGTGGCAGCTCCCGACACCTGTGGCATCTACGTGTCCCGGATCCCTTGTGAGTCAGATGAGTCCAGCAGCTTCCCATGGAATCCCCCAGAAAAACCCACTGAGGAGTTACCTAGCCACAGCTGTAGCAGTGCAGAGAAAGTGCCAGCCTGTGATGACAGGATGAGGCAGGAAAAGCCTGCAGTTCTGCAGGAGAGAAGCCTGGTGTGCGCCACGGGCCAGAGCAGCCTGGAGACAGCAGCTGCTGCACAGGGCACCTGTCCACAGGAGAACACAGACCTGGACTCCTCGTGTGCTCCACAAGGTAAAAGTGCCCTCTTACAATACTATCTTACAATACTAGTAACTTACAATAGTATCTTAAAATACTAGGGACAAACTACTCTCTTCTCCAGAACTGCTTGGGTTCCTCTTCCTACTTTTAAACAGATATCAGTACATCTTTTCTCCTTGGTTATGAATTTACTAATACATCTACAAAACATTTAACAGTTTTCTATCAGACTTTTTTCCTAAGCCATTTTTGTTGGTTGGTTGGTTGGTTGCTTGCTTGCTTTTTCTTCTATTAAAAATTATCATCTATTCCTTAGACAATTGATGTATTTTTTTCCTCAGTATTTTGGCTTTGTTTTGTTTTTCAGCCATAGCCAGAGAGACATCTTGGAATATACAGATAAATGATCAAAAAAAGAAGCTCATGGAAAATATTTTGCTGTATGAAGAAGACAAGTTAAATAGTTCTGAACTTTTTGAATCATAAATTGGATGGATTTATGAGCAGTGGCCAGCTCAGAAGAACTAAGGAGTGTCTCCTCATTACAAAGATGGTAAAAGCGTACCTTTCATGTAAGATTGGGTAGCAGATTTGGATCAGGAACATTAGCCCTGACTGAAGGAAACATGAAGTACCACGTGGAGAAGCACCAGAAAATACCTGTTGTGTAGCAGATTAAAGCACAGTCCCAGTCTGCACACAGAAATGCCTTTTGCCTTTTCATCTGCAATGTGAAAAGGAATGGCAAACACAAGTGCCAAAGTAATCTGTGATTCATTTGCAGTGTGTTTCAGGAAGCATCTGTTGGTGTTGTTAAACCACAGCCCCAGGAGCTGCAGAGCAAACACTGGCCACTGGCCAGGCAGCAATAGCAATACCTGGATTGTTTTCCCACTGAGGAATCCTCAGTCCTTGGAGAGGTTTTCCAGTGACTCTCCTATTCCATATAATCCTAGTCACAAACCACTGCATTACCAGGGAGGGGGATGTTTATGCAAGTTCTCAGAATGTTGTACATGGCTTCATCTCAGTTTGAGCTGCACTGACCACAGGTGTAAGTAAATAACTTTAGCCACTTTCCTCTGCCCTCTGAGCTTCTCTCCCACATACACAAGTGACACCACGTAAGTCCAACTTTTCAGTTCACTGTTGGGAGCTCTAAGACCATGTTTAATACTTCATAGGAGTATTTTTGGGAATTGTTTTTTTCTAAGTGTCCTTTACATGGTAAAGTTTCTCACTGTGTTTCACATGGTAACTGTTGTATATTTTGGATTAGGGAAAATATTTTAATTTTAAATAGCTTTGACTTTTTTATAGGACACTTGAAACATAATTTGTTGTATTTATTTTGGCAACGGGTCAAATATAAGCTAATTAGGGGACTTGTTGATAGTTCCACACTCACCAGGCATTCTCAGAGGAATCCTTGTGTGTGTCCCTTGGTTCATCCAGCAGTAGGAGCCTTGGTCTCAGGCCCAGGAATCACATGCAAAAGAAAAAATATAAACTTGTATGCTGGTGTATTTATGATCAAGTAAAGCCCCCTTAAGAAAGTATCACTTCTGTTTTTATGATATTTATTGTTTGTACTATTGCTAGCATATTCCATTTGTGTGCAGTCTAGGGAAAACCAGGTTTATTATCAGAGAATTATCAGAGTATGTAGCTGAGCTTACAGACAGGTGAGCTGCCTCCTGAGCAAAGGGAACAGGGCCTGATGTGCAGAAATGGCTGCAATTCACAGTGCAGTTCAGGGAACAAAAATAAAATTAATTATATGCAATTATTTTCAGTGGAATTGTGTGCTAGTATGTATTCCTAGCTTTACACAAAGGCCTCACACCTTCTATTTTTGTACAGTACCTACCTAGTTCGTTGTATGTATTATTATGAGTAAATTGTTCTCTACACTAGAAACTGGTAAAATTCTTTAATTATAAGTGCCTTAGATACTTTGTATTTACCAGTGTCAGATTTTTTTTATTTTACCAGAATCAAACCAAGATTTAGTACTGACATGAGAAATGTTCTATACTCAGATTGGTCAATAACTGCTTAATTCTACAGGAGATTTAATCAAGATAACTTTATGGCGCTGAAAATGTAACATTCATTGTTTTTCACGGGTGTATTCTGGGATTCCCATGGTAAAATCCTCGTGTGTTTTCCAGAGAGGAATGGACATGGATGTACTGCAGAGCTGAGTGGGAAACCCGAGAGTTTTGAACTCAGAAATGCAGTTTGTGCGCAGTTGTGTTTCACAAAAGTGCTTTAGAGATTTTGTTCTCATGTAGTCACCAAATGGAATTGTTATTCCTTGTCTTGTACCCTGACAGTTTTAAAATATTCTGAGGTGATTTAGGTAGTCTTACAGAGTTACCTAAATATTTAGTATAACATATATAAGACACTGTGTGGTCTTGCATTAACACTGTTATGTAACTTGGCAGTTCAGAAGCCAGTTATACATTATCATTTACTAATAGCTTTGTGAATAAAAAACCTGAAAAAATTATTTTTTCTAGTCTTCTTGTTCATGATTCACGGCACATAAAATGTATCTCATTCCACCCTATTTGGGCAAAAGCAGCTCAAGATCACTTTGCTCTCAGTAGTAATTATTAGTACAAACATGTTTATTCAGCTGATTTTTCCCCTTTCTGATGGCTCTAGAGAAAAATTTCACCGTAAAATTCCCAAGATGGGTGCGGTCCGGCCGGGGCTGAGGGGAGCGGGCCCTTCCCGCCCTTCCCGGCTCAGCCAATCACCGCCGGCGCCGGCACGGCCCTGACCAATCAGCGCCAAGGGCCCGCCCGGGGCGGGGCTGCGCCTGAGGGGCGGGGCTGCGCCTGAGGGGGCGGCGGGCGCACGGAATGATAAACTCTAATATTAAACTGTAATAACCAAATATTGCCGCTTTTCCTGCGCTTCTCATAAAACACCGGCTAACGTCGGTTTTAAAACTAACTTCAATGTGTGCAAATGGGTTCACATCCTTCTTTCTTCCCTTATGACGAGTAAAGTTGTAAGAGCAGGAAAGGGAACTGGCTCTGCTTACGTTCTCCGTGGGAATTGCCAAGGAAGAGCAATATGTTTGTAAAGCCTTGTCTCGTGATGTCCCATTACATGAAAGAGAAAACCCCACCAAAAAACCCAAGCTCTTGCAAAGCTAATTACACAGATGGGAAGATGTGACTGTAGCCCTGCTGAAGACAGACTGCAGATTGCCTTGAAAAGGCAGTCCTGTGAAGATTATTTAATTCAGCACGCCAGGTTTTAACCAATAGGATTTTATTCTGTTGGTATCTCAACAAAAAAAAAATCCAAACAACTGAGGTACAGTACAGAAGTGTGACTAAAAAAAAATAAATCTTCAAACCACGGTTTGATGTACTGATGTTGGTTAAATAACCCAGTTTGAGATTACTGTAAAGCAGAAGATATATGCATTCCACTACTCCTTTTCATCTTCAGGAAAGCAGAGAGACTTTCACCTGGCCAAGCACATTATTTTCAGAAAGACACAAGTACAACATCACCATTACCAGCAGAGCTAGCTAGCACACTACCAGCTAACCTGAGAACTCCACCAGCTCTTTCTCTCACTTGAAACTGGTCTTTGAGGGCACAGAGTATTTGTCCCCTTGCATGAAGGAGCTCACACCTCATTCTTTGACAGCTTCCTCCTGTTCTGTTCAAGTGCGTGAACTCTGACCACAGCACATCCAATCAAATTTGACCCCTAAATTTGACCAAAAAAGCAGGGAATAATTCCTACAGTATCAAGGAGTAGTATCAGGCACAGTACTTGGCTATTCTGTTTAAATTTAAGGGAATGTCAATTAAGGCTGATTATCAACATATTGTAGCCTCCCAGTAATAGAGTGCTCATAAAATTTGATACTTGTTTCCCATGTTCGTGTCCAGTTTAGATAAAATCAGTTCTCATCCTGCTAAAGACATAGCAAATCAGGGACAGTGATCACTTGTTGTGGCTGGAGCATTCCACTGTGCATCACTGCTCGTTCTGCTGCCCCTCTGTCACAGCAGACACCCCTCCTTGGCCCTTGTTCACGTCGCTGATACACGCCCACAGTCCGTCCACCGACTCCTTCCACAGCGTCACCTCAAAAACAGAGCAGGAACAGCTTTCAGCTTCAAACACACCCTGCTTCCCCTTTTCTTGCAGCTACCACAGCATGGGTTTGGTGATAGCCTACAGTCATATGAGAAGAGTATGTGAATTGTCAGCACTCCACACAATCAAGTTCAGCCTGCATTTCTACCCTCCAGTAAGGATTCAGAAAGCAGTGCAAGTAGTTTTCCAAAGGTTAGGGTCTTCTTACCCTCTTGATTAATCACAATAAAAAATGTCCTCATCACAGCAAAGGAGACTCTATGACAGCCTTGTGTTAAATACGTGACAAGTCTCATCTCAGCTCCCCTGAAAGCAATGCACAGGGGTAAAAGCCAAGGCAGCAGTACTCACTTTGTTGTCTCCTCCAGACACTGCAAGGATATTGGCAGTGATGGACCAGCTCACATGCCAGACAACATCATTGAACTTGTGCAGCAGCTTTGGCGACCAGGAGTTTCCAGAGGCATCGTCACACGTCCAGATAAACACTCTGCCATCCTGTAACAGCACAGAGAACAAGCTGGCTGGGCACAGGAAACACAAACCTGATCTGCCCTTGGAGCTACACTTCCAAATCACAGCTCAGACACCACCCCTTGATGTGTCTGCATGTATGAAGGCTGAGGACATCAGAGATGATTAAGTATGCCAGTTATTAGAAAACAGTACTTTCAGAAGGAAGTTCAGTAAATTTGATCCCAAAACACTAAAATATTACATTAGTTGGAAGGTCTTCCTCCTAGTGAGACCATTCTGTTCATAATTTTCAAAACAGAAGCCAGTCTTTGGTACAGAGGCACACACACACATAAACAGGAATCAAAGGCTCTTATGCAGAGACCCAGATATAGCAAAGCATTGCCAAGAGGACACGTTAGAGCAGCTCTAGTGCCTCTGTCACTCCACAGAAAGCTCACCTGTGAGCAGCTAGCAATGGTGCTGGTTGGCAAACCTATGGATGGAGCCCAGGCCACGTCTCGTACCCAGTCACTGTGAGCCTCCAGCTTCTGCTCTTCTTTCCACTGACCCTCTTCTTCCCTGAAAACACAGCTACATAGTCAGAAAGGTAGCAGCAGCATCCTTCATCATCTCATCTCGTGCTCGGGAAGGCTTTGGATTGTAACACTCAGACTCCTTGTTCATCAATACAATACAAAGCACAAGTGTTCCCCACTTCTCCAAAAACCCCTATGGCTTGAACTGACAAAATCCCTTCCAGGGGACAGAAAGCAGCACAGGCAAAGAGAGTAACCTTCAGTCACTGTCAGAAATCTGCTATTATCAAAGTGGCAACCAAAGACCATTAGAAACCCACACTTAGAGACAGGATCACACAGGGCTGGCACAAACTGTAAGAATCATAGGAGATACTGTGCATCACTAAGTTTCCATTTTTAAAACACTTCTCTAAAACAGTAATTCGAAGATGATACAACCGAGATGCTGAAAATATTACTTAGGATACTAACAGGGACACTCAAAGTCTACAGTGTCAAGTTTTATCTAGCAACAGGGCACTTACTTCCAGATCTTGACCAGGTTATCACAGCCACCAGATGCAAATCTTTTGATGTAGTTTGGCTTCTGACCAGAGGGTTGTTCTATGAGGCTCCCTGGCACAACAGCAGGAGCCCAGCTAACTGCATTACATCCAATCTAGTCAATGAAAAACATCACTGTTAGAAGCTGCTTACTTTAATTAACTAAATAAATAGATAAAGGCTGCTGAGGGGGTGAAGAACATGTAGCATACTCTCTGCTAAGAGTGGGGAATAAGCCCATCTCAGAAAAACTGAAGTCCTGCACAATGCTGGATGAGCATCGGATGAATAAGAAATCCAGACGCAGTCTAGCCTCACTAAGGCACTTACTCAGAAAACCTGAGGCAGCTAAGGGCATTTGCACACAAAATAGTTCATCTTGGACATGTAAATAGGGGAGACAGAAACTGCAAAGACAAAAGGCACACAGAGTTGCTAAGATTTAGGAACACAGGAGTAGAAGGAACCTTTGGTAAAAATTTCCTTCTACTGGGAACCACTGCCATTAGCTTATTACATTCTGCTTAAACAAATATCTCCACAATCTTGGGAAAAACAGGAGTCCCAGTTTTTCCAGATGGTGCAGGTATTCTCAGGACGAATGCCATTTCTTAGCAGGTAACTTTCAGCACTGTGTGTAACAATAATGCCCAATAAACAGGCAGTGCCAGTGCGGTTTAGTGAACTTCATTGTATTTCCACCTCATTTTAGTGACTTAGAAGTACAGCTGCCTACTCTGAATGAACTTAAACTATTCTTGGTTCTGGATGTTTCACATCATTTCACTGCATTTCAGTATTTGTCTAGCCAAGTCTCTGAGGCATCACCTCAGTGTTATCTGTAGCTCTGGGAACTCGGGGCTGCTCCAAAGGACCAGACTCACCGTGTGTGCATTGCTGATCTTTTTGACTTCCCACTGCCCATCACCCGTGTAGCTCAACAAGGAAATGGCCCCGTCAGAGCTCCCACAGGCCAGGATCAGTCCATAGTCGTGTGGTGCCCAGCAGACAGAATTCACTGGGAAGGGCAAGACAGACCAGATTACAGCACAGGGACTACCTAAAACTGACTAATTCACTGGCCGGTATCAGTGGCACAGGCACCAAAAGCAAGTGGCTTGAAAGCTGAGAATGAGTCAAATTCCAGCAAAACCCAGCCAATTAGCATTGCTTACTGAGTAACAAATCTGCCTTGGGAGGGTAAATCATCTGAACACAACAGTTTCCATTTTAAAACAAAATACAGCACGATAAATGCAGTTTTTCTTACTGGAGACAGTATTTTCCTCAAGAATTCAGTTCCCTGCCATCTATATTTGAAAGCAGACTTATTTGTATAACAACACTTATAGACACATTGTATGCATCAGTAGTGGGTTATCCAGCAATATGACCTCAGGGAAATGTCCTGTTAGTGCTGAACAGATTTACTCTCTCTTCAGTTTTTATCCTTTCCTTTTTGACAGAGGCTTCCTTCCTTAACACTAACAGACTTATGTCAGTCTTACCCAAACCCCCTCATCTCCCCAGTCTCCCTTCCCAGCTCCATACTCCAACCCTCCATACCTGAAGAATCATGTCCCGTGTACTCGTAGGTCTTTTCCCAAGTGCCATTTTCTTCCTTCCAGATAATAACCTTCCTGTCATAGGAACAGGAAGCCAAGATATTCCCATACATAGGATGTGCCCAGGCAACCTGCCACACAGGACCTTCGTGCCTACAATAAACAACATCATTTGGAAAAGCTGAGAGAAACCCCTTCCAGCTGCAGCTGCCTCACAGACCACTGTTGTGAATTGCTGTTCTGGAAGGGATTAGAGCTCTGACATGAGGAATGGGTAATGCTAAGGTGGCAATGTTAGTGCCCTGACACAGGGCTCTTACAGTAACAATTGAAAACAATTCCAACTTGTATCAGTACGTTTTACTTCTTGAAAATCACGGTGCAAAGTACTAAATGAGTGACTAAGCCCCAGTGGGGCTCTGTCCCCGCCCCAGCTCTGAGAAGTTGCTCAGCACAGTCTTGGAGGAGTTCACCCTGGAATTCAACCTGCACTTTATGCTGCCTAAGGGCAAAAGGGCAAAGCATCAAGACTGTGCCCCGATTGTCACAAGCTCTCCTGCTGTGCCATCTCACCCCCTCAGGTCTGCGATGAGGATCTGCCCCCCGTTGCGCACATCGAAGATCTTGACGGAGCGGTCTGAGGAGCAGGTGGCCAGGCGTGTGCCGTAGTAATCCATCTGGGCATCGTGCTGCAGGGAGAGCAGGGGGAGCTGTGCTCAGCACGGCCCCCCAGCCTGCTGCCAGAGCCCCTGCAGCACAGCCACCTGCACAGCAGGGTCCAGAGAACGCTTTGAAACAATCCACACTGCCACACAAGCAATCGGTTTCCCTGACTGCCTCTTCAATCACTTCACAAACGCTACACAGAAGGAGTCCAGGGAATTCTGAGCAGCAACCCACAGCATTTTTATGACAGGGAACACAGGCTGCTGACTACAAAACAGTGACCAGTTATGTATTTCTGTTTCTTTTATTTCTTAAAAGTGAGTATACAAATACTGCTCTTAATATGTTTAAAACTTCACCACCACTGAACCACAGAATCTTTAAGGCTGGAAAAGACCTCCAGGGTCATGACTACAACCTTTGGTCGATAACTTGTCACTAGACCAGAGCACTGAGTACCACATCCAGTCATTTCCTGAACACCTTCAGGGATGGTGACTATACCACCTCCCTGGGCAGCCCTTTCCAATGCTTGACAGCCTTTTCTGTGAAGAAATTCTTCCTTAAGAACTAGGCTCACCTAGCTGGGCTCCTTCGTTCAACAAATGACTTCGAAACCTTTCTTCCTACCCACACTGATACATCTACTCCCACACAGAGGAAAGCCATTTTTATCAGCTGAAGTTCTGTTCCAGCAAATATAAACATATCTCTATTATTTCATAGAAATGGGCAGAAACAAGCCCTCACATGAAAGTTAAGATTTTAAATCATTTCCCCTTTCTTCCAAGCCAAGTTTTCCTCTCCACAGAGTACAGAACGGCAAGATCAGATTTCAGACAGCATTCTGCACCCCACACCCCACGGGTGTGCTGTCACACGGGCACACACACGCCCCCTCAGCGCTCAGAGAGCCCAGAGCAGCTGTCCCAGCCCCGCGCCACTTACGATCATGTCCTCGTGGGACGTGTCCACGGTGTTAATGACCGACACCTGCGGGGAGAAGGAACAGGAGCAGCTCAGCGCACCAAGGCGCGGCCGCGGCCCCGGAGCTGCCGTCCATCCTGCCTGCCAGCCGGGGCAGCAGCTGGGCCCGGTGCCCCGTGTGCCCGGT
>JAOTQZ010000629.1:20241315-20256006 GCA_026546895.1 Pogonocichla stellata
AGCCCGGGCTCCGCAGAGCCCTCCGCCATGGCCAGCGTCTCCTACCACATCTCCAGCCTGCTGGAGAAAATGACCTCCACCGACAAGGACTTCAGGTGCGGCAGCGGCACGGGCCGGGCCTGCGGGGCCGCCACCGCCGCGGCTCGGGCCAGGAGGGGCGGCCGTGCGCGAAACCCGAGATTTGCATCGGTTTTATTCACTGC
This sequence comes from Pogonocichla stellata, assembly GCA_026546895.1. Lineage (NCBI taxonomy): Eukaryota > Metazoa > Chordata > Aves > Passeriformes > Muscicapidae > Pogonocichla > Pogonocichla stellata. The sequence goes on from JAOTQZ010000629.1 coordinate 20,241,519, forward strand.
GCTTCAGGCTGTGTCCTAGCTGAGGGGGAAGGTAGAGGAACCAGCGGGGCTCCCCTCCCTTGCCTAGATTGATGCCTGATAAAGTGGGAGGGGGAATAAGTCTGGGCAGCTGGACGTCAAGTTATTTGTTTTGTGAATAAAGAACAGCGTAGCAGAAATGCTTCTAATTTGTTTTGATAACTGGTGAGATAGTGCATTAAAAGGGGTGAGTAGACCCCCGTGTCCCTGGGTGACAGATGCTGCACATACTGGCTCTGCTCAGGCTGCTTGGAGAACTTTGTGTGATGGGAGAATGTGCCTCCCTAACAGGACTGAGATGCTTTTATTTCTTTGTTTATGTCAGCAGAAAAGTTGATATCTTTTTAGGGTTAGGCGAATGGCTCGATGTGTAAGACACTCTATAAAAAGTAAATAAAACTGACATGTATGAAAGATTTCACTCCTGAGCATATTGTTCTCTCAGTACCAACCTGGAAGTCAATGTTTGGGCCAGATTTGGTATTTTGAGGTCTAAGAGAGGGGTTAGTAATAGGTTGATTTTTGTAGAAGCTGCTGATGTTCTGAAATGTTAAAATGGGTACTTTGTAAAGAAATCAGTGATGCAGCAGTTGTACAGTCAGTTGCACAGTTGTAGAGTTGTTCAGAGAATTTACAGGTAACGCTGCAAAGGAGATGTGCCCAGCACCGGGCGCTGTCATGTCACAGAGGCACTGCAGGGCCATTTCCTCCCAGCACACGGCCAAACATGACGTGTTGCAGGACCAGGTTTGTGTCATTCCCCCTCCCAGATGGATGCCAGTGAGATCCCAGGGCCTGGGCAGGGTGGCAGGCAGCGAGTGCAGAGCTGCCTGTGCTGCCGCGGAAGGCTCTGCTCAGCCTGTGGCCATAATTGGTCATGCTGGTTCCACGCAGACCCTGAGTGCAGGGTGCAGCTGGCAGCTCGTGCAGGTCACAAACACATTGCCTGTTAACACCTTAGGGCACACTGCTGCTGTTTCCTCGCTCGGGGTTCCAGGCTGCCTGTGGAACACCACAGCAGTCCCTCGTTCCAGCTGTGCCTCCCTGCTGCTCAGGAATGGGCTTGCAGATTGAAGCCTCACACCATGACCTGTGCGTGAGAGCTCTTGTGTGCTGAATGAGTGACATCAGAGCCTAATTTAAAAAGGAGCTGTCATTTTGTAACGAGAGAGGAGGACTTGGTGGTTCCTGTTAACATCCATTCTGTGCAGGGCTAACATTGGAAAGCAGCTAACACACGATAGCCACACTGAGATTTCTTAGAACCCCAGATGGGCACCTTTTGCACTTCCTGCTCCTGGGAAAATAGATACTTTCCAGGATTTCTCAATATCCATTTTGTCCCTGTTAGAATACTGACTGTCAGTTGGGTCTTTGTTTTTCTTTCTAATCTGGAGTGATAAATACTTCAGATTTTAAATACTGATTTTGCTCACAACAATCTAAATATAGCCTAGTGCACTTCTGAGGTGTAGTTTGCATGGAGTCATGACTTTTTTTTCATTTTTGAAAGTGATAGGGCTTGTCCATGTGTGAGGCCATACTATCAGTGCTAAGTTAGCCAGAAAGAGCAGAGCTGGGTGCATTCTTAGACCCCAGACTGCTTTTCCTAGGCCAGGTGACAAGTTAATGAAAAAACCCATCATGCTTGTTTTCTGGCATAGTTAACCATCTTCATTTAGTCACTGAGAAAAAATACACTTGCTGTGTGCCATTTTTAGAGTTTTTGTTTACCTGACCCCTGTTGGGTAGTTATCTACTTGTAAGACAGTAGTAATTTTCCTTTTTCTCAGGACAGTGTTGTAAATTACTCTTTGGTAGTGTGTTTTCATACCAGTACCAGTTGCCAGGTTCTGTCTCAGGTGATGAAATGGTGATTGTGTCTTTGTGTCTGCACATCACCCAATCCACTTTTTCCCTGTGTCCTTTCAGGTTTATGGCCACCAACGACCTGATGATGGAACTGCAGAAAGATTCAATAAAACTAGATGAAGACAGTGAGAAGAAAGTTGTGAAAATGCTTTTGAAATTGCTGGAGGACAAAAATGGGGAAGTACAGAACCTTGCTGTCAAATGGTAAGAGCCTAGACAGTAACAGCCATGTTCCCTGGCACTAATGAAGCCATCACAGACTGCAGAGAGTGTGTGAGAACAGAGCCTGGCCCTTGACACCTCCCTCAAACCTCCTCTGCAAGGGTCTTTGCCCTCTCTTGCAGGCACTGCACTTTCTCTCTCTGTAGACACAAGGGGTGAGCACACAGACATCTTTGTAGCAACAAGAGATGATTTTGGAAGTACTTCACTGTTGCTTTTATAAACCTTACCACATGGAAGGTGGATCCCTAAGATTTTATTTCTTCAGGGAGAAGCCAATTTAAAATTTTGGTCATCAAGCTCTTGTCCTCTCTCAGGCTTTGAAATCCAGTGCTGAATTTCTCCATGGACCTGTCTTTGATAGCAATGGTACTAAACGTGTCCAGCCCTTATGGGCTTTAATTTCAGGTCCAAATCCTTCTCTTCAAGGGAGTTTTCACTGAACTTTGTAATGCACTTTGATTTTTCCCTGTCTTGACTCTGAGTGCAGCCTGTGCTGTTGCTTTACCTTTGACCATTCCTGGATTTTTTTAATCCAAATGAACAAAAGCAGCAGGTTCCTCTATTAGTGGATCCTTGTTAAAGGGATCTTGCTGTTGAAATGTTCTTTTCCATCTCTTTCCCCAGTGGGGCTAAGTGGGTGTGTTCAATCTAGAAATGCCATTGAATGGCTCAGTTTACCCCAGGGCTCCAGAAGGATGGGCCATTTAAAGACAACTTTGGATTCCTGTAATTTTTCCTGCTATGGATCCTATTCATATTCCCTTCTTTTCAACCACATGCTGCTTCTATCCCTGTTCTTTCTCTGTTATCTTTGGCCCTTTCTCTTTGATTCCCACTGACCTGACTTTTCTTGGCCCTGTTCCTGTCTCTGCCTGCTTTGGGCTGGTTTATTCTGGGTTTTAAAGCAAAACAGTTGGGCACTGAGCAGAGGACCAACTTCTCAACTTCTCTGCCTGTTTATCTCTGGTTGTATCTGCAGTAAGTCCATACTCATTGCCATCTCTCATCTATCCAGAGTGTGATAATGAGGAGGCCTCAGAATGGACCCAGGAATATTTCCTTTCCGTGCCTAAGGAGGTGCTTAGAGGGAATGTCAGTCATTCCCAGATAGGTGGCCAGGATCTTTGAGAAGGAGCAGTGAGATGGTTTGAAGGACATGGACAGTTGGATTAGGCCCTTCATGCTGACTGGCTTGTCCTCCTGCAGCCTGGGCCCGCTGGTTGGCAAGGTGAAGGAGTACCAGGTGGAGACCATCGTGGACACGCTCTGCACGAACATGCTGTCTGACAAGGAGCAGCTGCGAGACATCTCCAGCATCGGCCTCAAAACTGTCATTTCTGAGCTGCCACCAGCTGCCACAGGTACCCTGTCTGTCCCCAGTTGTCACTGAAGAGCAGGGAGCCCCAGCCTTTGCAAACGGGGGAAAGTGTCGAGTCCAGAGTCTAAAAGTTTCTGATTCTTTATTCACCTGCCAGAGAGCAATCTGTGAAATCAGGAGGAGGGACAATAGAGCTGAGGTACCAATGGGATGAAAGATGGAATGAAAAGAAAACTTGAGCTGTATTTGGAACTATGTATCCCAAAAATGCATCAGCTTTTCAGGGGATACCTGAGGCTCCCAGCAATAGAATTTTCCTCTGCAGCCATTTCAATCTCTCCTGATTAGATCTCCCCGTGATGATTTCTTTTTTCAGTGTATGAAGGAGTGAATGGTTCCTGGCAGCAAAAAAGACTCCTTGTTAACTGACAGCAGGGAAAAATATTTCTCTTGCAGGTTCCACCATGACAGCAAATGTGTGCAAAAAGATCACAGCCCAGCTGACAGGAGCCATTGGCAAGCAGGAGGATGTGTCCGTGCAGTTGGAAGCTCTTGACATCCTGTCAGATATGCTGAGCAGGTACCAGAGGATTTCCTTCTGGCAGCTGTGCATAGAAGGGGGCTGCAGGGATGTGTCTGCTTTTGATTTCTTTATTCCCCTAATCCTATTAAAAACACAGGATTTGGTTGCTGCTCCTAGGGAATATCTGAGTAGAGCAGGTCCCCAGCAGGGATAGATAACATGCCAAGCCTTTCTGTGCTTGGGAATGGCAGTGCCTCTGGTGATGGATCCCACAGAAACTTAGCTCACACAAATGTGGAAGGGTGAGGGCAAAGCAGGGAGGTTTATTTTAGCTCTGTGAGCCCATCACACATGCTTTTTTTTTTTTTTTCCTGGCTGCCTCTTTCTCTTGTTGCATAAGTCAGAGTGACAGTGTCGTATGTCATCTGCTTGCAGGAAATTATTAGCACACCCTTGGGTCTTCCAGAAGGACACAGTCAAAAACTCCATGATGGAGATAAATAAGCTCTCTCTGTGTTTTACAGAGCAAGTCAGTGTTCAGACCAAAATGACAAACCCACCCTTCTCCTCCCCCTCTCCACAACATGCATGAAGTCGCCATAGCTGAAGGGTTTTTAGATTTGTTGCTGCCAAGAGGGCTTTTTTCTGAGCCTTTGACTTTCACCTTGTTCCTTGTTCTGTTCATTGCAGGTTGGGAGGAACACTCTACTCATTCCATTCCTCCATCCTGACCTGCCTGCTGCCCCAGCTGACGAGCCCCAGGCTGGCAGTACGTAAACGGGCCATCATTGCCTTGGGGCACTTGGTCTTGACCTGCAGTGGAAACATCTTCTCAGAGCTCACAGAGCATCTGCTGGCAGAGCTGAAGAGGAATGAGTCTACATCTACCACCAGGACATACATCCAGTGTGTGGCTGGCATCAGCAGGCAGGCTGGGCACCGCATAGGTAGGGTGAGCAGCCTGAAATGGTGCTGGGCAATGCACATGCAATTAACAGCAGCTCCTCTTAGTGGTAAAAGAAGAGTGCTCATTGTTCTTAATGGATTAGTGGCTTGTGCTTGTGATCCCCTCTGTGGTTCTGGTCTGGCTCTCTGATCTCCACTTGGAAAGGAGACACCAGAGTATCTCCATGGCTGCCCCTCCCTAGTAACTAAGATTGTCCCCTCGAGATCTCACAGCACTTCCCTGGTTTGAATTAACACCTCTATGAACTAGGTCAGTGGATTTTAATTGACAGAGGGCATGGCAACATACTGTATTTCTTGTCTAAAAGACCTGCCAGAGTTGGGATTAGGTCCTAAGAGATATCTAATCACAGCTCTTCCTGTGACTGAAGTGCCACCAAGGGGCTGCAGATAGGGAGCAGGGGTGGGCTGCTGAAAGCCAGCCCAGCTGGTTTTGGTGGGCTGCTGGCTCCTGCCCGTGAGCTCTGGGGCAGGAATGCTCTACCAGGCACTGGAAGAAAGGGGCAGGTGGCTGAGCTGTCAGCTGCTCAGATGAGTGAAGGCTGGAATGGTTTTTCACTGCTGCCTGCTCTGTCTTTCCCAGGAGAGCACCTGGAGAAGATAATTCCTCTGATTGTTCAGTACTGTAACGTGGATGATGACGAGCTGAGAGAGTACTGTTTCCAGGCCTTTGAGTCCTTTGTGAGAAGGTGTGTGCCCTTGGGGAATGCCTCTGTACCACCCAGTGCATCCCTGTCCTAAATATCCATACATTCAGCATCCTGGAAGGAGGGCCTTCCTGCAAGTATTCCTGTTGGGAAGACAGTTCATACATGAAATCTCTTCTGCACATGCAGAGTTGGAGTAGAATCATGAGCTGCTTTACCTCAGCATGGGAGACTGTCCCTCTGTATTGGTTTTGCAGGAGTGGGAGTTTTCCTTGTCCTTGGAGTGTTTCTTAGCTAGAGGGAACTGCCTCTCTCCTGGTGCATGGAGGGAGCTGGAGGCAGGCAAGGGGGTTGGGCAGAAAAGCTGCTGAGCTGCAGCTCTCCTGTTGGTTGGTCAGACATTTTCTGCTTGGAAAAGGAGCCCTGCAGAGCTGCTGAGATGTTCTCCCAGGAAGGAGGATCCAACCAGGGTGTGTATGTGTGAATTGACACATGCAGGTAACCAAGGGCCACCATCAAACCACAGCTGAAATGCCAGCAGCAGGTTTATGTCATTACCTTGCTAATAATGCTGGGTGACAGACACATGGGGACACAGGCTCTGTGTAGCTTAGTTATCCCAGCTGAGAGAGGGGCAAGGGGGTTTGCTGCCTGCCTCACTCTTACTGTGGAGAGTATTATCTCTCCACAGCACTTGTACTTCTGAAAACATGCAGAGGATGAACAACATTAGGTATAATAAGTGGAGTTTTCCCACACTGACATCTTTAGCATTCCCAGCTGCAAGGTCACTTTGAGCAAAACTATTCCCTCCTTCTCACCAAATCTTCTGGTTTTAAGTCAGTCCTCCCAACAGGATGAAGGCAATTGATTTATTTATTGCATCCTCCCTATAGGGGAATGTGGCCTTGCTTCATACACAGCAGGAAGGAGCATCTTTGGTTTAATTCATATTATCAAAATGCTCACGTGGTCTGTGAAGCACTTTGTGATCCTTTTGAGATTAATAATACTATTTGGATATTTAAAACAGCTTAGTCTCTGCTTAACTGTTACAATTTTCATTTGTGATAGGTGCCCAAAGGAAATGGACCCTCACATCTCAAGTGTGATGGGACTATGTTTGAAGTACATTACCTTTGACCCAAACTACAACTATGATAATGAGGAAGAAGAGGAGGAGATGATGGAAACTGAAAATGGGGAGGATGAAGAGCAAGGTGCCTGCTTGTGAGGATGCTGTGCTCAGCAGAACCCGGGGTTAACATTTCCCCCCTTCCTGCTTTCTCCTCCTGGAGAGGGCAGCTCTGAGGATCAAGTGATCCTGTAGCTGCAGTTTTCTCACAGTGCTGCCTTGTTTCCCCTTGTGTTGTTTCTAGAAAGCAATGATGAGTACAGTGATGATGATGACATCAGCTGGAAGGTGCGCAGGGCTGCGGCCAAGTGCCTGGAGGCCGTGGTCAGCAGCAGGCCTGACCTCCTGCAGGACTTCTACAGAACCCTCTCCCCAGCCTTGATAAGCAGGTTCAAAGAGAGGGAGGAGAACGTCAAAGCTGACATCTTCAATGCCTACATCTCCTTGCTGAAGCAAACACTGCCTACCCAGAGCTGGCTGCACTCTTCTGATGCCTCTGGCAAGGATGACATTCCCCTGACAATGCTTCAGAAGCAGGTGTGTGAGCAGGTTAAATCACAAAGCAGTGAGAAGTAGGTACCTTGAGAATGTGGCTAGCTGAGGGAGTCCTGGGGCAGGCATCTAGAGGGCCCCAGATCCAGATGCCAGGAGAAGAGTGCTGGCACAGCCCAGGAGCGTGGGGAGCAGCACTGCCCCTCCACCAGCCCTGGCTCGTGTGCAGGCTGAGGCAGGCTGGCTTCTGGGTGAAGGCTCTGGCTGGTGCCTTACTGCAGCTGCTGCTCAGGAAACTCATCAAATAAACTGTGGTAGAAATGTGCTAGAGTGAGCCTCTGAGAGCAGCTGGGGTGACTCAGGTGTCCCCTTCTCATTTGCTTCTCCAAACTGCAGGTTCCCAACATCATCAAGGCCTTGCACAAGCAGCTCAAAGAAAAGAGCATCAAATCAAGACAGGGTTGTTTCAGCCTTCTGACAGAATTGGCCAGTGTTCTTCCTGGCTGCCTGGCAGATCATATACCTGCACTTATCCCTGGTAAGCTTGTCTTTGGTCTGGGGAGAACCAGCAAAATCCATTCTGGGGTTGGCAAAATCTATTCTGAACACATGTGCTCCTTGCCTGTGCATTCCAGTTTTATTCCTGAGAGTTATTCTGCTCAGCATTAGGACAAACACATGAAATTCTGCTCTGTGCTGAACAGCTCCCAGATTAATTCTGGCCTCTGTACTGAAAGCCAGGATAAAAACTCCATTTCCACTGTCCCCTGATGAGATGCTTTTGGGAGGGCCTATTCCAGCCTCCTCTGAAAGCAGCTGGAATTGTGCTGTTACCACACTGAGATCAGAAATACAAATGCCATTTCCTTTTGCAAAATGCAGTGGTATTTAAAAAAATTCTTTATATTGACCTATTCTTTAATTTGCACCACATTTTTCTCTGAGCTCTTCTGGCCTGGGGGCTTATGAAGCATCCCACTCCTGGAAGGCTCAGGTCCCACCTTTGCTTTTGGTGTGATTGTATAGTGAATATGAGAAAAGTCTCCTGTGCTTGTCCCTGGCTGGATCCATGAACCTCCTTCTTTGGGAAAAATACAACATCATTGTATTTTCTTGTGCACAGGTATTGTTTTCTCCTTGGTGGATAAATCCAGCTCCTCCAACATGCGGATCGACACACTGTCCTTCCTCCACGTCCTCCTGTGCAACCACCAGCCAGAGGTATTTCACCCTCATGTCAAAGCCCTGCTGCCTTCTGTTGTGGCCTGTATTGGAGACCCCTTCTATAAGATCACATCAGAGGCTCTGCTGGTAACTCAGCAGCTTGTGAAAGTTATCAGGCCTTTGGACAAACAGTACAGCTTTGATGCCAAGCCCTATGTGAAGGACCTTTTCTCTGGTACTCTGAAGAGGCTGAAGGCAGCTGACATCGACCAGGAGGTGAAGGAACGGGCCATCTCCTGCATGGGACAAATCATTTACAACTTGGGAGACCACTTGAGCACTGACCTCCAGCCAACCTTGAAGATATTTCTGGAGAGGCTCAAAAACGAAATCACCAGACTGACAACAGTCAAAGCATTAACCTTAATTGCTAATTCTCCACTTCAAATAGATTTGAGACCCATCCTAGGGGAAGGTCTCCCCATTCTAGCTTCCTTCTTGAGAAAGAATCAGCGTGCCTTGAAACTGAGCACCCTGAATGCTCTGGACATCCTGGTGAAGAACTACAGCGACAGCCTCAAGCCTGCCACGATTGAGGCTGTGCTGACAGAGCTCCCTGTCTTAATTACCGAGAACGACATGCATGTGTCCCAGGTGACCATCACGTTCCTCACGACTCTGGCCAAGATTTATCCATCCTGTATCTCCAAGATCAGCAGCTCTGTCCTTGCTGAAATCTTCCAGCTTGTCCACTCCCCTTTGCTTCAAGAGGGGGCCCTGAACGCCATCATCGACTTCTTCCAGGCGCTGGTCCTGACCAAGACAGCTGCTGTGGGTTTCCCCGAGCTGGTGAAGCAGCTGACAGCGCCCATGTACTGCTCGGGCCCGGCCGGGGCCGCGCTCACCCTGCACAGGCAGGCCTTCCACTCCGTGGCCAGGTGCGTGGCAGCCCTGTGCTCGGCCTGCCCCAAGGAAGCCCCTGCCACTGTCAGCCAGTTCGTGCAGGATGTGAAGAGCCCCAAGTCCAGCCCTGCTGTGCAGGTGCTGGCTTTCCTGTTCCTGGCAGAGGTGGGGCGCAGCAGGAACCTGAGTGCTCAGAGGGAGCTCAGGAGCGTGCTGCTGGAGGCGCTGGCGTCCCCCAGCGAGGAGGTGAAATCCGCCGCCGCCTTCGCGCTGGGGAACGTCAGCGCCGGCAGCCTGCAGGAGTTCCTGCCCCTGCTGCTCAGCGAGATCGGGAGCCAGCCCAAGAGACAGTACCTGCTGCTGCACTCCCTCAAGGAGGTCATCAGCTGCTCCCCAGCTGCCAGCCTCACGCCCTACGTGGAGGATATCTGGGCTCTGCTCTTCAAGCACTGCGAGTGCACGGAGGAGGGGACGCGCAGCGTGGTGGCAGAGTGCCTGGGGAAGCTGACCTTGGTGAACCCTGCTGAGCTGCTGCCCCGGCTGAGGAAACAGCTGTCAGCAGGTAATGGCTGGGGCAATGGCCAGAGCGGACAAATGCTGCCTTCTGATGGAAATTCCCTTTGTAAACTGCTTGTGGGTAAATCGGGGAGCAAAGCCAGTTGAGAGGAGAGCAGGTAACCAGATGGATCTCTGTGCAAGGGGGATCAGAGGAGCCCTGGTCCACACAAGAGCAGGAGGGTGCTGGGAACAGGGACTACACTAGGAGATTGTGCAGGAGCAGATTCAAACACAGAGTTGATAAGAAGAATCCTCTACTCCCTTTTCTCTGTAAGACGTGTAACAGGGTCAAGAGCAGAATATGTACTAGAGAGTGACAACAGTGATTTTCTGTCTTGGTTTTTCACTGTTTTCCTTCCCCTGTCCATGCAGACTCCCCACATGCCCGGAGCACCGTGGTTACTGCCATCAAGTTCACGATCACAGACCAGCCTCAGCCCATCGATGCTCTCCTGAAAGGCTGCATAGGTAGGCTGCTTTGGAAGGGGTGTGAGCTGGGGGCATGAGGGGCTGGCTGTTGCTAGCAGCTCAGGGATTTTCCACTCCTCTGTGAGTGAAGTCAAAGAAGTTTCAAAGAAGTTTAATCAGATGGGATCTAACCAAGAAAAATCCCCCACAACTTCCTTGAATAACAAAGCTTCTGATTTGACTAGGGTGAGGTAGCTGGAGTCACACTGTTTGTTTTTATGCCCAAATGCAGGACAGTCATGTTTCTTTCCTGTACCAAATGGAGGGAGAGAAAGCATCTCAAATGGCTCTGACAGACTGTGCTACTAGTTATTTTACCACAAATGCTGTCATAACCAGCCTCCTTGAAATACGCAATATTCTTCTAAAATACTGCAAAAATGTTGCAGCCTCTTGGCTACAGGACTGACTGATGTGTTCTTATCCCACAGGTGACTTCCTGCAAACTCTGGAAGACCCAGACCTGAACGTTCGCCGTGTGGCTTTAGCCCTGTTTAATTCTGCTGCTCACAACAAGCCTTCTTTAATCCGGGATTTGCTGAGCTCAGTCCTCCCCAGCCTGTACAATGAAACCAAAGTGCGCAGGGAGCTCATCCGTGAGGTAACTGGGCTTGGCTGGGAGGGACCCCCAGGAGTGGAGCCCAGGTGGAGCTGCTGCTCTGCCTGCTCTTTGCTGACAGCTGTGCTGTTTGTGTCGGCTCAGGTAGAGATGGGGCCATTCAAGCACACAGTGGACGATGGCCTTGATGTGAGGAAAGCTGCTTTTGAGTGCATGTACACCCTGCTGGAGAGCTGCCTGGACCGGCTGGACATCTACGACTACCTGAACCACGTGGAGGATGGGCTGAAGGATCACTATGACATTCGGGTAGGTGCTGTGCCTGACTGGTGCCCTTTTCCCTGTGGGGCCTGGGCTACAGTGGGGCTGTGTATCCCCAGAGCCCCAGGCTAGGGGCTGCAGTGTCCCCTTTCCAGACACCTGCAGCACTGGTCACACCTGGGCCAGCTGCAGTCCAGCCCCCTGGCTGCCTGGGCTACGTTTGCAGCTCTTAGCAGAGCTCTTTGCACAAGTGCAGGGAGCTCAGCACGGGGCAGGCACAGCCCAGCCTGTGGGCAGAGCTGGTGGCCCAGAGAAGCACCAGCAGTGTCCCTCGCCCCTCCCCTGTGCAGATGCTGACGTTCATCGTGCTGGCGCGGCTCTCGGTGCTGTGCCCCAGCGCGGTGCTGCAGCGGCTCGAGCGCCTCATCGAGCCCCTCCGGGCCACCTGCTCCACCAAGGTAAGGGCTGGCTGCTGCCCCAGGCTGCCTCTGCCACTCCCCTCACCTCCCCAGCTGGAAATCCTCTGCTGCTCTTTGCCGCACGTGGCATTTTCTAAATGCCCACTGAAGACGGGGCTGCGGGTTTGCAGGTGAAGGCCGGCTCGGTGAAGCAGGAGTTTGAGAAGCAGGATGAGCTGAAGCGCTCGGCCATGCGGGCAGTGGCTGCTCTCCTGACCATCCCTGAGGTGGAGAAAAGCCCAGCAATGGCTGAGTTTTCATCCCACATCAGATCCAGTCCTGAAATGGCATCGCTTTTTGAGAGCATACAGAAAGATTCTGCTTCCCTCCCCACCTTGGAGTCAATGGACATGAGCTAAGATGTTTTTCCCCACCACTCTCCTGCCCTTGGGATGCCCCAGCCAGACACCAGCTGGGTGGGGAGGAACAAATGCCACTGAGCTGCTCTCCTGCCACAGTCAAACCCAAGTTCCTGGGCAGCCACAGGAGACTGGGGATGGCGTGTGAAATGTGACAGCTGGACAGGACTGGTTTGATCCAGCTGCACTTCTATCAGACACCTCAGAGATTTGGAATGAGACCTGAGATCAGGGGAATACAACCTCATGTAGGGGAGGGGCTGGAAGATGAGTATTCCCATTTTTTAGGAAGTTTTAAGGGGTGCACAAAGCAATCACAGTTGTGGTTCCATGAACAATGGAAACTACTTCTTCAAATACTCCTTACTGCAGTACAAAGGTTTTTTAATCACTGCACATGCACTTTCTACCTTAAACTGCCCAAGAATGTATTTATAGTGTTTTCACTGAAAAACATGGCTAAAAACTGGAGGCCATGTCTTTATGAATGGGTTCATCCCACAGCCCTTTGGGAAAGGAGACTTGCACCTGCCAAGCTGCAGAGGCTGCACAGGGCAGGGGGTTACCTGACACCCCAACACTCCTCCTGGGGCTTCAGTCTGGCTTTTGGGAAATACAAAGCTTTATTGCTTGGCTTTTATATTTATGGTTTTGACTGCAAAATACCTCAACCCTCTTCCCCAAGGGATGATTATTGATTGTTTCAGTAACAAACCCTACTTAAAGCTTTGCTTTGCACTAACGTGGCTTCTCTCTCCCCTTGGTGCACCTCAGTGTTGGTGTCACCAGCCACAAGCTCTACTGGTCCTGGTCACACATCAGCAGCAGGCATCTGCAGGAGCACGTGGTCACTGTCAGTCACAGGGGTCAGAGGTGGCAGGCAGGAGACAGGGGTGCAAGCACACAGCCCATAGTGGCTGCTGTGCTCCAATTCTGCTTTGTGCAAGAGAAAATGCCTTAAGAGACTAAGGTTCTATCAGCCAACTAGAGGATGAGGCCATCGTGACACACTGCTCTAGCCACTGACTGCTCTGTGCTTGCTTTTCTCTTTTGACAGAGTGGTTGATGTGAATAGTATTTATAGTGCTGTGTGAAAGGACAGCTGTTGTCTGGGTGGTATAGAAAATAAAATACACTTGTGAAGCTGCGTGCCCTGAGTTCACTGACCATCACCGTGGCACTGCTCCCTGAGTGCCCGTGACAGCAGAGCCCTGGAGCCAAACACATGCTGCTGCCCCTCCTCTGCCCATGCCAAACAGTTGGAGCTGGAGTTTAGTAAAGAGAGGCTTTATTAAATACACCTGTGCTGCAGAGCTGCTACTCGTTCTCCTCACTGCGCAGCCTGGCGTTGGGGTTGGTGATCTTGATGGCGAGCTGGGCGGCTCTCTCCACAATCACCTTCCTGTTCTTGGAGGACACATTGTGGGCAATCTCTGCACAGTACGACCTGTGGGGACAGGCAGCAGCGTTGGGCTTGGCTCCAGCAGCACCCAGAGCCAAGGCAAAGCCCTCTGGAGCCGTGACACCATGGCAGAGGCTGGAGCTGCCCTGCAGCAGCACTCAGGCACAGCAGAGCAGGGGGCATCGCTGCACAGGCACTGAGCTGTGACTGCCAGCCCTCAGCAAGGACCTGTCTGGCCTGAAGCAGGAGCTCCCCTCCAGAACAGCTCAGCTTTTCTTGGGAATGACTCAATCAGAGGCAGTTGTTAATTACTGTTACTGCTTTGTAGCAAAAACAAGCACTGGAGCAGACTTGTGTCCAGGTCCGACCACAGCCCTTTCTGACCACGGTTACCAGTGATGTAACACAGCCTCGCTTGCCACTGTTGTGTATTTTTGCCAAGGGAATGAGACTGCCAGCCCCGAGGCCTCCCTGTGCCCCCACCCTCCAGTGGCACTGAGGGCATCGTGATGGCATCTGTGCTCTCAAAGGCAACGAGTTCCCTCCTTCCACCCCGACCACACCACCTCTCCTAGGGGAGTACAGGCCCCACATACTCACTTGTTGCTCATCATCAGCACTTCCAGCTCCTTCACATTGTGGACCAGGAACTTTCTGAAGCCCGTGGGCAGCATGTGTTTTGTCTTCTTGTTGCTGCCGTAGCCGATGTTGGGCATCAGGATCTGCCCCTTGAAGCGCCGGCGCACTCTGTTGTCGATGCCTCTGGGTTTGCGCCAGTTGCGCTGCACAGACGCACAGAACAGTTACAAGAGCAGATCACCCTGAACACATCTGGGTGAAGGCTCCTGCACTGCCCTCCCCCTCTCCCTGCCCTGCTGCAGCCTGCCACCATCCCGCTGGGCTTCCCTTCACCACCGGCACCAAAGGCACCCCAGAGCTTCCTGCCCTTGGGAACCTGCGGCAACTCCTCACCTTGATCTTGACATAGCGGTCAGACTGGTGCCGGATGAACTTCTTGGTTCTCTTCTTGACGATCTTGGGCTTCACGAGAGGCCTGAGAGCAGGCATGGTGCCTGCGGGACAGAGCGGGGTGAGCGCGGGGCGCGGCGGGGGCGCGGTGCCGCTGCCCGGGCCGCGCGTGTCGCAGACTGCCTTCCCCC
>JAOTQZ010000629.1:20261117-20296593 GCA_026546895.1 Pogonocichla stellata
ATATCCCGTGTCCCGGTCCCTCTCCCGGCCCGTTCCGTATCCCGCTCCCTGTCCCGTCCCGCTCCCTGTCCCGGCCCATCCCGTGTCCCGGCCCGTTCCCTGTCCCATCCCGTGTCCCGGCCCGTTCCCTGTCCCGTTCCCTGTCCCGGTCCCTGTCCCGTTCCATATACCGGCCCATCCCGTGTCCCGGCCCGTTCCCTGTCCCATCCCGTGTCCCGGCCCGGTCCCTGTCCCGTTCCCTGTCCCGGCCCATCCCGTGTCCCGGTCCGTTCCCTGTCCCGTCCCGTGTCCCGTTCCCTGTCCCGTTCCGTTCCCTGTCCCGGCCCGCTCCCCGCCGCTCGGGGCTGGGGGTTCATTGCGGGGTCTCTCGGTGCCGGCCCCCGCTCGGTTTGTGGGCGAGCACCCCCAGCTCGCCGTGCCGTGCAGCGCTGGCCACGGGCCCAGCTGAGCGCAGGGATCCGTTCCTGTCTCCTGACTCGCCTCTTGTTTGTTTGTTTCCATCAGCATTTACGACCTCGCGTTCAAGCCGGATGGGACCCAGCTGATAATTGCTGCTGGAAACAGGCTGCTGGTAGGGAAACCTTCCTGCGCTCTCTCCTTTGCAGCTCGACGAGCAGGATTTCTTTCACATTAACTTATGAATATAACCTATCTGAAATCCCCTTATCTCAGTCAGTGCAGCCTCACTGCAACATACATATTAATGCAGGCCGATTCTAAAGTGTTTTGAAGCTTTTTAATATTTCTTACCAAGTTTTAAGCTCTATTTCCAGAAGTAATGAGGTTTATGTTATTTGTGTCATCTCGTCCTCTTGTGCCGTGCCCGGGGTTGGAGATGCAGGAGCCTACCCCGTGTCCTGGCGTTGTGCTGGTAGGAGAGGTGTGGGAACACTCCCCTCAAGCTGTGTGTGGTCCTTGGGGCTGCTGCAAGAGCAGCTCAGAACCAGCTGCTCACAGCTCCTTTCCGATGGGGCAGGGGAGGAGCTGCAGGAAGGGATGGATGGGGTGGAGGGATGGTGGATAGGTTGTAGAGGTGCAGTTCAGCACTTCAGGACAGCAGGTGTTATTTTCAGGCTAACAGAATCATGTATTTACTGATGCTCCCTTGCAGTAATTTATTATGGTTAAACGTCAAATGCGCAGAGATGTTCTAACAGCAAGATGTAAAATATAAAAATAAAAGATCAAAAGCCAATAAGATGTAAAACAAGCTGCCAAACAAACTCTTGAAAAATGTCCTTTGTACGTGTAATTTTCTAGTACTTACTTCTTTCTTTCTAAGAAGTGTCATGTCACAGAAAGCTGCTTCTGTGCTAGAAAATGTTTTGTCTGTATGAACTGTATGAAATCCAAAAAGCAGATGCAAAAGGAAATGCATAATCTATTGGCCTTCAGTAATTTTATATCCCAGCCCTCACACTGGAGGTGTTTTAGGCCAGGTTGGATGGGGCTTGGAGCAGCCTAGTCCAGTGGAAGGTCTCACTGCTCCATGGCAAATGCATGAACTGAGTGAGCTTTACAATGCATTCCCACCCAAGTGTGGTTCTGTGATTCGCTGAAGGTTTTTTTCGTGTAAGTTCTGTTGTTTGTATGTTTGGATTGTTTTTTTTCCTCCCCATTTCAACAGGTGTATGATACTTCTGATGGAACCCTGATTCAGCCTTTGAAAGGACATAAAGACACTGTGTACTGCGTGGCTTATGCCAAAGATGGTAAATAGCACCTTGGGGCATTGTCAGCCTGGTCTGTAAAGTGCAGCTCTCCCATTTGTGATTGCCCCGTGAAAATGGAGAAATGGGGGTTGTTCCAGTCCCAGTGTGGGGGTGCTGGGGTTTGTTCTTTAACAAGTGCTGGGGTTTATTGTCCAGAGGAGGGTGTGAGCTGCTGTGCAGGTGCTAAGATCACCCCTGAACCCAAGAGCAGGGGTCCCACTGCCCCTCCCTTTGACCTCAGTGTTAGCTTTAGCACTGATGAAATGTATATTCTAGGGTAGCATAGAAGGCTCACCTCAGAGATTCCTGTTTTTATGACTCATCTGCCTCTGAGTTTTATTCCTGTAGTTCCTCTATCCCAGAGCTTCCTGATCTCCTGATCCTTCATACGTTTCCTGCTCACTGCACTCTGCTTCGAGTTCTCTCATGGTCCCACTCTCGTTCAGTGGGACTCACTCTGTGGGTTTGGGGGCCTTCCTGCAGCTGCTGCTGTTTGGGTGATGGGAGTTCCTGTGACAGTGTACCAGTTTGTTTCTGTGTTCCCATCAATGTCCAGCCTGGGGCTGGCCAGCACTGGCCATGGAAATGGTGCACTACAGAGCTCCATGTGGCTGGGGAGGCAGCAGCACATCCAGGCACTCAGTGTCAGCCCCTTTATTACTTGAGCCTTGTCGAGTTCAAGAACTTCTTGCTCTCTCTTTGATTGAGTATTTGGAGTGAAAGTGATTCTTGTATGTGTGGGATTTAAATTATCTCTAATTCCTAGGCAAGCGTTTCGCATCTGGCTCTGCTGATAAAAGTGTGATAATTTGGACTTCAAAGTTAGAAGGAATTCTGAAGTACACGTAAGTGATGCCGTTCAGTTCTGTGCCTCAAAAGCCAATTTTGATATGCACTGCTGCAATTAAAGAGCACAAGCTGTTAGATTTGGGAGAAGGCTCACTAAGGTCAGAGAAAAGGGATGATAGAGGAGGGAGGAGGAAAAGAATAGCTGAAGTATCTGAATGAGGCAGGAAAGCAATTAAAGGCATAAAAGGAGGTGGGGAATCCAGAGAAATCTGTGAATTTAGGGGGCTGACAGAGAACTAGGGAAACTCAAAATAGGTCAGAATAAAATTAAACATAATATGACCAGTCTTCTAAAATAAACCATAATTCTGGTCAAAGATCAAATCAAAGGAGTTTGGGCATTTTTGGTATATTTCAATCATCTGGCTCTGTTTTCAGTCAGCCCTCTGAAGCAACAACTTCATGTTCTGTTTCCTGGCTGCACATTTATCAGGAGTTGGTTTGTGTTAGCTGGTCACTGCACAGAGCCTGCACAAGCATACTTCGTTTAGGATTTGGCTACAACCTTCAGTTATATTTCACAACCCGCCCTTAATCTTGATGAAATTCAGTGAATCCTGCTACTTGGAGACAGTTTTTACAAGGTTTATTACTGATTTACTTTACAGTAATAGCAGATTTATTTGATATACTATAAACCAATCCAATTATTTTGGCATCTGCTAAAGCTTTCAGCTCACTTGCTGAAAGTCAGAAAAGGGACATTAAAGAATGATTTATTGAAATCTGATTGTAACTTCATTCTAGGCATAATGACTCTATCCAGTGTGTTTCATACAATCCTCTCACTCATCAGCTGGCATCCTGCTCCTCTGGGGATTTTGGTATGTCTTCTCCCTTGAACTTTTCCACTGAGACAGTGAATTCCATTACAGCTGAGCTAACCACAGATAGGTACAGCTCTGTAACTCCAGGAGAGATGGGACACAAAGCTACCTAACGTTCAGTGGCTGAATTGGATGCTGATTTAAATCACTTAAACTCAATGGGAAAAGGACAGTGTAGTGAGGGGTCACAGGCTCTGGTACTGGAATTTTTGCAGAGACACCCTCTGTTATTTAGATGGATTTCTTTCCCATTTGATAGTAAATAATATGTATTTAAATGTTGTTCTAGCAGTGGACAATACTTTGATATCTCTAAAATCCCAGCTGAGTTCTCTGACAATGTTAGTTTCCAGTCTGAACATTGACATCCTTACTTGTCATTGGCTTTTTGTTTTCTCTCATCAAGGCTTGTGGTCTCCTGAGCAGAAGTCAGTCTCTAAACATAAAACAAGCTGCAAGATTACTTGCTGTAGGTAGGTTTTAAGGGTTATCTGTGTCATTTAAGTTAGTTTCAATACAAACTATTTAAAGTAAGATGGAAGCTTCTAAAAAACTGACTTTACCCTCCTTCTTTTTAAGTGTTGGGTTATGCTTGGTCCTATTTATAACTAAATCCTGAAAGCATCGGAGACGTATTCTGGTCTTGAGCAGGTGTCTTAGGTTATCTGTCTGCCTGGTCATCTGTCTTGTGCAACAAAATGAAGTTAGAGGAAAAATAATTACAATTTTTGTTTGTAGTTCACTCCCTGTCCTGTTGGTGTTTTCAGCTGGAGAAGATAGTACCTTTGTGGGGAACCTGAGGCAAGGGTTCATTAACTGAAGTCAAGCATCTGACTGAAGAGGAGACCAGAATAGACCCTAGGGCCCCTCTGGCCTACACCAGACAGTTCTGTCTGATCATGTTCTAAATGTGGCTTTTAAAGCATTTTGGTCTATTCCCAGACTGCCATCCCCAGAATATATCTGACTTAGCACATGTTACAAATGTTGCAAGCTCTAACTTGTAATTTTAGTTCTGTGTATATGATAAAATGTTCTGGATGTAGAGCGTGCTGTTGCTATAAATGTGGATTTAGATGCATAAACAAACCATAGCATTGCTATCCACCTGCCAGAACTCCCTCTTAGAGATATACTTTTATCTGCCATTCCTGTGTGAATGTGCTGTATACCATCCTGCCTTCCTGCTGCTTGTTTGTAGTAGTTTACTCTTCAGTATGTGTGTGTTTTCTCAGCTGGACAAATGATGGCCAGTACCTTGCTTTGGGGATGTTCAATGGCATTGTCAGCATAAGGAACAAAAATGGTGATGAGAAAGTGAAAATAGAGAGGCCAGGGGGCTCTTCCTCTCCAATATGGTCAATTTGTTGGAATCCTTCCAGGTAAATAATTTTTTCCTTCCTTTTTTCATGCTGAATAGAATCCTTGGCTCATTGATTGCAGAAAGGCTTGACTTTTATCCCTGCTGGAACAGGTTAATGCCATGTGTGTTACTTTCTTTAAGTGATGATATATTGTGGTTTTGGCTTTGCTGCCAGTCTTCAGCTGAGTGGAGAACTTGGGAACAAGTTACCTTTAGATTGGAGACATGGGATTGTTTAGATTGGAAAAGCCCTTTGAGACATCGAGTCCAGCCCTTCCCCAGCACTGCCAAGGCCACCACTGACCCCTGTCCCCAAGTGCCACATCCACACAGCTTTAAACCCTCCAGGGATGGGGACCCACCCTGCCCTGGCCAGCTGTGCCAGGGCTGCACAGCCCTTCTGGGGAAGAAACTTTCCCAACACCCAACCTAAACCTTCCCTGGTACAGCTTGAGGCTGTTTCCTCTTGTTGTGTCCCTGTTCCCTGGGAGCAGAGCCTGATCTCCCCTCAAGCTTTGAGTTATTCCTGTAGAGGAGACTGGTTTTGATTTGTGTCCCCAAGCTGTTCTCCACAGGTTTAAATGACAAACTGCTGTCCTTTCAGTTTGTGACTTTTAAAGAGTAACATGAAGTGAATTCTGCTATTCTGGTACTTGGTTCTGTTGCTCTAAGAAATTTGTTAATATACTGCTGCAGAACTACTACTTTTTCTTTTTTTTTTTGGCAGAGATGAACGCAATGACATTTTAGCTGTGGCAGACTGGGGTCAGAAGCTTTCCTTTTACCACCTGAGTGGCAAGCAGGTATGTCTTGGAGAGTTTATTCAAGAGTCACAGGGTATTTTTGGTTCTGTGTCCCACAGTCAAAATATTTGTATACTGCTGCTTTATTAGTTACATTAAATGTCTTCTGCTTTCCAGCCTTTTATGAGTCTTTATGAGTTTTTTGTTAACCATCCATTACTCCATCAGCTCTTGTTTCTCACAGAGCAGCTCAGCTGCTGTCTTGCAGTTCTTCTGTTAAAGCCCTTACAACACTGCTGACTTCTGTGACATGGTTCACTGGTTTGTAGAGAAATTCCTTGTGAGTTTTTCATCTGGTTAGAGGGGTTTTGTGAGTTGTTGCCTTCTGAGCAGAATGATTTGGGACTGGTGAGATTCTTGGAAGTAATTAGGACTGCCTTTGGGAATCTCAATAGAGCCAGTGGTTCTGGCATGTAGGAGATGAATGGTATCAGTGAGAGGAGATGAATGGTGTGACTTGTTGCCTTCAGGAAAGATGAAGTAATCCTTTTGTTCATGTTTTTGATTGGTTTTTTTTTTTGTTTTATTTTCCCTTGTAGATTGGGAAGGACAGAGTGCTCAATTTTGACCCATGCTGCATCAGCTACTTTACCAAAGGAGAGTATCTCTTGCTGGGAGGCTCAGACAGGCAGGTGTCTCTCTTCACAAGGGATGGAGTACGCCTGGGCACTGTGGGGGAGCAGAGCAGCTGGGTGTGGACCTGCAAAGTTAAACCAGACTCCAACTATGTGGTGAGTTGGGATATGTTAGTTTTTCTAACATTTTCACAGGGAATTTCCTACTTAAAGTAAGATCATACATTTTGAGGTTAGTTTCTTGGACATTCCTACTGGGGCAGTAGAACCTCAGCAGTGTCTAGGGAGATCCTACAACTGCCCCTGGAATTACAAATATCCCACAAAAGTAAAACCTGAGCTCTAAGAAGGATGTAAGGAGCATAACCCCTTCTCTCTTTGATTAAAAAAGAGGAGGGAAAAATAATTTAAAATATCAGCTAATAACTTCTGGAGTTGACCCAATCTCATTCCATGATGGGAAGAAAATGCCTACAGGGCAACTGTCAGCCCAAAATGCTGCACTCTGAGTTCTGTACAAGTGGGAAGAGAATTAAAGCAAATTTTTAAATGAACAAACAAACACACCCCCTTCACAAATAATCTAACCAAAAAGCCAACCAAACAAACCCAAGGCCCCCACCCAGCATGGTGGTGTCCATGGGAGGATCAGTCCTTATTCTGCATTGCACCTGTGCTGTGGTTAAATGTAAATCAGCTCTGACTGGTGTGTCTGTTCATTATGCAGGAGAAGGGACATGGTGTTCATATGAACCCCACACATTCTGCCAGTTCTCACCTCTGTACCAATTAACTAAAATGACTCCCTTCTTGTGTTCAGGCAGTAGGGTGTCAGGATGGAACAGTCTCCTTCTACCAGCTGATTTTCAGCACTGTCCATGGCCTCTATAAAGATCGCTACGCCTACAGGGACAGCATGACCGATGTTATCGTGCAGCACCTCATCACAGAGCAAAAGGGTAATTCCTCACTGGCAGGCAGGCCAGAGCTTCATGCAGCTTGGTTTAATGAATATCCATCAGGACACTTGCAGTATACACTGCATGTACCTGACAGGCTGTTGTCACTTGGGCACTCAAACTGTGGAACACGCTGCACAAGGAGAGTGCAGACTTGGGGTGTGCGAGTTCAGCACTGACAAGTTTAATGGAAGATGTGGGGATTGGCAAAGAGACTGGGAGGAACAGGGGCTCTTAAAATAAGGATTTAATCTATGAAAATTAGATAAAATACTGTGTGTTATATTTAGCTTTTATTTTCCTTACTTGTAACCTCAAGCATTTGTGCTTATTTTGTTTTTTCATTTCTGCTGGCTTTTTATGGCAAGTATTCGAAGTACTGCTCCAGAATGTGCTGTTCATAGAGGATGGTAAACTGTGACAGGGATAGTAGATTATGTAGATGCAGAGCAGCAAACATATCTGAGCAGGAACACACTTTGAATTTTAGAGGTGCTCTAGGGAGATGCAAATTTGGTGTATTTGTTCTCTGATTTCTGTATGATATTTTTGTGTCAGCTTACACTTTATCATTTTGGTGTTTTTTCTTTCTAGTTAGGATAAAAGGCAGAGAGCTTGTGAAAAAAATTGCAATCTACAAAAACAGATTAGCCATCCAGATGCCAGAGAAAATCCTGATTTACGAGTTGTACTCGGATGACTCTGCAGATATGTACTATCGGGTGAAGGAAAAGATCATAAAGAAATTTGAATGTAACCTGCTGGTGGTGTGTTCAAATCACATTATTTTATGCCAGGTATGTGCCTCAAAAGCTAGAGTAGTCCTGAGGTGTGTTCAGTGTTCATGGCTGACATCTGTGCTGTGAGAGCTGCTGCAGCACTGGCCCACACTGTCCTGCTGTGCCCTGCAGTGCTCAGCTGTGGCCCAGGGGACTGGTTCAGTAAAGCTCTAGAGTGAGTTTGATAAATGAGCACAAAATCCAGGGGTACTTTTGGGTGGGAGAGAATTACTAGAAGAAGATTGGGGGTGTTTGTTTTTGTTTGCTTGTAGGATTGTAAAATCTTAAAAGAATTCACCCATTAAATTGAGTATTTGACTTTATGATTTTTAAATGTAAAAGTAGACACACCTGCTAGTGTAGATATAAACATCACACATCAGACACAGGTTTTTGTTTTCACCTCCAGACTGTGTTTCACATCTTACTTTGTCCTTAGGAGAAGAGATTGCAGTGCCTCTCATTTAGTGGTGTTAAAGAACGGGAATGGCTGATGGAATCTCTTATTCGTTACATTAAAGTAATTGGAGGCCCTCCAGGAAGAGAAGGCCTCTTAGTTGGTCTGAAGAATGGTCAGGTAACACATCACGTCTTCCACTGCAAATAAAATGTGTTCTGTGCTCTTAGAGGGACACCTTAGGAGCAGCAGGCTGTTTTACAACCTAGAATTTTATTTGACAGTCTCATTTTGGGATTAAAAATTAATTACTTCTATCTTTCACATTCTCTGACAGTAAAATTGATACAAATATGTTTAACTGTGTCTAGAAGTCTGTGAGTTGTTAGTATGAACTGACCAAAGTGGAGTTCTCGGTGCAGAGAGCAGGTTTGCCTTTAGTGGGGTCAGAGGTGTGTGCACATCTCCTGATGGGCACTTGTGAGGGTGTGGCTGTTCTCCAGGTGTAGGTGCTGTGATTCATGTGCCTGCTGCAGCTGGAAGTGTCCAGCTGGAGCCCAGAGGTACTGACTGATAGCAGGGAGATTGAGATGCTGTGTGTCTTCTGTATGTTACATATTGCTGTATTAATGAAATTGTGTAACTAGTGGAGAATCCAGGATGCATGGCATCTGATTTATCTGTATAGGTTGTGACCTATGTCGTGTTGTGGCAGCCAGTCTGCTCAGGAGACCTCAGACTGGAAACATCCCCTAATTTTACTGCAGTTTTTCTCTGGAAAAGCTTCAAATCCAGCCAGCACAGCTTTCCCCGCTGTGCAGCCTGCAGTTGCAGGGACAGAGGTGTCTGGAGTGCCTGTGTTCTGCCTAGATCCTGAAGATCTTTGTGGACAATGGCCTGGCCATCGTGCTGCTGAAGCAGGCGACGGCCGTGCGCTGCCTGGACATGAGCGCCTCGCGCAGCAAGCTGGCCGTGGTGGACGAGAACGACACCTGCCTGGTCTACGACATCCACACCAAGGAGCTGCTCTTCCAGGTGGAAATTCACTCCGTAAAGGGGGCACGAAGTAGTTGGGCACACATCCCAAAAGTGTTGATGTGCAGAAATTCTTGTAACTCGTTTAAGTTATTAATCACATCTTGTAGGATTTAACTGTGTTCTATTTATCAGAGCCACCCTCTCAGAGATGGTGGAGTAGGAATGAGAAGACAGGAAATCTATGTGAGCAACAGCTGGATAAAAAGCTCTTAGACATGTGACCTTTTCAGTTTAATTTAGAACTCTGCCGTGTTTCCCTCTGAAGCATTACAGTTAATGAGCATTTTAGTTTTATCATTAGTACGAACAGAATTAAAGCCTAAACATCTTTGTTCGTTGGGTATTCATAGGCTATAAAAGGAATCATGATAATGCTCTCTTCATTGGCAGTTTAGCAGTCACTTATTAATGTTGATTAAATGTTTTCAGAACACACTGGGTAGCAAGGATGGAGTGCTGCAAAGATAGGGTCTGCAACTTCCTTTGTGTAATGGACTGAGAAATGATCAATTAAATGTGCTAACTAGCAGTATATTATTGTGGAATTTGGTATTATGTTCTACAGATTGATTGTAGAGATCACTAGTAAATATACATAAAAGGCAAGACAATTGTAGCTGAGTATTAAAATGTAAAATATGTCGCTATGAATCTGTTTAGGAATATTCTAGGCTTTAGGATATTGCAAACTTGACTAATCAGAGTGTGTGTGTACACACCAGGCTGTGGTGGGTCAAACACTCAAGCTGGAGGAGTCACGTTCCTTACCAAAGGTGTGATTGCATCAGTTGTAATCCTGAGATGTTCTGCTTGTTAGGAACCCAATGCTAATAGCGTGGCCTGGAATACCCAGTGTGAGGATATGCTTTGCTTTTCTGGAGGGGGTTACCTCAATATCAAAGCTAGCAACTTCCCTGTCCACCAGCAAAAACTGCAAGGCTTTGTTGTGGGTTACAATGGCTCCAAGATCTTCTGCCTTCATGTTTTCTCCATGTCAGCAGTTGAAGTTCCGCAGGTAATCCTTTAATCTCATTAAGTGTTGCTTTATATCTCATAAACATGAATGTTTAACAAGTGAAGAAGCTTTTCTGAGATTTACTTGTATTTCATTGCTAAAATGATTGCACTTCACACTTTCTTCCTTGTTAAGTTACATTGTGTGATCTATTTTATTTTTGTTTCTTTGGCATTAATTAAGCTAACTTCCTTTTTGCTGTTGGTAATTGTTGTTTCTGATTCTGCCTTTCTACTTGCAAATGCACATAATCTAGTGTAGTGCAGGCCTTACCTCCTGCAGGATTTTTACTGTGTTCTCTCTGTATAGCTTTTCCCCATTGTAATTTCATTTTTCTTGCATACAGCAAATACTGTTTTATTGTTGCTTCATCTAGATGTCTTTAGGCAATATTTCAATGGAATATTTTAGTCTGAATGAATAGTACCTGTGTGGTCTTTATATTCAAAATTTAAGGATTGTCTTCCATAAAATGTTGTTTTCTGTGCCATGAGATGCAGTGGAAGTCAGATTATCAGATATGATAATGATCACCCCAGAATGTCGTTCTGTCTGTGTACAAAACTGACATGTTTATTCTCTGGGCAGCTTGTAACAGTTATGATTAGAATATATACTTTTTCCCAATATATGTAGAGAATTTCACTAATATATCTCAGTATTGTGCTTTCTGATACGTTTTTTTCTCTGGCAATCCTCAGTCTGCACCCATGTATCAGTATCTGGAACGGAAAATGTTTAAAGAGGCCTATCAAATTGCATGTTTAGGAGTGACTGATGCTGACTGGAGAGAGCTGGCCATGGAAGCCTTGGAAGGGCTGGAGTTTGAAACTGCTAAAAAGGTAAAGCAGTTATTTACTCTTTTAGCAGAAAGCTTGGGTTTGATATTTATATGTATGTGTGTGTGTATAATGCCTCTCTTATGTATGGAATGCAAGTGGTGTGCTTGTCTTTAGTGTGTCTAATTCCACAAACACACCAATCGTGTTACAAACTCAGGATTTTGAGATGAGGTTTAGCACTGCAATCGAATGTATCTCTCCAGATGAATGCCATGTTCTAACTCGAAGCATTGGATAGAAACAAAATGGTTTCAGCTGTAGAATGCCCGTGGATTTGGGGAGCAGGGCTGGAGCCGTGCAGCAGTGCCCACCGGGTGGCAGCAGAGGATGCTCACCTGCCTCTGCCCCACCTTCCCTAGTGCTACACACTTGCCCTTTCCCCCCTAAACATTTAATAGAGCCTCAGTAGAAGCGTGGAGATTGCCTGTTCTTTGTTACCTACCCCTGAGGGTTAGAAGTGGAGGCAGTGAAGATGGGATAGTGCCATTTCAGTCCTTTCTGTGGGGCGTGCCTTGCTTTGGGGAGTGCTCTGTGAGGGGGCAGTAGGCTGAAGAACTGAGTTTTCCCTGGCATAAAATACTTCCCTATTTTCTTTCACCACCTCTTCTCAAGTAAGAGAGAGCAAACTGAGTTCAATGTCATGAATATTGTATGAAAGACAAAACATTCTAAAAATACACTG
Organism: Pogonocichla stellata; assembly: GCA_026546895.1. NCBI lineage: Eukaryota > Metazoa > Chordata > Aves > Passeriformes > Muscicapidae > Pogonocichla > Pogonocichla stellata. The sequence goes on from JAOTQZ010000629.1 coordinate 20,272,959, forward strand.
AGAATGGTCTGTAATGATAGGCATCTTTTAATAACAGGTTTTTTTTAAAAAAAAAAGGAAATTAAATGCTTTATTTTTCTTCTTTTTTTTCATTAAGTGGAGGCATCAGAATAATTCCAGTTTCATGGATGGCTTTATGCAAATAGATACTTTTAAAAGGAAGTTTTCAGTGCCTCCTTGGAATTTTAAAGTAGTGCCCTCTTAGAATTAGAGCGGATTAATTCAAACAAAAGCAGCTTCTTGACATTAAAGGCTCTGATAGCTCCTAGTCCAATCCAATGTAAGCAGAATATTCTGTGCCCTCTTAAGTATTAGTTTGGTTGGAAGTCTTGAATGTGCAGCCCAAAGAGTTAAATTTCTGTTTTGTGATGCATGTCAGGAATAAGTGCTGAGCTGCTGCAACTTGCACGTGACTTTGCCACTTGAGACTTTGGGTTGCCCATTTGTCTCCATTTGCAAAGATATTACACTGTCTTATACTTTTATCTTATCGTCTTCTTACTTCATTTCCTCTCTCTGAGCTCCTTTCATGCTGGATTTTCAGAATGGTTTAAAAACCAGGAGCATAGGCAGCAGGCTCTGACAATAGGATCAGTTATTCCTTGTAACAGTTTCCTGAAATTTCCTTGTCCGTGTCACACCTCACATCAAAATGGAAATAGCCAGAATAAAAGGATGTAATATTTTAATTGACACTTTGTATTTTTGGGGACTGAGAGGCAGAGCTCCCTCTCCCTGCAGTGTTTGGGTCCTTTGTCTCCTTTCCTGTCACACTCAGAGCCCCTCGGGTTTGGGACTACACAAACCCAGCCCCAGCATACTTCTGCCTGTCCTTTTCACATGAAGACAGCTTGATTCATGCAGAATAATATTTGGGTTTTTCTGGGTTTTCAAGTTAATGCCTTTTATTCTTTTTTTTTTTTGTTAAATTATTTTCAACAGGCATTTACCAGGGTACGAGACCTTCGATATTTAGAACTGATCAGCACCATAGAGGTAAGCCAGTGTTCAAGAAGGTGTCTTTTCTTAAACTTACTACTGTGCCAAAATCAGTGCTTTCTGATTAGTGCTTCTGACTGTTGGAGATATATTTGAAGTGAAAATTTCTGATGAGTAGAGGTGGCTCAAGTTCTTACCATAGGACTGGAACTTCATGGACCACAATGTGGATGTTGGATGAGAACTTCTGAAACTGTCTTCAGGAGAACTGGAAAAACATTCAAAATTCAATTAATAATTGGTAGAATATTACTGTGCTGACAGAGCTTAGTACAGAATGCTTCATAAACATGAGTTCATTAAGCCTTTCCCTACCCCCTGGAGGTCGGTAATTATTATTATCTCCTCCTTGCAGAGACAGAAGCAGGCCCAGAGAAATGAAATGACAAATTCAGGGTTTCATGACAAGTGTGTGACAACAGAAAATAGAATTTGGGATTCCATACTTCTATAATGTGCTCTCATCACTCCTTCCTATTCTTTTCACACTTCTTGATATAATTTCACTCAACAATGACTATCTGTCATGAGCACTTGAAAATACACTCACCACCTTTGTCCTTCTGCAGAGATGGCAAGATAATGCTTAAAGATCTGCTTGAAGATGGCATAAAGGGAATTCCTCTTCCTTGTGTTAATTAGATTTACACCTTCTCTTAAAAGATACACTCCTTGTCTTCATGTCTGCAGAGCTGTCCTGCTGCTGTCAAAATGCCAGCTGGTTGCAGTGAACTTTTTTCTAACACAGGACAAAGGTCTGCATTAAGAGCCCCATTTTCTGTTAGTTCTTTTTTTTTTTTTTCTTTCCAAGGGCATAGATAGGTGAGAACATTCTCTCACCAGCAGTAACCTTTCTTTTCCACATATGCTTCTCCAGATCTGCATTTATTGAGGATATTCTGGATTTGTCATGTCATATTCTGTTTAGTAAGAAATAATCCCCCTAAAAATAGGCATAAACTTACTTTCACACATCCTGAAAATGCTCCTTCTGCAGTGAGTTTTACATCCCCACTTACTCTAGCCTGCAGTGGACTGGATTCCTTTTAGGGCTCGTAGAGTGTAAGTAAATACACATATTCCATTAGTGCCATGGTTTTCTCTCAGTAATGACACTTTTCCTTTCCTAATTGATGACAAAGAAACCTAGTTGCCTGTGCCTGTCTGGCAAGATTCTGTGGAGTCTTCAAAAAAGTGTGTAATGAGTCCTCTGATTATTCACTTGACCAAGTTTTTGTAGGGAACTTTGAACAGCAGCTCAGTGTCAGCCCATCAGTAAGTGTGACCAGGGAGTGATGGCTGAGCCCCTTTGGCAGCAGGGGATTGTATTTGGGTGCTCCTGGAATGCTTTTCCCCTTGCATGCAGTTTTCTTTAAATTCAGCTCACAGCTCTGTGTTTCCATATGATGTGGGCTAACTGCAGCAATAATTTTATCCCAGGCAGGGTGGTGGTGTGTGTCCAGTACACAGGACAAGGCACACACATGGAAACACACACACATGTGAGTGCAAACCTGTCCTGGGTCCCTCACAGGGAGGGTCCTGCTGCAGTTTGATTTTTGAAGGGTTTCTGCATGGCCCTGCACACACATGGAGGGTCTCTGCATGGCCCTGCACACACATGGAGGGTCTCTCCATGGCCCTGCACACACATGGGGGGTCTCTCCATGGCCCTGCACACACATGGAGGGTCTCTCCATGGCCCTGCACACACATGGAGGTCTCTCCATGGCTCTGCACTAATGCTGTCCTCGTGGTCCCTTCCCAGGTAGTCAGAGCAAGCAGTTCTGGTTACCAGGAGAGCCTGTACAGGTGCTCTGGAAGTGACTGGTGCTGACCCAAATCCATGAGCTCTTGCATGTGGGGACAGTGGAGATGTCACTGGTTTGGATTCAGAGGCAGGCTAACATACTTTCTGAATCTACTGATTGCTGGCAGTTGTCCTCCTGTTTGTCATCCCACCTGCACATATTGTTAATGTAGCCAAATTACATGCTGGTGAGAATGTAGGGAGAAAACAAGGAGGCCATCAGATGTCTTTTTAAAAATAGACTGGCATAATGATAGCATGTGTTCATTTTCCTGTGTGAAATCAAGAGAAGTGACTTTTCATCACTTTGGTTTGTACAGTGACATTTAATTTTGCTTTTCATAATTTTAATTAATAAGGGATTTAATCCTTTAATTATAAATTCACCAGAAATGTAGGAGAGGCATAATTACCCTATCCCGTTTCAGGTTTTAATTATTAACAGTTAAAATCTAATCCTGAAGATACAATTCCTCCAAGGGTATTTCTCACCTAGGTCCTGACCATCCAGAATATTTTCTGCATCTCTCTTCAGTTTGTTTTTTCTCTTCTGAAAAAGGACCGGAAGAAGCATGGAGAGAACAACAATGACCTGTTCCTGGCAGATGTTTTTGCCTACCAGGGGAAATTCCAGGAGGCAGCAAAGCTGTACAAGAGGAGTGGCCACGAGCCCCTGGCCCTGGAGATGTACTCGGACCTGCGCATGTTCGAGCACGCCAAGGTAGGGCTGGCACCTGGCCAGGGCAGGCAGAAACACTGAGGTAGCTGTTTCCAAAGTGTCATCCTGCAAAAGGTTTGGAAGAGGTGTGGGCTTTGAATTCCAATTTTATTTTCTCAGGTATTTGTTTGGCTTATAAGGGGAAAAGTGCCTCTGGCCTGGGGGTAATTCAGGGCTTTGCAGGGAATTCTTCTGGTGACCCACCAATGACTCTTGTGATTACATAGTATTATCCACAGTCATTTTCCTTCCTTCAAAACTAAAAATTTTGGTTTTATGACTCCTTTTTCTCCATGATCTCATTTGAGAGTGCCTTTTTATTTGTTTGTCCTCCAAAGATGACAAGGTAGCATCCATGTTATAATAAAATATATATTTATGGGTTGGAGTAAGTCAGTTCTATATTGATGCATTTTAAAAACTGTATAATATGCTAACGTAGAATATTTTTATTTACTACAGAATTTCTACCAAAGATTCAATGTCTTGGCTTTTTCTAAAACTCTGTTTCCATGTAGGAATAAATTGAATATAACGCTAAAAAGTTATGTTTTTATATGGTGACAAGAAGCATTACTTGGCTTTTAAGTCTTCTGTGGTGTTTTCTTATCAAAATCCCCAAGAACACATGTGCTGTTTAGTCTCATTCATCACTCATCAGAGCCCTATGCTGCCCAATCCAGGACAAAGAATTCACCATGACATGCACAGAAACTCTTCAGCAGAGATTCCCCAAGCCATGCTGCAGAGAGATCTTTTTCTTCCAAGAGCTCAGCAGAAACATTTGGGGGCTTTGCTGATGTAAGCCCGACTTCCGCTATTTTTGGCTGACGAGTCTTTGTTAGCTTCAGTGTTTTGGCTCCTCTTGAACATAAATGTAATTCATACAGGAAAATGTTCCCATAAGTCTGTGTAAGAATCTTTTAATTCTTGGCTGCAGTCGTGTCTAAATTTAACCAGTAGAGAGCAAGAGGTCTCATGTTTCCTATGCTTCAGTGACTCCACGCAGAGAAATTCAAGGTAATTCCTAAGGCAGGGAGTGCACAGGACATGGAGAACATGTAAACCCCCTGGTTTGCCAGTTATTTGTCCAAGGAAAGATATATGGGGGAGAGCTGTGTTTTTGTTGTGTTGTTTTCACTGCTGCTGCTGGAATGATTCAAAAAAACAGAACTTGTTTTTTTGTGCATGACTTTGGTGGGGTCTGGATGAGTCCAGACTGGAGGCAGAGGTTGGGAGTCCTTTGATATCTGGTCACAGGCTCTTTATCAGAGCAGATCACTAATTACTGCCAACTCACAAAAAACTCTTTATACTGTGAGAAGCTGAGCTTAGCTTTTGATTTTGGGCTTGTTTTGGTGACCTAGGCTGGAAAACAGTCGTGGCAAAGAGATTGTTTGACTTGACCCTTGAGTACAGTGTGCCACAGAGGCTGTTGGGGTGGATGTGTGGCTGCTCCTGGAGCAGGGCTGAGCTGCAGGGCTGTGCTGCAGCAGGCAGCCTGGGCTCAGGTAGAGCTGGCACAGGTGGGGTGCAGTTCTGGCTGCAGCAGGGAGCTGCTGAATTGCAGTGGTGAAGCAGAGCTGGTCTGGGGGTGCTCCCTGTAGAGGTTTTTGCCCATTTGTTGCTTTGGTTTTGGTTTTTTAAACCTCAATCAGCATTTGCCAGAAACACAGAGGATGCACAGTTTTCCACTCTTTTCCCACCTGTCATTTCTTCTCTGCTCTGATTTTTCTTTTGATAGAAGCTGTTTAATGGGCAGTAGCCTGTTCTGTTAACAGACAAAATTGCCCTTAATCGATCTTCTGGTGTTGAAGGGGGGTTTTATATTTTTTTCCTGGCACATGATGTCAACAGATGTGAACCATATGGTGCTAGAGCTTTAGAATTGGCAGAAGATGCTGAACTAACTATTAGAAATATTTCCAAAATGGTTGTCAACACAGGGTCCAGGCTTGGTGTTTGCATTCCTTCCACAAGTGCAGTGTTTCAGAGCACTCTCACTTCTGAACCACTGTGGTTCTGTCCTTATAAAAGAACTTCATGGATATATTTTTTACAATACCTTGTTTCCTGCAAAGACACTTGATGATTGTTTCAGCCTTCACTTGATTTGTGCTGGGGCATCCTGATGCCAGCATGTGGTTAAGTGGATGTGCTGTTGTTAACAGAGCTTGGGCTGGGACTGGGTTGTCTTTGAGAAGGAATCCACACTTGCTTGGCTTGCAGGAGAAAACCTGAAACTTGGAATTTATCTGTTAGAGCTTTTAGATTAGTACCATTTTCTTTTGGGAAGGCCTGTTCCTGACAAGCTTGTAGAAATTATAACTCATATCCACAGAACCAGGCTTAGCAGAGAGCAGGAGGGGACATCAGTGTTGCCTCTGAGGCACCTGCACTGTCCTTCTCTGGGCCTGGCCACAATCTCCTGCTTTGTTTTTAATTGAAAACTGTCTAAATGGGAGACTGGCCTTCGTTTCCTCCCATTCCTCCACGGGGCCTTGATGATGAGCTGCTGAAGGCTGGCTCAGTCCCTGCTGCTGTCCTTGGAGTATTCCTGTCCTTGGGAGACATCGTGATATTCGTTATATTCATTATATTCATTTATTTAGAGTTTAGACTGTAATGACATTTTGACCACAAGGTAATGTACACTTTTGAATTGCCCTGTTGCAGGAATTTCTGGGATCTGGAGATCCCAAAGACACAAAGATGCTGATTAAAAAACAAGCAGACTGGGCCAAGGATATCAATGAGCCCAAGGCAGCAGTGGAGATGTACCTCTCTGCTGGAGAGCACATGAAGGCCATCGAGATCAGCGGGGACCACGGCTGGGTGGATATGTAGGTTTTCTCTCACCTCAGATGTGATATATTATATATATATATATATAATGTATACTATTAATATATAATGAGATATTATGAATTCTGTGTAATTTTAAAATAAGACCACATGTATTTGGTATCTGCCTTTATATCAGATTCAGTATCTGAAACACACCTATGATTAAGAATATTTTAAAGTTGCATATGTTTAGAGGGTAGGGCCATTAATATGTTATAAAAACAAATGCTATCACAGCAGTAATTGTACCAGGTAGCCCATTGCTGATGTTCTCAGCTGTTTAGGATAATCATGTAGAAGGCAGAGAAGTCACCTGGAGCAGGGTCCTTAGCAATTCTGTGGCCACTCCTGTCAGTGGCCGTTTCTCATCAATTTAGGTGGCACTTTGGGTCACTTGCTGAGCTGCCTTAAGGCCCTGGCCAGGCCCCTCAGGCTGGCCTTGCCTCTGTTTTGCTGTGTGACACAGGGTGATATTTATTGCCCAGGTCAGTTTTGGGAAGTGTGTCCTGTGCCCTGAGTCCTGCAGGGTGTGTTCCCTCCTTCCCTCTGCTCTGCAGGGTCTGGGATACAGAGCTGAGTGTGTGAGCAAAGAGGGGAGGAAGGGCTTTGAGTTTGCAAGAGGAAAAAGCTATTTGGAGTATTTACTGACACTGTTTAAAGTGTTGCATGGTAGTACTATTAGTATGTTTATTAAATGTTAACTGATTAAAGGTGAAGTTATGACAGTGATTAAAAGGCAAAGCACCAAGGCAGAATCTGAAACATCTGCCTTCTTTCTGCTGGCCTAGGTTAATCGAAATTGCTCGAAAACTGGATAAAGCTGAGCGTGAGCCTTTGGCCAAATGTGCCTTCTATTTTAAGCAACTTGATAACCCTGGCTATGCTGCAGAAACCTACATGAAGGTTGGTGACCTGAAAGCATTGGTCCAGCTCCACGTGGAGACTCATCGCTGGGAGGAGGTAAGTGTGCCCTTGATTTCTGGTTTGGAAACCACTGCTCTCACTGTCACGGGTTGCAGCTAAACAGGGAGGGAAATGTCTGGCTCCCCCAGCGCTGTAGTGAGGGAGGGAGACTTCTGCAGAAGGATTCAGAGTGTTGCAGTTAATTGTGTATGCCAGCATGTGTTTGGTGGTGGTGTGGTTTTCTGAAAGTGAATCTAAACTGCATTTATAGTGTTGCTTCAATTTCCTTAGCAAACGTATTCAGTAAAAATACAAATATTTTTTGTCTCTTGCTGGGAAATCTACTAAATTTCCCAGATAATCACTTTCAAGTCTTTCTGTTTCAATAGTCAGTCTGTTATTACGCTAAGCTTCTTTTCTTTTGTTGTTGATTGCTTTTTATTTTAAAACACATAAGTTTCATACTGGAGAAAATACGGATTACGCTCTCTATATGTTCCACTGTGAATTTTCTTAGAGCCGAAGGATTGATCCCATGGAATATTTTAAACCCTTTAAGTGTTTAAACCATGCAATATTCTAAGAATGAGGTTTTTTTATTTATGTCAGGCATTTGCTTTGTGTGAAAAGCATCCTGAATTCAAAGATGAAGTCTATGTCCCTTATGCTCAGTGGCTGGCAGAGAGTGATCGATTTGAAGAAGCCCAGAAAGGTGAGAATGTCACTGACAGATCACTGCTCACTCCATATTTACTCCATAGTTCTCCACTACAGAATATAAAGACTCTGCCCTGGCCAATTTCTTATCAGTGGTATTCAAAACCAAATATAACCCATGTTTTCATACTGGTTTTAAAGTGACTGGAAATCTGCTTACTTTATAGGAAACTGTGATGGATCTGTCGAAGAGCTGTACTCTTTTAAAGTACTCAGCATAATACTTTTAAAGTATTCATACACACCAGAGCACTGACTTCAAACAATTTATTGTAGTTTTGATTTTGAGTGAAGTTGTGATTTGCAGTGTATGGAGATCTCTGTTGTTTGTACAGAGATCTAATCATCACAGCATCTTCTCTCTTTTCTATTTAAATAAACCCCAGCAATCAGTATTATACCTACTCCTTGAGCTTAAGAGTTGCTGAGACAGTGTAAAAGCTTCAAAATACCTACAGATTCTTCTCGTGCTCCATTAGTGTCACTGTCAAGAGGAGAGTAGCAGTGTATAATCCCTTTTATCCTGCCCCGACAGTGTTCGATAGGGGCTGATAGCCTGCTCTCCATTCAGGAGCGCTAATTGCCGTTAATTGGTGTGTAGATGAGCCTGTGACCGTGTTTGTTTTGGGCTGCAGCGTTTCACAAGGCAGGCAGGCAGAGGGAGGCGGTGCGGGTGCTGGAGCAGCTCACTCACAACGCCGTGCTCGAGAGCCGCTTCAACGACGCAGCCTATTATTACTGGATGCTTTCCATGCAGTGCTTAGACATAGCCCAAGGTGAGTCACCAGAGGAAGCGTGTTTGTCACCTCATTGTGCACGTACACAAACAGCTCCTGCATTGTGAGGGCACTGCTGCAGCTGCTTGGCTGCTGCTGGTTCGGGTTTTTGAATGCTGTGCACATCTCGGGCTTGTGCTATTTTTGTAGTCCCCTGTTTTTCCCATGTGCTAATTTAAAACAAATAAACAAACCAGCGACATCAGCAGGCATGAGGCTCCTTCTGAAGTCTGGCTGGGATGAAAACCGTGCCTCGTGGGACTGTGTATCCTCCTGCACCTTCCCACCACACCCATTGCCTGGAGGGTTAACGTGCTGGTAAATAGAAAATGTTGGAGAGTAAGTTACCTCAAGTGTTTGAACACAGGTTAGGGAGGCTACTAATTATTTCTGCCAGCAGGCAAAACTGATTGTTTGCTAGCTGTCATCTTGTCTCCCAAATGTCTGTCACTGGGAGAGAGGTGTTGGTAGTTACTAGGTGTAGTTCAGTGATAATGAGCACAGAAGGTTGGGAATGCTGCCTTTTCCTGGTGCTCTAAGTACCTTTGGTTTAGTTCAGCTGGTTTATCACCCCTCAGATGTTTGAGATGCACATTTTCCCAAACAGCTCAGTGGTGTATTTGGTGTTTGTGGAAGTTTTCAAAACTAATTGTATTTGTGAACTGTGGCATTCTGGAAGAGGTTTCCACGGGTGCACACCTGCTGCAGTCTACCTGTAGCTCAGCTGTAGCCTCTGGCTGTGTTAAGCCATTGCCTCAGCTGTTCTGTGCTCTGCTGTGCTTGTTTCAGGCCAGAGGTTTGCTCAGAAGAACAGCAGCTCTTGCAGCATTTGGTTTGCACGGGTAGATGGGGCATGCTTGACTTGGTGCATCCCTCTTCTGGCAGTGCTGGTGCTAAAATCATCCCAGGTTGTTTTCTTCCAGCTGAGTCTCATAGTCTGTCTGCTCTTTGACACTCACACCCTGCCTTTGCCTCCCACAGAGAACGAAGGACAGCAGACTGAAATGTTGCAGAAGTTTCATCACTTCCAGCATTTGGCAGAAGTTTACCATGTCTATCACTTTATTCAAAGATACACTGTAAGATAATCACTTTAGAATTGTGTATTTATGCTTCCTGAGCTTTTTTCCTTAGGGAGTCCAAAAATAACTAGGACTTTCCAGTCAATTACTGTATAGTAAATGTATTTATTTATTTCACTTTATTTTTTTTTATTATACAGTCTTCAGCTGTCCTGTACAAGGACTTGCTCAGCTCCTTACAGCTGCAGGTGGGGCAGGGTGTGCTGATGCCTGCCCTTGGCCCTTTTTGCTGGTTGCCTTGGTTTGGTGCCATGGACCTGAGCCTCTGCCCCTGTCCAGGCCAGGGTCAGTTTTTCCCTTAGTCACTGGAAATCAGGGTTGAACAGAAGGCAGGCTGGCCTGGGGATTTCCACGTGTGTCACTGATGTGCATCATGAGTGAGGAGCTGCTACTAATCCCAGCACCTAGAGTCATGCTGCCATCACTGTTGGTGCAGATATCTGCTGTAAAACATTTGAGAACCCTTGCTCAGTGCCCTTGCCCAAAAGAAGACTCTGTGCTGTGGAGTCTTTGCTGTCAGACTGCTTTAGATCTCACAGTGCTAGAGACTCTGCACTGTGGCTGTGCAGACTCCCCTCATTTTTAAATAACCTGTTAAAGGTTCTGTCTTAACTACACTGATCTCTCTGTCTCTCTCTTCTGTATCAGGCATGAGCTTTGGTGATAAAGACATGCAAAATCCACTGTTATGTTCTGTCAACACCTCTTCTCTCAAGGGATGAAAGAAACACAGTACTAGAGATGCCTTGTGCTGTGTTGCTTACTCATGTAAGTTGCTGGTTTTCCAGCTTAGAAATGTGTCTGTGTTTTTCATACCACAGGAGGAGCCTTTCAGCTTCCACTTGCCTGAAACCCTCTTCAATATTTCCAGGTTTCTGCTTCACAGCTTAACAAAGGAGACTCCTCTGGGGATCTCAAAAGTGTATCCTTCCAATATAGTTCAAAATCTAGAAGTTGTCATGTGATACATGAAAGGAATAACTGCTGTTGGTCCAAGGCAGGGACTTCCTGCAAGGAATCTTTGCTGTCAGCTGTTGGCTTTCATTAATGGGAGCTTCTGTCCCTCAGGAATAATCAGCATCTTCAAACTATTGTGTGCTGAGCTGCACTAGTTTGCTCTTTGTTATAGTTTTGGAGAGCTGTGCAAATCAACTACCATGTGTCTCTGTTAGGGCACCCTGAACACCTGCCCAGCCTGGTGTGTCCCCTGTGTCAGGAGCCAGTTCTGGGGCACCAGTCACTGCAGGAAGGTGTTGGCTCTGAATGTTGACAGTGCAAGGAGACTGAAGTGAGGCAGAGGCAGGGAAACCCAGGAGCTTTTGCTGTCCATGAGGTGTGGTCTGTCAGGCCAACATCTGTATGGCTTTGTTAGTGCCTAGGGAACCCCTGGGGAGTGAGTGCTTCCTAAATGGGCTGTGTGAGCCTGGTGAAATGCATCTTTCTGTAAGAGACAGCCAGAAGGTCACTGCATGCCATAGGGCGGCCTTGCTTTCACTGCATTTCTGGCTTTGGATAGGATGTTAGCTTTCCTTTTCATAACTTCCTCACTTAAAAATGTAGAAATCTTTCATGACGTCTCTGACAACAGTCGTTGTGGTCAGCAGGTGTAACGAGCAGTTACTGTTTCACTCTGGTGAGAGGGAAGGACAACACTCGGTTGCTAACAAGGGGCACACTCTTTCGAATCACATCACACATTTACCCAGTGCCAGTGGGTTACTTATGCTGTAAAAAAATATTTGGATTTTGGTTTTTTTTGTGGCTGGGGAAAAATGCATGCACCCCAAAAATACTGAAATATTGTAAATGGAATCAGAATATTTAACCATGGCAATGTTTATTCCTTACCTTGCTAATAATTGCCCACAGGTATTTTGATAGTCCTTTCATACATGTTTGTAAATGAAGTTCTGTAAACAAATTTCTCTAGTTAAAGCCTGTGTGAAGTCCCAGTGTTGGATATTCTTCACTGCACAACTTCTATGATGAGACAGAATATTGTGTTTTTTCATAAATGCTGCATGTATTTTTATTCCTTAATTAAATTATAGCAATACATTATTGGCCCTGGCAAAGCAGAGTAAAGCTCTTGGTGCATATAAATTGGCTCGTCATGCCTATGACAAGCTGCAGGGACTGCAGATCCCAGACAGGTTCCAGAAATCTGTTGAGCTGGGCAGCCTGACAATCCGATCCAAGCCATTCCATGACAGTGAGGTAAGCTGTAATGTGTTTCATGTTAATCATTAATATGTGGCCTAATCCTAGAATATGAGTTCCTGTGTGCACAAAACAATCTGAAATACATTATGCATGGGTCTGTGATATAATTATGTTTCTGCTGGAAACACAGTCCTTTTATTGTTATTCTTCAAGTCAGACTTCCTTCTGCTCCTGAGAGCAAATTAAAATCAGCCCTGTCTTTGTAGACAGCTTCCATTCTCCTTCTCCTCTCTTGCAGTCACCTTCCTCTGCCTATTAATTCTTCCAAGCCCTTTTCTCTCCAGTTCACATGCTATTGTTCCACAGTCTTTGTCTCTCTCTCCAGCTGGAGGTCACTTTCATTTGTCCCACTCCTCACACTCTTTTCCTCCTCCCTCCATCCCTTCAGTGACCTTCCTTCCGTAAATCTTATTTTAACACCTTTTCTTCTTTCACTGAAGTCTGGCATTCTGCAGTGTTCTATAAAGCCATGTCTCAGGGAGTATTCACTAAAAATAAATTGCATTGTACCAGTGAACATGCACCTGGCCTCCTGAAGTAATAGAAACACACCCTTTTAGAACTGCCTAAAATAACTCTGCTCTTGAAAATAGATGAATTAATTGGAGAACCTAAATTTGACCAAATCTTAGAGCAAAAAACTTTGCTTCAGTAAACTTCTTTTCAGCTTCTTTTGTACCTGTGTATTTGATGCAGAATTCTGCTTCTGTTACTGCGAAGGCAAGGTGAAAATTTAATTGTTAAAATGGTGAAGACAGCTATTTTAATGGGAAAACTTGCTGGTTTGTTGAAAAGGGAAAGCATTTTCAGATGTTGAAGGATGTGATTTCACAGCAGTGCTTCTCAGACCGGCGCTGGTGTCGGATCTGTGTTGGCAGCTGAAGGGGCCCAAATGTAATTGAAAACAAAGAGCTGAGGATGTGCTGGTCTGTGATTACCATGCTCTCCATCTGTCTTTTCAGGAGCTCGTGCCCCTGTGCTACAGGTGCTCCACCAACAACCCTTTGCTGAATAACCTGGGGAATGTCTGCATTAACTGCAGGCAGCCTTTCGTCTTCTCCGCCTCCTCCTACGGTGCGTTGGGAGCTCGTGTTTGCTCCTGCCTTGCAAGTAGAGAAATGTTAGCAGAGTGGTCAGTGCTTCAGTTCTTCCCTCTGCAGTGCTGTTTGGCCAAACAAACTTTTGTTACAAACAAACCAGTTCCTTCGCTGTTGTTAAATTTGGCTAGGTGGGGGTTGTTGGCTCTCACTGCAGAGCAGCAGCACAGCATTGTTTTATTGCCAGGCACAGAAATGCATCTCGGGTTCTGTGAAGGTGAACACAATCCTTTCAGAAGTTCAGGGTTTGGTTTGCTGTAATTTTATTTTATTTAACTTGTTTCATAAGAGAAGGTGGGCAGAACACCACTGACATGAAGGAGCACAGTATCTGCTGTGAGCATTTCCTGAGCTCCTGCAGGTCAAACTCTTCCTGCCTTCCCCACCTTTTAGAGGTGCTGCATCTGGTGGAGTTCTATTTAGAAGATGGCATCACAGATGAAGAAGCTGTAGCTCTCATTGATCTTGAAGCTCCAAGAGTGAGTAAATGGCAAGAGACAATGAGTGAGCGTATCCTTCTGAGTAGAACTGCTTTCCTTTTCTTAGGGAAAAATTAAACAATTTAAAGGTTATTTTTCCCCTTAGGTTTAAACCTTTCCTTTTGTCATATGGTTGATGTAAGTACAATTGCATCTTTGTTGTGTTAGTGTAACAACCAAAATATGGTTTAACTAAACCTAATATTGTCAGGACACTTTTCCATCAGGACAGTTTATTTATAATCCTGTGAATATTTATTTTTAACAGTGGAATGCCATGCTTTACCTATTCTGTGTGACCTGCTTTCTGACAAGGGTGAGGGGAATCTGGAGTGTGTTGCTTCCAATAACAGCTTCTTTTAGAGGCTGCATTCTCTCCAGCCAAAGGAAGTAGCACTTCACGACTGTTCCTGTTGAGATCTAGTTTGGAATGCTTTGGCCTCCAGAGCTCCCAGTTGCTGTGGGAGTTATAGAATATGAGATGTAGAGTAATGCACAAGAACACACAAACTCTGACTAAAGCTGCCCAAAATTGTAACTTCAATAGATTGCTTCCTTTGCTCTGTCATCTGTGGAAGGGTAAGGACTGATGTCATGCCTGGCTGTGGTCAGTCTTGCTGTTCTACAGCAGCTGCAGTGATAAACTTTCCCCAGTCACTGGAAATCCCAGCAAGGCCTTCTTGGTGCTTTTTGTACTGACCTGGCACTGTCACAGCTGGAGATACTCTGAAGCAGCAAGGGTACTGGTCCTGCTGGGTTCTCTCATACTGATTCTGTCTGTGCTGGCTGTGGTAAGCAGAGCCAGTTTTACAGGAATTCTCATCCTTCCTTAAGACATGCATCCAGATACTCAGAGTTTGAAGCTTGATGACAGTACTGATATTATTGAGGATGGTGATCCCTTTACAGCAAAACTGAGCTTTGAGGTAAGAATTGTACCTGTGTCTACCAATAGAAATTAATAGAAAATTTTGCTTTATAAAGCCACTCTTCTGGTGTGTGTGTGGTACAAAGAGAGCTGCAGAGCAGGGGACTGGGAAGGGGATGGCACTTGAGAGGGAAATGGACTAACCAGTTAACTCCTCCCTTAAGAACACAAACAAAACCCTCAAAGCAAAGAAACAAACCAGCAAAACCCACACAAAAAAAACCCCAAACAAACAAACACAAACCTCACAAAACAACAAAGATTTTAAAGCAAACACTCCTAGAATTTTATTTCCTCACTGTGCACTGGTACTGCAGCAACTCATCTACAGAGCAGGCTGTACTGTGAGGGTTTCGTAGAGGCTGTGAGTGTGCTGTTAGTGGCAGGGAATTGTGTTAAAGAGATAAGGGGAGCTCACTGGAAACAGATGTGGCTGGGTGCTGCTGTGGGTGGAGGCTTTGATAAAACTGACGGGGACTTTGGTGGGACAAGGCTCGGGCCAGTTCTGCTTTAGCTTCTGTACTGAATTTTACTTTGCTCCTAAAGCACCTGACAAGTGCTGAGGGCCCTGCAGCTGGTAACTGCTCTCTGCCCTGTTGTGGACAGCAGGGGGGCTCGGCCTTCGTGCCCGTGGTGCTGAGCCGCGCCGCGCTGCGCGCCCTGAGCCGCCGGGACGTGCTGGTCAAGCGCTGGCCGCCGCCGCTGCGCTGGCAGTTCTACCGCTCGCTGCTGCCCGACGCCTCCGTCACCATGTGCCCCTCCTGCTTCCAGGTATGCCCCAGGCACAGCTGAAACATCCTGACAGCCCTGCCCAGAACCTGCTGGGTGAACCGTGCTAGTCATTAAACCTCCTGCTCTGAAATGTACTCAGCGAATCCCTGAGCGAGGCAGAGCCAGAGCAGTGAAACAAACCCCAGCTCTGAGCTGTGTGACACACGGAGCAGCAGCTGCCTTGGAAGAGTTGGCCATAGTCAAGAATTTGAGAAGTTGCCCTGGGAGCAAGTCAGAGCCTCTTGAGGAAACCTTGGCTGACCAACAGAAGCTATTTGTATTTACTGCCTTTTGCTCTGTCTCTCTGACTTGGTCTAGAGGTCTAGCAAGGAAAACCAGTCAGTGACTGTTATCTTGTGGTTCAATCCTGCTCCTGCCTCGCTCAGAAATGACTTTTTGAAGTTCTGGGATTCAGTCATGTTTGCTTACACAACACTGTAATTGTCCTTTTGCAGAAGTAGTTAAAGGGTTTGTGTCTTCTCAGCAGCACTGTCAGAGGTCTCTGAGGTGCCTGCTGCTCTGTTCCGGGCTGTAGCATCTCAGGTGATTGAGACCAAGAGGACCAATTCTCTGTTATGGTAGTTCCAGAATATCTGGGCTATTGAGCAGCCATTGAGCTCAGTTTGCATTCTCTTTAAGCAGGGTACAGGCTAACTTGTTTTAAATCTGTTCCTAATTCACAGATGTTTCACACAGAAGACTATGAGCTTCTCATACTCCAGCATAATTGTTGTCCATTCTGTCGGAGGAGAATAGATGAATCAAACCAATGAAGAGAAAGTCTTTCACCTCAAGAACAGACCCTGTTGGCTTGGCAAAACACTTAGACCTGTAGAGGTTTCCTAATAACTTGGTTACATCATCTTGTCTCATTTTGTATGTAGGAGTGTACCAAGTTGTAGAATTATAACTATTTTTTTAAATTAAAATGTCTGGGTTTTTGTGAATGGGCTCTGGATTTTTCAGGCAAGCAGCTGAAGTACCACAAAATTTTACAGGAATGTTTCTAGGATCAAGTTCAGCCTTTGAGTAATTGTTTTTACTCCAGATTGTGCTTCTTAACACACACCAGTTATTGACAGATCTTCAAATAAATAGGACTATTTTTCACTATTTATTGTCTCTGAATTTGCTATAATACTCATGCTTCTGATCTTGAATTTCTTTTTCCTTTCTATTCCATTTAGGCAAAAACAGCATTTAGAGCCCTCCAAATATAATCTGAAGAGTTCCACTACTCTTGGCACTGGGGGCATCTCAGAGACACCCTGGGGCAAGTGGTGGCTGATCCTGTGTGGAATTCACCTGGTTGAAGTGCACACCTGAGCTCCGTGCTGCTGCCATGGAGAGCTGTGCCAGGGGAGTGCTGCTGAGCAGGGTGTCCCCAGCATCCCAGGTGTCAGTCCTGAGCCCAGGGTGAGCTCAGTGTGCAGGTGGGGGCAGACAGACCCTCTGCTCTCTGCTGCAGCTTCATGTGGAGGCACGAGACACGGGGGGCATCACTCCCAGGCACCTGAGCCCCAGCTCACTCTCCCTACAGGATTGGGCAGGAAGCAGGAGAGCAAAAGCCAAGAAACTCCTGTGTGGAAATAAAGACAGTTTAATAGCTGAAGCAGAGCTCTGTGTGCAAGCAAAACAAAGCAAGAAGGAATTTATTCCATGCTTCCTGGAGAGCAGGGCTCAGCGTGAATAACTGTCACTTGGGAAAGCAAACACCACAAACACAACATCCTCCCTTCTTCCCCCTTCCCCTGAGCTTTTATTTTGGAGCACAACATCGTGTGGAGTGGCACACCCCTTTGGCCAGCTGTCCCAGGTCTGTCCCTCTGTTCCCAGCCCTGTTGCTGAGGGGACAGAGCGGGGAGGATGGAGACCCCAGTGCCCAGCCCAGCTGCAGCACTGGTGCATTTCCAGAGCCAGTTTGGACACCAGCACACACAGCACCCCACAGGGCTGTGAGGGAAGGGAGCTCTGTGCCAGTGACACCAGCAGAGATTCCCTGGGCAGGGGACCAGGATGGCCACAGGGTCACTCCCAGCAGTGGGAAGTTCATGTAGGTAACCAGCTTGGCCGGAGCTGGGAACTGCTGTGGTTCTTGACTTCAACCCAGTTTGAGCTGTGCCCATGTTGCCAGGAGCTCTGTTGTGGTGGCAGCCTGTCTGTCCCAGCCTCACCTGGCTGGGAAAGGCCATGAGCAGCTGGCTGAGGTGGTGCTGGCAGGGCAGCTCCCACGGGAGCAGCGCTCTGCACGTGGGACGGGATGTGTGTCTGCTCCAGTTCCTCTGCAAAAGGAGACCCTGCAATCACCCTGGGCTTTCCAGTCCCTCACTGCTTCCTGACCAAGTTTGCTTGATTTACCACTTTAAAAACATTCTGTTCTAATTACAGCTCGTCTGCTTTCTGACTCAGCTGTCACTGTTTGCAGTGAAGACTCTGCTATTGACATGGATAAACAATGCTGTTTGAGATGGGAGCCAGGGTGGAACTCAGCTCCTTCTGGAGCTGAGCTGCCTATGCAGAGCCAGTGGGAATGAAAAATTATAAAAAAGAAGAGAAAGAGTTTGCTGTGACACAGAGACAAAATGGACCAAGACAAAATGGACCAATGTTTTTTTTTAAAAACAACTCTGAATATAGTCTAACTTTGAAAAGTGTTTTGGGCTTTTCTGGGCAGAAACACTCTTCATGTCTCATACATGATGAAGGTGTTCTAGTCCAGGCTGCCCTGTGCCATGGAGTCCACCAGCTGGCTTCATGCTGAGGAGCCCCTGGAGGTACAAGAGGTCCCACCAGGGCTCTTTGGTTGGAAGCTGTTGTGGAATTTGCCTCGTTCCTCTCTCTCAGCTGTCCCACTGCTGCATCCAGTGGTGACGCACGCCAGCCCTAAGCTCTGCACAGCAGCTGCTACCTCAGCATGGCTTATTGCACCAGCTTAAAGTGTTTTAGGAAATAAACCTTTAATCCCTGTGTGCCCAGGTACAAGTGTAAAGAGCTGCATTTGCAGTTAGAAAGCGGCACTGCTCTGGCCTTGGCAACAAGTGTGAGAAATTAATTGAGAGGGACTCAGGGTGAGCAGAGTGCGTGTGAGGACCTGGTGTTTGCATGTTAAGGTGAAGGAAGACCTTTGGGACTGTGCAGAGACTGTGGGGCTGCCAGCAAGGTCTGCCCTAGTCTGTGGTGCCAGCACTTCAGCTCCTTCCACCTTCCCCACTTAGAGGTTTCCCAGCTTGGTCTCTGCTCTAAGGAGAGGACAGTGCTTTGTGCTTTTTCCCATTACACTTATTGCTAAACTAACCTATGAGGAACATTGGTGAAAACTAGGCCAGGACTGGAGGAAGTTCATTAAAGCCAAGAGGACGTGAAATCCTGCCCAGCTTGCACCAGGAGCTCCAGCAGTCCTGGATGAGGCCCTGACATTCACCTGCTCCTGGCTGTGAGGAGAGCCCAGCTCAGCCCTCAGTGCAGCCAAAACAGCAACGGGAGGTGGGGGCTCAGCTCCCTGCCAGCCTCTGACACCTACAAAGGGGCAGAGTCTCTCTTTGTGCTCACCTCCTGCAGGTTTTGTGCCACTGCCTCTGAAAAATTAAGGGAAGATAGTGTGTAACTCAGCTGCTGCTTGGCACAAGGGATGTTTCAAGCACAACTGAGGGCACAGAGTGGTGAGTCAGAGAGACACAGGGGGCACGGAAGGCTCCAAGCAGAGCCTTTTCTGTGGAGTTTGATGATTATGCAAGGTTTGAGGAGACTGAGGTTGTCTGTCAACCAGCATATGAAGCTGAGTGCTGGCTTCAGCTCTGAACCTGCCATCAGTGCCCTGGTCCAGCAGCCTTCTCAGCACCATAGCAGAATGATTCCAGTCCAGGACAGATGGAGTAACACCTATTTACTAGGTGTTGCCAATGTAGTTGGCATGACCCAAATCAGATACAAAGACAGGCACAGAGGAGGTGCCACAACTGGTAACCTGCCAGTGGACCAAGGGTTTCACAGTGGTGGTCAAACCTCCACAGGCAATTCATGAGTAGAGAGGTGGCTGGAGCATGTGGAAGAAGATCTGGTCATGCTGCTTCTGCAGCCTCCCACAGGGATGGCAGTGTGTGGGGTGGCACTATGTGGGGTGGCACTATGTGGGGCTGGCTGGTCTCAGAGATCCACAGTCCCCTTGTGAGAATGGGGCTGGGACACTCCTCTGTCACCCAGGGACCACACCACGCCTGCCCAGCCTGGGCACCATCTGCAGCCCCCAGACCCACAGTCCTGGGGTTTGAACCACACATGTCCCTCCTGCTAGGGGGAAGGGAAAGGGGGAGCAAGGCTGTGCAAGGGAGCTGCTGCCTGCTGTGAGCCCCTCCAAATGAATGCAGCAGTGCAGAGCTACCTCCTTATATTTGTGACCATGAGCCGTGGTCTCCAACAATGACAGCGCTGGCCAGAAACTGGTGTCACCTTAACACCTTCCCAGGAAAGCCAATTACCCTGGGATGATTATGATTAATAATTCTCTAAACCCTAATCGTGCTGACACCAGTGCCTGGAGCTTACCCTGGGGGCACTTTATAAGAGGTGCCCTGTGGGGGAGAGTTTAACTGGTTCTCCTTGGGGTGACAGCGAAGGCTGAGAGGTGGCAGGAGCTCCATTCCAGAGGCAATTTCCCCCTTCCACAAAAGAACTCCCAGAGCAAGAGCAGAAAGCTCACAGACTGCAGCCATGAACGGGACAGAAGGCCAAGACTTCTACGTGCCCATGTCCAACAAGACGGGGGTGGTGCGGAGCCCCTTCGAGTACCCCCAGTATTACCTGGCTGAGCCCTGGAAGTTCTCAGCACTGGCTGCCTACATGTTCATGTTGATCCTGCTGGGCTTCCCCATCAACTTCCTCACGCTCTACGTCACCATCCAGCACAAGAAGCTCCGCACGCCTCTGAACTACATCCTGCTGAACCTGGCGGTCGCCGACCTCTTCATGGTGTTTGGAGGCTTCACAACCACCATGTACACCTCCATGAACGGGTACTTTGTCTTTGGAGTAACAGGGTGCTACATCGAAGGCTTCTTTGCCACACTGGGCGGTAAGTTTTCCAAATATTCAAATGTCTTCTGTCAGGAGTTTCCCTGGGTTTTAGAACTGGGAGGGAAAACACACAGATGATCTTGGACAAACATGGTGCCTGTAATGTCCTGGATCTGCTGCTGATGTGGACTGAGGCCATTTGCCATGTTTCTGGGTAGGAGCTGAAAAAAGTGACAAGTGACACTTAAAAAAACCCCTTTATTTTGGGAGCTACCTGCTCAGTATCCTGAGAACGAGAGTGCAGCAATGAAAAGCAGCCAATAGCAGATTTTGCAGTTGTTGGATTTGCTCATCTCCTTGGCTCACCTTCTGATTCGAGAGATGACAATTTTGTTCCTCCCACTTGGCAGCTGAATCTGCCATTGGCTCTGGTGTGGTGCATGGTGGTAGAGGCAAGCAGAGCTGGCTCCATTCCCCATGGCAGCCTGATATGGAACCAAACAGATGTTAAACAGAAATTGTGTGTCTAAAAATGCCCTCCTCCATTCGGTTCAGCTTTCAGCCACAGCTGCTGTTTTACTGCTTTGGTCCTTGTGGCACAAGTTTCCTGGGGAGCCGTGGATAGTGAGGGGAAGCCCTGCAGTGATGGGCACTTGCTGCGTGTCAGAGTGTGACCATAGGCTTGTAGGTGCAAGTCTGACATGAAAGCTGGGATCAGCCATGAATCTCAAAACTTTGCAGTAAAGTGGTTCCTGTGGGTCAGCAGCACAGTGAGAAGGGGTCTTCTCACACTGTCCTACCACATCTGCCCTTGACCGTTCCTCATTTTTCTTTTTGAACCCTTGGCAGAGATTAAGCTGCTGCCAGAGGGTGTCCTCAGGAACATCAGTCTGAGGCCTCATGCTGCCATCAGGGTGTTTTTATTTCCTGCTGCTCAAAGTCCCTGTGCTCCTTTCTGTCCCTGTCCCTGGTGCAGGTGAAATTGCTCTCTGGTCACTGGTGGTCCTGGCCATCGAAAGATACGTAGTGGTCTGCAAGCCCATGAGCAACTTCCGCTTCGGGGAGAACCACGCCATCATGGGCGTTGCCTTCTCCTGGATCATGGCCTTGGCATGTGCAGCTCCCCCCCTTTTCGGCTGGTCCAGGTAGGGAAGGCACTGGAGCCAGGGTCAGGGTGTGGGAGCCTGGCTGGTGGCTCGGCTGTGGCCTCCAGCCAGTCTCCTCTGCAGGGTGCTGACCGCTGGGCTCACCTTACAGGTACATCCCCGAGGGCATGCAGTGCTCGTGTGGGATCGACTATTACACTCTCAAGCCAGAGGTCAACAATGAATCTTTTGTCATCTACATGTTTGTGGTTCACTTCATGATCCCGCTGATGATCATTTTCTTCTGCTATGGGAACCTGGTCTGCACTGTCAAGGAGGTGGGTACTTGCCAGATGCAGTGGCCAATAGGGCTACCCCTGTCCCCAGTGCTGGCCAGGGCCCCACACCAGGCTCGAGAACGGTGACAGGGCCCTCCAGGGGCCAGCCTGGCCATCCATGAAGAGGGAAATAGCAAACTCCAGATGTGCAGCTTGACTACCCTCACCCTGACCCTGAGTCCCTGGCGGTGCAGCACCCTCTGACTGCCCCGTGTTTCCATCCATGCCCACAGGCTGCTGCCCAGCAGCAGGAGTCTGCCACCACCCAGAAGGCAGAGAAGGAAGTGACTCGCATGGTCATCATCATGGTCATCTCCTTCCTGATCTGCTGGGTGCCCTATGCCAGTGTGGCATTCTACATCTTCACCAACCAGGGATCAGACTTCGGGCCCATCTTCATGACCATCCCTGCATTCTTTGCCAAGAGCTCAGCCATCTACAACCCTGTCATCTACATCGTCATGAACAAACAGGTAACTGCCAGGGTGCCAGGCAAGTTCTCTTTTGTGTTTGCAACAGCTGGCAGAGAGTTACAGCATCTCAGGCTGCCAGTGGAGGGGGGATTTTTTCCAGGAGATCTGGCACACGGGAAATGAGCTGTGCAGCTCATCCTTGGTGTTGCATAAATCTCACAAATGCAAGACTATTCCACCTGAAGTAATGCAGGTGCTGGGTTGATGGGGGAGCCAGGACAGGAGCAGGCAGGGCTGGCAGTAGATGGGGTGGGAAGCAGGCAGGAGACTCCATACAGGCATAGCTCCTCTTGTACCACAGCACTGGGGGCTTCCCAGCAGCTTTGCTGGGCTTAAAGACGGCTCTGCAGCTAGAGCTGCGTGGTGTCCAGCCGACTCACCCTGGGCTTCCCTCTCTCCCAGTTCCGTAACTGCATGATCACAACCCTCTGCTGTGGCAAGAACCCTCTGGGCGACGAGGACACATCTGCTGGTAAGACAGAGACCTCGTCCGTCTCCACCAGCCAGGTCTCTCCTGCATAGGCCCCAGGGGAGCAGCCAGTCCCTGGGGTGCTGCCCTGGGGGCACAACCTTAGCCCCACCGCCGCCACCTCCTGCCCCGCTTCACCATGGCCAAGGCCCTGTGGGACAGGCTCCTCGCTCCTGGCACTAGGAACCCTGGGAACAAGGCTGAAAATGTGTACACACCTTTTGTAATTAAAATGCAAAGGCTTAGCTCCTCTGGCGAAAATCTGTTCGTTTCTGTTGACTTGCTGAGAGCTCATGCCCCTTCTCTGAGTGCAGACGGGGTCAGAGAGCTCTGCCTGGGCCATGGCAGAGCTGTCCTGCCTCCCTCAACCTGCCCTGGCACCCCAGCCAGGGCATGTTCTGCATCTGCTGCTGCCAGGGCCAGAGCTGGGGCCACTTTCGGGCTCTTTTGCCAGAGATGTTTCCTAGCCAGTGCTGCCAGTCACTCAGCCCATCATGGTCTGTCTGACCAGAGCAGGTTTGGCTGCTGCAAAGTGCCCCAGCTCTGCCAGATGCTCCCAGCTCTGGCCCTGTCCCATCTGCCAGAAGTCCTGGGAGACACTGTGATTCCTGCAGGGGATGAGACAGATACCACTGCACGGATCCTGCTGGCAGGCAGGAGGCACAGAGGGCCCTCTGGCCAGCATGGCACAGCCCTGAGTGGCTCCAGGACAGCTCTGAGCTCAGCCCTGCCAGCATGGCACAGCCCTGAGTGGCTCCAGGACAGCTCTGAGCTCAGCCCTGCCAGCATGGCACAGCCCTGAGTGGCTCCAGGACAGCTCTGAGCTCAGCCCTGCCAGCATGGCACAGCCCTGAGTGGCTCCAGGACAGCTCTGAGCTCAGCCCTGCCAGCATGGCACAGCCCTGAGTGG